>CM076610.1:53483997-53963022 GCA_038502775.1 Hippodamia convergens
TACACTACGGTTTTTCACCTCCTTCATTCCTTGAAACAACGGATATAATGAACATGCCTCGTGGAGATATTGAGCTTCGTCTGAGATACCAGTAGCAGTTCAGGAAACTGAATACATTTCGGTGCCCCTTGCTGTTGCTGCTTGGGAGTCAACTGCCGGGAGGCATTCTGTCTATTGCTCGTAATTTCCAATTTCTCCTCACTCGGTATCACGTTGCAGCCGCTCGGAATACATCAAAATGGAGAGAAGTGAAAAAGTTCATGCAGTATTCCAATTCAAACGTTTTGTATCCCTCTGGGACCGAGGGGAGAGCAAACTGAAGGCATCCACTAAATTATTGATTATTCCATTCCCCTCCCCCTCGGAATTTTTTCGGACATTAGTCGGATGACTCGCAGTTTTGTGAGAAGTGAGCCATCAGGCCCTTTGATAGTGAAATCAGACGAAAATTAGATATCTGACGTCCCCATCTGTCACTCTTTTATCGTTTCGGTAGCTGAACGAGCCCAAGAAATGTAATCCTCATCTGGTTGCAATTAAGGATATGGAGACAAATTGTCGTTTCCTCTGGAAGCTCGTAACCATCAGTCAGGTCTTTCCAAATGGAAAATAATTTCGTACAAAAGGTTACAATTGTCGAACCCACTTATTTTTGAGACGACACCTCTGAAATTAGCGATTACTTTCGAAAGAATCGTCTTTTCTTACTCCTGCGGAATTAAAATTCTAGAAATTCAGCTGAAATAAATTCGTTTTAGTTTTTAGGGATCTATCTTGCAATTGGCAGAGAAATTTGTTAGGGTAGGGCAGGACTAGTGAGCAATTTTTTATTTGATCCGTTGAAGCTCCTCATAGATGAGTCTTTATGATTTGTTATTCATACTGGTTTGTCAGTAATATGTTCAAAAATTTCATAGGGGTTCATTCCTTACGAGACTATTTGCAATTTCAATGCAGAAAGTCAAGTATGCTCAACGTATACCCCCAGTATAGTATGTATGTAAAGTATGGGGCTAATTTTTGTTGGTGTTAGTACTCAGTTACTAACTCATTTGCTGCCGTTTGGGCAATATTAATCAATGATCTGAAATCAACAGTTTTCGTGATATCTGAGTTTTTTGTGATAACTTAAAGGTTTCTATACCATTTTTTTCTACGATGACAATTTTTAACAGAAAATGATATAATGTACATGATGTTCCTAAATTCATGCGACAAAATTCAGAAGGTGCATGCTCATGTAAAATTAAGATGGGTCTTTCCCATAACAAAATTTCGTCAGCCCACCCCTTTCCGAGATATCACCCTTAAAAGCTGGTGACCAAAATTAAATTTCTATTTTTCTTCTAAAAATCCAGTAAAACTAGAATTTCTATAATTTTCGTGCACTTGCAATAAAGAAGTGCCCTTTTTTAACGGGTATTTTTTCAATATTCCTGTTAAATTATACGGGGGTGAAATTAGCAATCTTTATTCGATTTTATATCGAAACCATTTTTCAAGATTTTTCTTGAAATAAAATGATAACTTAAAATTTTCATTCTCGTTTCCTTTCCACAAACCAATAGCTGAAGAGAAAAAACCATATTTTATAATTATTTTCATAAATTGAGTGCAATACGAGGTGCAATACAATGAAGATGTAATATGTGGAAGAATTCATAATAAATGCTGGAAATTACCACCTTTAGACAAAATGCATGACTGTAGTCTACGTGTCATGGATTAAAAAATTAAATGAAAGCTCAATTTTAGTCACCACTCATTAAGAATGATATCTCGGGAAGGGTTGGTCTGAGGAATTTTTGTCATAAGATAGACCCATCTTAATTTCATACGATCATTCACCTCCTGGATTTTGTTGCATAAAATCAGGAATACCCTGTATCCAGAGGAAAACCTATTTTGCGTTGAATGTAGAAAAATCATAAGTATAGTGCGAAAGAGGATATAATATGAATCACTTTGTTGTGACTTTCTACTTCTACAATTTGATGCAGTTTCAAAAAACGATATATGAAAAAAGAATAAACACACGTAGACAAGTTTTGGTGTAGGCGATTATTTACAGTGAACTTCAGGCAGATAGCAAGAGAAATTAGAAAGAGGGGGCAAGTGCTTGTATAAAGAATGGTGAAGTTCATTTCGACCATAATATATGAATACATTTGGTGATGAAATTTTGAAATTAGTTCCAATAAAATATGTTCAATCAAATAATTTACCCCCTCTAAATGAAACTCTTTTTCAACATTCATTGGAACACATTTTTACTTTTTTCGTACATATTAAAACTTTCTTCTTCAGTTATGTATTCACTTCACACATACATGTATGAATTTTTTTGTCTATGAATTGAGTATTATAGGTTTGAACCTCTACTAGTCTTATTGCAATTATAATAATAATAATAATATGATATTCTATTCGGATTGAAAAGAACCTAATATTAAAGTCGAAATTGGTGAACTTGTAAATATTCACAAACACTGAACTGACGTGAGAAATCTTGCACGTCTAATTTCGAATCACCCTGTATAATCACATTTGATTGGTTTTCACTGGCTTTGACTGTCATTCTTGTATGAAGCGATTGTATCCTTTAATCAAGACACTCAAAGCAAACAATTGTGGTAGGTTTATCTAGAATCACCTTGATGCTCTCTATTGGTTTTTCGTGTATTGCCGTTTTCGTATAGAACACTCTGTATATAATATTCATTATGACTAATACGTCCATAACCTACACCATTACATTCCATAATTAACCAGAAATTATTTTATGAATCAATGGTCAAACAATGATTTTGAATTTATACAACTACCTACTTCATTTCGAAAAATGAACTGGAAAAATGGCGAGTACTATACCAGTTATCTGCTTTGATAACAAAGTTATATTATTATACATCAAATTCATTGATGCCTTGATCATACATAGTGATGGCACAGTAAGCAAAGTCTTTACTTTTCAAAACTTCTCAAGATCCATCGATCAACTTGAAAATAAAGTCCTCATTTTGAGCCATAATCAATAATGCAATTAC
This sequence comes from Hippodamia convergens, assembly GCA_038502775.1. Classification (NCBI taxonomy): domain Eukaryota; kingdom Metazoa; phylum Arthropoda; class Insecta; order Coleoptera; family Coccinellidae; genus Hippodamia; species Hippodamia convergens. The sequence goes on from CM076610.1 coordinate 53,487,045, forward strand.
AATGTATTCATAAATAATTGTAACATCCTAGGAAATATTAAATATTTCCTCTGTATACAAAAAAACAATTGTAAAAACTCTGCATATGAAACGGCAAACTAAAAAACATCAAAGTTCACTGTGATGTTACAAGCATTTCAAAAACCCTGTACTATAATCAGAATAAACCAAAATACGTCAACTCTGCTGTTATTTCCTGGATGAAATGACCCATGAAAACGAATTATTTTCTGGTTCCTTCTATCTGTCTATAATCACTAATCGAAAAATTACACAAGGTATAAGAATGAGTGCAATCCAATCACTCGACAATAATCGAAACGACATTCCCCGATTACGTCTGTATATTTACCCCATACTATTTCATGAAGGGTCCCAATTGATCACGTTTGACACACGGCAACCAATCAATCAGGTACAACGCACTACTTTCAATTTGCCCACCTGAACGAGGTAGAAAATGACTTCGTTTCAAGCAAGGGTCATAGCCCTTCCCTCGTATACTATGCGGCTTTATATAATTAACTACATCCGATATAACTTCCCAGTCTAGAATGGCACCATCACGCAGGCAGAACAGATGCATAAAATATCGTCACTTCCTACCCTTCTCCGGGGTTGACACCCCTGGCTCCAGGGTGACACTCGAGCACATCCCGCATATGCATATCTCATTGCTACATCTAGCATTAACTGTGAGTTATGGCCTTGCAGCAATTATTCAATTGCAGACAGGTACGAAACCCGCTTGGCGCACGCATATGCAGATATGGACCGCTTTTTATGCAGAGACAATTGGGTCAAAGGAATAATTATGACCGTGGATTGGCTGTAGCCCATAGCGGTCAATGGGCAAATTTTATGTCTGCATGCAAAGTGGCCGAGATTGCTACACTTTCGAAGGTTATTTGCGATATTTTTCTCTTCTTGAACGTGATGGCCACTGCAATGTTAGTGGAGTTTATTGAATGAAGTATCCAGTTCACGGTATAATATGCAGTTGCTGAGGCAAAAATGCGTGGTATCATTCAAATAAAATTTACACAACCAAAAGCTGTCACGTCTGGGAAGTTCAGATTGTAAGGACTTATCATACGCAACCAAAGGAAGTGCACAGTTACTTCAGTATCGTAAGGAGTTCATTACAATACTAAAAGCAGTGTTGTAATAAACTCATTACAGCATTTTTTTCAGTTATATTTTTCGTTTTGTGGTTGTCAGAACTGACCTCCAATCAATTTTCAAATCGAATCAGTTCAAATTTCGCGATCTGTCAAATTTCGTAAGTCATACCAACTGCCAAGATCAGTACATATCTCACTTGTATGTAGAATGAATTTTTTATCTGAATTTCGAGAGTATCTCACTGAAATAGAGAAAATATCAGAAGGCAATTCCAACACTCATGCGAGAGAGGAGTGCATTTTGCAACTTGTTTTAGAATATACCATTCATGACGGATATAAACCGTCACAAATTACAATTACTCGAATTATTATACTCACCCATATGTTATGATTTATGAATAAAATATGTCTTCTTCACAATAATTGGTTATTACTTTTTTGGAAAAGATTGTACAATGTCGATGTGTTAGTGTTGAAGACTGTTGATCTTACATTTATTGTTTTATGGCATATTGTGTGATGCTAACACAACGCGACTGTGCAATTTAAAGAGGAAAGCTATCGTAGTCCAGTCAATCTAGACTTCGGTGAACAAAAAAGGTCGGATGTTGTGTTTCGAACTTTCAATTGGTGTTTTGGCACCCCAATAGTGGGAAACTAAGCGAGTCCAACAAAATTTGTATCGGGAAAACTTTTGGGTGGCTGAAAACCTCGAAATTTTCGGACTTTTTCCAGTTTTTCGCTTATATCTCATTGAGAAATCCTCGCTCCTAAATTGAAGTGCATTAAATTCTGCGTCGAATGACGATATAAGCCTATGGACTTTTTTGAGGGAAAACGAAACAATTGTCAGTATGTACCTCAATTTTGGTACAATTCCTGGTGCTTCCTGAATACAGAATTTCATGCTCTCCAATGTTAAAATCTTTTGTGATTGGAGTAACCGTTTTGGAGTTACAGCTCTTCAAAGTGCCAAAAATGAATTTTTCGAAAAATGTTGATAAAATTTTCATTTTTCTTGAACGGCTTGACCGATTCTGACGTTCGATATGTTTTTCGACGCAGAATTGCACTTCAATTTAGGATTTCATAACTTTTTCTGTGCGAGGCTTTCTTAATGAAATATAAGAAAAAAATTGGAAAAAGTCCCAAAATTTGAGGTTTTCAGGCCACCAAAAGTTTTCCAGAGGAAAATTTTGTTGAATTCACTTAGCTTCCCATTAATCGGGTACAAAGACACCAATTAAAAGTCAGAAACATAACATCCGACGTTTGTGAATTTAAAACTGCTTTCAAAGCAAAATTCCTACTTTCCCAGCTTTTCCTCATACATTAAGTCTCAAATTCTTAAATTTCAAAGTATGGGAACTCAAAGTTGAGCATTCTAGGAAATTCCAACCTAATCTTGGTCCTTTTCTTTTCTTATTTCTTCTACCTTTCGTCTAGTTTATTTTTATTTCTACTCATTTGTTCACTTTTATTTTTTTCAACCACATGGCTCGAAATTTCCTAGTTTTTCCAAGTCGAAAGAGCAGAGAAAAGCTCAGCATTTTGAAAAATAATCCCTTCATGACTTGAATTATTCCAAGTTGGAATAGTTCAAGCAGAATTGTTCCTTTACTTAAGAAAAACCAAACTTTTTTAAATACTCACTTGGGAGATATAAAACTTTTTTGAAATCCTAAAAAACTCAGAATTTCAGAGTAGGAGAACTCCTAGTTATGCATGTTGAAAAATCCCAACCTTCTCCTGGATCTTTTCGTTTTCTTGTTCACCAATTTTTTATTATTTATCTCATCTTCACAACCGGAAATTCACCAAATCATCCTTCCCAGTGGTGACTAGGAGCAGTTCCACTCTGGAACTGTCATACCTGAAACATGATTTTCACCTCCTCTTTTTTTTTTCATAGTTTTGAAATCGATTCTTCTGTTGAAAGCCTTTGTTGAATTCTCTATTAACTCACCTCATTAAGTAATTCTATTTCATGCCTTGTCGTTCAATTTTGGTGCTAACTAGTTCTGCGCAAACAGGTAATGCATTATCAGTCTTCTCAGAATTCTTAATTACTTCATTTCCATGTCATTTTCATGCTTTGATTATGATGAAATAGGTCCACGTGCTGAATCATAAAAAACCTACAAAAAGAGTCGTAATTCTCATTAGTACTGCTCTATGGTGCTTAATGTATGGATTAACTCGATTCACTTCGTTTATGTGCATGTTTAAGATATTCATTTTATTAAGTTTTTACAATTCATATAGATTCTCAGACCTATAATAAGTTTCTCAAATGGAAAATGGTATATTGCACCAAAATTAAACTTTTTGATGTTCCTCTTTCTTGTAATCAAGGCTGATCTTTAACTAACTCATGCTCGTTTCATCATTTTAATCAGTTCATTTCATTTCTCAAGTCAACTCTGTTTTTAACCTCTCACTTAACATATGGCTAATTTATGCGCTTTAGTTGCAGATGGAGGAATCATCATGCCTTGAGAGTGGTTACTGCAATTACTTGATTTCCTGTAATCCATGAAAATGGTTTACAATATCTCTTCCTTGTCCACCCTGAAAGGTCTCCTCTGATAATCGTGTACTCACTGATTTGGTATGATCGCCATACTCTTTTTAAATTTTCATGTTCATTCATCTTGCTCGACTTACAAGTTAGATCTTAAGCCTTCTGCTTTTCTTTAAACCAACGAGTGGTTTTCTTCATTTAGTACTCTCATTTTGTATCGTCCATAATTTGTCAATTGTATGTTCTACTTAAACAATTTAGCTTTCTCGTATTATATTTCACTCTTGGCCTGTATCATTATGTCAACTCAGCCCTCTCATTTAAATTTTTTATTCGAACCTTCCGTTATTCTGGCGGGATAAAGAGGCTCTCGCAATCAATTTCATTGATTGCTCTGCCAATGTAAACGTTGTGTTCGAAATTGAGTTAGTTAAACTTTGTGAGTTTCTAAGTCTGTCGTCATGTGACTTCACATTTGATCTAATCAAAATTACCTCTGTTTAAAGTTTTATTAATTCACTCCTAATCTACAGCTGTTGTTAATATTTGTATTTGTTACTCTTCAGTTCCATGCGGGTGACTTATTCATTTTATAATTATGGAGGGTGATACAATAAATTTTTTTATACAACCATCTCCATCACTTATCTGGTAACAGTCTACAACACTTACTTGATCAAGAAAGTGTAATGAAAGAAAGTAGGACGGCGGGCAACAATAAAAGAAGAACTCAATAAATGAAGAAGCCAATGAAAAAAGAACATAATGAAAAAAAGATACAATGAAGATTTGAAAATAATAACGAGAGTGGGTCGATATGAGAAAAATACACATTACAAAAATAACCTGTCTCTGTGTAGCCCGTTTCTGAACACGAGCACCTAACAGAGCCGTTTCAATCTGCAACTTTTCCCTTTAAATTCTTTAATCCCGAAACTCAATTTTAAATGTTTCATTAAAATGGGAACGAAGCGGCATTCCCAAAGGAGACAAATCTAATACGTCGTCAAATTGCAAACAATTATTACGGAAATGCCGCGCTCGGGAAGTTGCGCGATCAAAACTTTACAAACATTTAATTTAATGCGAGAAATATGTAGATGGGGCACGTATGAGCAATTCAAAGTTTACGTCGTTCGCCGGCATTTTTACGATCAGGCAAATCGAGGTGAGCCATGATATTTTTCATCGGAGTCGGGGTTGGGGACTGGAAAAATTGGATTAACTTCGGTCAGGAGTTTTATCGAGAGTTATGGATTATTGCGATTGATCATTTGGATCAGGAATACTACACTTATTCTCGAATTGCGACAAAGTAACGGTAACATGTATGAATGTATACACTGAATGTACACATTTTATGCGGGGGATGGTTCAAATATGATCGAGATAAATGCTGTAAATGGGGCACAAGTATGTTTTGAAGGTAGTTGCTTGAGTATATGATGGCTTGGTCCCTTACGAACACTCCGGTATCTTTTTCATCGGAAACGCATGCTCACGTGCGTCCTAAGGACCATAAGTGAACGTCAACTGACAATCGCCATTAAGCAACGTATTTTCATTCGTTTTTTAGTGTGGAAAGGCGTAAAATGGTCCAAACCAAATAAGGATGGCTGTGAAAAAACCGAGAATGAGCCGCATGATCGTCATTATACTACGCGTCACACGCTCTATACAATATTGGGATCGAAGGTACTTGTAACACCCTCCATACAGTCCTGTTTTATCACATTGTGCCTGCCACATGTTTAGACCACCGAAAGAAACCGTCTGAGATCAAAGATTCAAAACCGAAGACGAGGTAGAAGAGTTGGTGCGCATATGACTGTCTTAGTTGCCCAAGAAATTCAGCGATACCGGCATCAAGAACTTTCCGGAAAAATGGACAAAATGCGAATTAGTTAGGGGAACTAAGAAGAAAAACTGAATTTTTGTAGATTTTTCCGATAATAAATAAACGTATCATGAGCATAGAAACGGTCTGTATTATGACTACCGTCTAGTAAAGTTTATTTTAATCAGCTAATCGATCTGTGTGACTGTTAAGATTCTTCAATATTTTCTTGAACGTGTAAAAATTAACCGATCCTGCCAGGATTCGAACCTGGAATCTTCTGATCCGTAGTCAGACGCGTTATCCGTTGCGCCACAGGACCTTATGCTTACCTTTCAGGTGTGCTGTCAGTGATTGGGCTCTGTACCTTTTATTGAATAATAGTCCAGTCAATGAAGGCAAAAAATAGGTCATTAACTCCGAATTCTTTCAAGATGCTTCGTTATTGATGAAATTTTGGAATAAACTCTACTACATACATACATACATACATACTTGTTTCCTACTCCAAAGTCTACCCTATGCCCTTATATGCTTATTATTTTTAAGGGGTGAAAACAACCCCTATAGCCAAAATTGGAAAAAAACTTGTTCTTACGGAAATAAAAGTAATTTTTGGGCTTCAGTAGCGTTTTTTGAAATTTAATGAAGTTTTTCATATACTTAAGACCGCATAAACCCTTTCAGCATAAAATGTGTGAAAATGGGGTTTTATTAATATTATCAATTAATATCAATAAATTTTGTGATGGTATTTTGGATCAACGTTAGTTTTAGTTGTTTGTATTTTTCAATCCCTAAAAGCAACCCCTATCTGTTCAAAATAAAAAAATAAAAATTACATTCAAATATTTAATTTATTCATCACTTTATTCACGTCAAATTAATACTTTTTATACGACCTTGCGTTTTCACGGACTTTCTCGTACTCATTTTAGTTTAGAAAGTGTCACTTCGCAAAATTAAAAAAAAAATAGGTTCGGCTTTTTCACAACAACTCCCTTCATTTTTAAGATACCGTATCTATTCAAAAACCATTTTGAAGAAGATTTGAAGCACTATGAACCATATTGATCACATCACTTTAAAATTTCTAGTTTTCGAACGGTTAAGGGTTGAAGAGAGCGAGGAAGACGATACTTTTACACTATCAGCCTAACTTGAAGTACTGATATCTTTGTCAATTTTCATCGTACATGAAAAAAAAAACAAAAAACAGCATTTTTGTTGAAGAAAACCCTTCATTTCTCTACTGAATCATATTTTTCGTATCTCTTTTCATTTTCGACTTACACGAAAAAAAGCAAATTTTCAAGGAAATTGAAAAGTGCGCTTTCTGCTTCGATCTTATTTTTTTTACAAACCATGCATTTTAAACCCGTCAAACTTCTTGAGCAGATGAACAACAATAAAATAAAAGGTTTCGTCGATGGAAATCGATCCATTTCAATTCTGGTAAGTGTGGGGTGAGTTTTACTACCTATTTTTTCATGAAAAATATGAGTCGTCAATCTTTTCTGCATTGTATTTCGCTGAGTTTGTACTCAATCGACTTTCTACACCGCTCATTTAAAAGCTTTTTTGGAGCACTACAAGAAATGTATTCAGCATTATGCCAGTAACATCAATAGGTTTTCCGTAATTTCATGTTGAATGTATCGATTCAAGCATTCACGAAAAAAATGTTGCCTTTTACTCATGATATCTTGCAATGTGTTGCACCTAAAATAATTCTAAGAAACATATTCTTTTTGTTTTTCTATAAGATACAAATATCTTCCCTACACTCAATTCCGTTTAATGCATAGTGTTGGTGGTATTCGTGAATAACCGTTCCAAAAAGTTTAATGTTTCACTGAAAATATCATGTTTTCAATCACGATTAACTAAAAAAGTATTGAGTTTTCCGAAAAACTTCATGGGACATTTTTTGGTTAAAAATTAAGTCTCTCATCGACTTCCGGTGTTATTTTGACAAAAAAAAAATGTGCACCACAGAAAGGGGTTGGAACCACCCCTAAGATGAAAGCATACTTTGGCATAGAGTAGACTTTATTCCTGAAGCTATATCCTACCTACCATAAAAATTTCAATCAAATTCCAGCATCTTTAAAGAATTCGGAGCAAATATCCTCATTGACTGGACTGTGAATATAACTCCCATTTAGAATATTTCATTTCTAGATCTGATTTGAATTTAAAACTCGGTAGTATTTTTATAGTTGCCATAACTAGTGAAAACTAGCATTTGAGGCAATTCTGGAAGGTACTAGCACTATTCTTTTCGAATGTGATTTTATCATTCTTCCACACTATAATATGTACAATAATATTATTCATTTACCATTTAGTGTTTTCACTGCTTAACGGAAGCTTAATATGATATCATAACTGATTATTCAATTTCATCCTGAAACCTTCAAACGACATCAACACTTTCCGTATATTCAGGGATAGCTAACATAATAAATATCAGAGGACTTTTCTGCTTCAATAACACAATAGTGATTAGCACCCAAAATTCGTTACCTACTAGATCCACAGAAACGCCCAGGGTACCGATTAAATCGTTGGATATACTGGAAAATTGACCGAAGTCTTTGGAATAACTCGTTTATCTACCAGTGAAATATCCAACCCAGTGAAATTCCTTCGAAATCAGGAACACTCCCGAGTTCGTTTCGGAGAATTATGAATGAAAACGCGCCCAGTTCGTGTCCGCTCCGAAATGAATTTGTCAAGCGAAATTTTTCATTTTTATGGTAAGTACGTGATCGCGTGTCTGAATAATAAATACTACTGCATTAAAAGGAGGCGAATCGGTAGAATAACGTGCGATTAATAACTCGAAACCGGTTCGTTCCTCGTTCAACAGTGTTCCATTCCGCATTATCCGAATTGATGAGGTTGATCCGAAAAATTGCTTCGAGATAATCTGCGATGTTTGTCCTCATCTTGTAGGAATACCTAATGAGGTAGCGATAATTGAGGGAATTAAGACGAGACACTCGAAGATTCTGCTCAAAAGAAGAATATATTTACGAGGAATTGAGAAATCTTTACATAAAACTTATACGTCGGTCGAATGAAAACGAACAATAACATGCAATGGATTTTAGCTATAAAATACTAAGTGACGAAGAAACTGCAACACTCAGAACATGGATAATAAAGTTAGAAGTAAATGATCAAAATTTGAAGAAAAAAACGAAGGGTTTACAATTTTTATTATTATATTTGTTAATAATGTGTTTGTATATCAAGGTTATCTATACACTCCCCAACACGTCTTGGCATTGAAGCAAGAAAATGCTCTATTTCTTGGAGGATACTATCCCAAGCTACCTGTACTTCATGGCTCAGAGCCACCAAAGTCCGCAGGGGATGGGGTAAATTTCCAAGCCTTCTACCCATGATGTTCCAAATATGCTCAATGGGCCAAAGATCGCAAAAGATTCAGGGTCGCTTCAAAAAATATTGAACTAACTCTGGCAACATGAGGTCGAGCATTATCTTGCTGCCATTTAAGGTAAGGAAGAAGAAGAACATATGGCTCACTATTTCTTGAAGGTAACTCAGCACTGTCATGTTACCTCGAATAAAGACAAAATGTAACCTACATGCATGTGCAATAGCACCCCATACCATTACGCCTACTGTCCGCTGTACATCACGCTCAACATCAAAATGAAGTTCACCTCTTTCTCCCAGACATCGTCTAACCCTTCTTCGGTCATCATATTCACCCATCGTGATTCATCAGAAAAGACGTCCTGATGTATTCTACATTCCAATGTTGTCGTTCTCTTCACCCCTGTAATCGTTGCCGGCGACGCTCAACCGTAATATGTATCTAAAGATGGCGTCGATAATGCTGCAGTCCAGAAGACCTTATACGGTGGTAAACCGTTCGTACAGTTACAGGATGGCCTTGTTCTTCTAACCTCTTATCAGCCAAAGATCGCATTGTTGCAAATCGGTCTCTAATGGCCATAAGTCTTAGACGTCGATCTGAACTTCATTTGTGCTCCTTCGACTTCCGGTGATTGTTCTTCTTCGATTTTGGGCATTATCAACATCTCATGACTGTAGTTGGATTTCTGTTCGTACGGTTGGCCATTTCTCGAAATGAAAACCCAGCCTCCCGTAGACAAATAATTCGGGGCCTTATTTTAGATCCACTAAAATCTCAAGGAGTGAAGGAGGAATGTAAGAAGTTTTTTTAATATGTGAGTGGATATGTGGAACTTCGCTTTAAAGCTACTAAATGTCGGCATTTGCATTGATTTACTCAGAAGAGTTTTTGTTCAAAAGTAGAAGTTTTATATGAGGATTTCGAAACCAGTATATCCCTTTTCTCAGTATAAATGTGATGTAATTTTTCCAGCCTCATGAAGAAAAATCTGTGAGCCTATGAATTGAAGAGATTTCGATGATATTCAGTGACCATAGCTTTGGCAACGTTTGTATTCACAAGAAGCTTGTATTCAAAGATTATAGAGTATAAAGATGGGAAACGAAGCGACTACAGTGATGTGAGCGACATCTGTAGCTTCAAAAGTAAACGGGTTATGGTTAAAATATTTAATTAGGGTCCATTTGGCAAAGATTATATAGAGATTATCAGTAGGCTGTTGTCAATTTTGAAAGGAATACTTGAATAAATATTTTTCTCTATTTCAGTATCGTAATGAGTTCATTACAGTACTAAAAGTAGTGCTGTAATGAAACTCATTACAGCATTGTTTTCAGTTATATTTTTCGTTTTGTGATTGTCAGTACTGACCTCCGATCCACTCAATTTTCAAATCAAATCAATTTAAATTCCGCAATCTGTCAAATTTCGTTAGTTACACCAACTGCCAAGATACAACACAAAAGTCACTAATCTGAATTTTCATTTGAATTTCGAAAGTTTTCCACAAAACATTACTGAAATAGAGAAAATATCGTCTAAAACTCGTTGCAGAAGGCAATTCCAACACTCATGCTTTCGAAAACTCGCTCCTTCGTCGCTCGTTTTCGAATTTCGCATTCGTGTTGGAATAGGAGCTCATTCTGCAACTTGTTTTAGAATATACTATTGCTGAATGATGATTGTATATTCTCGCGTATTTTCCACTGAAATAACTCGAAATTCACAAGAGTAGCACCTAGATCACCCTATAATTGTTTGTTTGTTTTTCTGTTATAAATTTCGTGTTAAAAACTGGCAGACATTTGAAATTACATGGTGATTAATTGCAGAAATAATAAAAAGAATAATCTTGAATATGCATTCTTTTCATTACCAAAGAGAATAGAAATGTTAGTTTTGAAACTCGTATCATGTTACTGTCTTGTTCATTCCCTTTTATTTTCAGTGCTGTCAAATGGATAGTGGTTTTGAGGCAAAAATATATTGTTCTGGATACATGATGAACTCTTACTGGGCTGTCCTACAGGCATTATTGTACACCTCTGATAGTTTTCTTTTATTGCTGTTCAAACATTCTGTAATTAATATACAGTGGACTCTCGTTAAGTCGAACTCCAAGGAACTAAAAGAACTGTTCGACATATCCATTGTTCGGTGCACCAAACATTCTAGTCATCGAAGAGAAATTTCTCTTCATTGAGAGAAAAACTCAGGTAAACACGAAATCATCATCAATGAGAAAAGAGCGTCTGAACACTGGAAGCATGTCCTCAGAGGTCGAAAAATCGTATGATATTCATCACATGTGGTGATTTGTTCGCTAACCGAATCTTCTTCGGTCTCATTCATCAGATCAAAAAGTTTCACTCATACAGGCAATGGTGGTTAGAAGAACGACTTAAAGAGGTGGAGATTCTCTTGAAGACCCTTCCACCAGTTCTACTCATCTACTAGACCCTTTATACTCAAGAACATTGTTCGACTCATTGAGGTGAAAATACACTGGTTAAGATATGTATGAATCGGGTCCAGAACAACTGTTCGACTTATCGATGTTGAATCAATCGAGAATTCACTGTATGAATAAAAAATTGTTATAATAATTCTTTACTATATGAACAAATTTTTGAAATGTTCTCAATTTCATTATTATTGTATTGTAGTTGATTTCACACAATCATTTCAAATAAAAATATAAGAAATTCAGGAGCTTTTTTCATTTGATTCAAAACAACGTGTAGATGAAAAATATCCTACTGATCAAAAAGTGGAGCCCTGCTTTTGTCATGTCAATCAGAATGTTTCTTCAAAAGCTCGACAAAGAATACTCAATTTAATGGAAATTTATGAGAAGTATTATAATTCGAATTTCGTGCCTATTAAAATAGTTTTCAGTACTGAATAATGTTTTCAGGGCCCCCTAGGTGTCAAAAGTAAGAAACAAGCCCGTAGTCGGAATTTAGTACCACAGATATAAGGGCGTTTACAATTTTTCTAACTCTGTAATCTTTGCTTGTATTATTTAAATATTGCAATCCATTTTGAAGTTTAATGTCATTCCAAACTTTCCAAGTCTCCTATTTCATTATAAAAATACGGCAGGTATACAAAACACATTGTATAATATTTGTGTTAAAAGTGATTCAGATTTGTTCGTGAAATTATTCTATTCGCCTTTTAGCTCACAAAATGAAACACTCAGATCATGAACTGACGTAAACAATAGCTACCTAACTTGTTGAAATGAATTTTTGCAAATAAAAGTCAGTGTACCTTCTCGAAATTGACAAAATGAAGAACAGTTCGAAATTTCATAATTTGGCACCATGAAGCGGATTTCTGTTACAACTTTCTGCTTGCTTAGTCTTCAGTCAACGTATAGAAATTCGCCTAATGATCTAATAATTCAGTGCTTCCTGGGGAACAAATTATTCGTGACTCACGCCAACTAGGGAGTCAGAAGTGGCCGAAATTCTCCAATTTCACCCTCACATTCGGAAAAGGCAGTACATATATAAAAGCGGTCCTAACGTCGTGTCGGAGTAATTAAATAGGTATTTTATTTCTAATGGCGAAGTCCGACACAATGGGGCATAATTCCCTGGATGGGCGCAGTCGTTTCTCTCCCAATTGAATGCGGAAAGTGAGGAACAGAATGCGGGACTGACTTGCAACTGCTGCAGCTGCCTCTTGTCACATATCATCATAATTATGTTAGTAGACACGCTTTTAATTCCTGAAACTTGACAGCGATGGAGCTGTCGGCGGTCCCGACGCCATGTTGATTATACATCCGACGACGATCTTGTATAATTCGATTGAGGCGATAATGCTAGAGGTAATGCTAATTAGGTTTCTACCGCGGCAACCTATCCCGAAACATTCGTGATGCAGGATTGTCATTTCGCTCTAGTCTTCTTTCTAACCTCTTCGGAACAAGGGCGTTAATAAGGGAAGAGATCTCTTCATCCGGATTCAGATAGTGAAGCCATTCTGAAAATATCTAGTGAATGTGCGGGTAAAGAGAGAATGAAAAATCACAGAACCTGCTCTCTGTAACAAACAAGATACATCTCATCAGCAGCTTTTCAGAGATGATTGAGGAAAGTTTTACTGCGATGTGGAGTGGAAGGAAAGCATCTGAATCCAATACTTCCGAAAGAAATACCATTAGATTGTTTACTCAATTTCGCTTGGGGGTTCATATTCGTCATTTGTCGATGTTACCAACCTACTTTCAAACTTTTTTTACTACTATTCTTTTTATGTTTTTCGGATAACTGGATAGGTCAGATTAAAGAAGCTCCTGCAATTCAAACAAACATTTCGACGCGTTTAATGTCTTCTTCAGAGCATTGAATCTTGTATACAACTATATCACATGAAACAAAACAAGCAAAGGAGGAAACAATAGGAGTGGTTGTGATAACAATCTTTACCACTTTCAAATATTATAAAAATGTGTGTAAGAAACAACACGATTTGTGTTTAATTTTGTCTATAGAGAGAAAGAGAAGAAATATTTGACATCATTCAAAATCATGTTTCATTTATGATGATTAAGATTTTTTTTTTAATATATTGCTAAAGGTTCAGATTTTGAATATCACTTGTTAATAGTATATTCCTATCAAGTGCAGAAAGTTTCACTTTACTCTACGAGATTGCCGTTGCCCGAACGACGCGAAGGGGAGTTCGGGCAAGCAATCTAGTACGGGAAAGATACTTTCTGCACAAGGTAGGAACAATATTTTTTCTACAAGCGCCTATATGAGATCGATTTGAATTCCACACACAGATCAAATTTGATAACCTATATAAATTCATAATTGTCAAACTTAATTCTACATGTCGTTACGATAGTACTCTCATCGTGGACGTTCGGTGCATAGAGACTTATCATAATTCAGTTTATTCTTTAATCAAAGTGTGCGGGAAAAATTCCTGCTAATCCTTTCTCGCACTGTTTGGAATTGTGACTCTTTCCGAATTGAAATGCTTGCGGGAAATGGGTGGAAAGCGTAGGCTTGTACGTTTTTTTTTGCGCCTCATGGAGGAGCCGAATGTATTCGAATTTGTGGTTTGTAATTTTACTTGTGTTCAGTTATAGCAGTCTAAGCTTTGGCGATGGATTCAATGACGGATCTTAGGTGTTAATCTATTTTTTTTTTCAGATATCTACCAGTTTGACCAATATATTATCCATAAGATCGTTTACACAGGGATCCTGTACAGATAAGGAAAATTTTTATGAAAACATAGGAATGCCAATGTTAAACTCGAATAATATATTGTCGATCTCCAATTCCGCATGTGTTAGAATTTGTTTAAGTTTCCTTGTTTTAAATTTCATTTAATTAATTTTCGTTTTTTAATTTCTTTTCGTAGAACGTATTTTTGTTTCTCAATTTTTTTCTTTTTGTGGATTTCATTTTATTTTCAAACTAGTTTTGGCGAAAAAAAACTGAATACTAATTTCCACAGGAAATTATTTGTGTCATTCATTGAGGCAAATAAATTCCTCGCGTCAAAGTGGAATAAAATTGTTGTATTCTTTTACAAGAGATATGAAATCACTTATTATATTTAAAGTGTCAGTGTTACTGATTCGAGTCGACACTTCGCGTACCATACGTTGTGATCCACCCTTCCGAATATGTCGAACCAACAGTTTTATTCGATATCACTTGCCTCTGAGGTTTTGATTCTGCCACTGTTCCACTAGAACATTGCCCTGTCCGAATTTACTATAGAAAATGTGCTGTTTCCATCTGTATATAATGTTGGATATCATCGCTAGAATGGTTTTGCCGGTGAGTGTAAAAAAACTATCCATCGGTTTTGTTATTTTTGAGTAATATTTCAATGTTATCGTTCGATAGAGTTTTCGGAGGTTTATATGACAGAGGATTGATAAATATTATCTTGAGATAAAGTTTTTCCTCTTTCTCTGCTTTTATAATTTGCTTCTGCTGAGAAGTTTGTGAGAACATATAAAATTAAATCACTGATTTCTTATAGATTTTCTGAAGTAAAGATTATTTCCTATCAATACTTATTCTTGAATCAATATATTGTTATTATTATTTTAACAATATGCAAAGAAAGATGTAACTGTGTGTATTGTACACAAAGTAATGAGTAATGAAAAAACAGATCTTCAAATACAAAAAACATCTTTCCTGGTTTGTTGTAAAAATGTGTTATATATTAGTATCATGATTTTTTTTAACGGTTGTTGTGAGAAAACTAAATCAAGACCCATTACTGGCTCTGACATAATGTTTCATTCAATTTCGAAGACAGCATTTAGCGAAAACATGTTGTTATGAAGAACAAGCAAGAGGTAAATAAAGCGATGTACCAGAGGGTAAGACTTTTATTCTAGCCTACAATAATCAAAACTTCATAGAGAAGGATTTCAATGGGATCTCACTCTCATAAACACGAAAAATTTAATAAATCTCACAAAGTTTTCATCTCACCCCCGTACTGGCAAGGATCAATCAAAAGTCAATTAGTTGGCTTACTGTCGGTTTTAACGTTCAAAACTTTGGGAATCTATTAGACGAAGGATTATGGGGATTGTTGTGCCAAATTAGCAGTTGAATAGTAATAACCCTAACAAATGTTGACTAATAGCATAATGATGAGATTATAACGCTCCCAAAGTTTATCCCATACTTATCTGATCCTTTTCGAGCAGCGAACGATGTTCAGTCTCTCCTTATCTACAAGATTTTCTCCCAAATGAGCTCCCATTAAAATGTGGAAATTGTTTTTCAACGGTCCTTGGGGGGTGAAACATGTCCTTATTGGTTTTTCGTGATGTTGAACCTGAAATTATTCCTGTGAAGATCGAAAATCAGAAAAATAAGAACAAAATAATTGAATCAACCCCGATTTTTTTCTCAACTTCTCGAAAACGTTATTGAAACCATAACTTCAGTTAGTGACGAAAGTGAAAAAGTATAAATATATTGATTTCCATAATAAAATTTGGTTCTTGAGTTTGTTTTTCACAAATTGACTTTGATTCGAGCAGGAGGTGATTTCTTTGTTAATTAAAACTTTTCCGAATTTTCAATTCTTTCTGAGGCATAATCATGAAAGTATGACATAATTTAACAGTCTTGAATTTTTACCTTCAGAACCGAAAGACTAAAACACAAAGTTTTTCGAATATTTTACCGTAAGTTGTGCAAGTACCAATAATGTTTTCAACTCTGTACGATTTTCACATGGGGTGAAAACAAATAACCCTTCCCATAATTTATTCTATAACTATTTAAATATTTTTGAACATTCCAAATCAAAAATGTTTTCTTGAATCAAATTTTATTTCTCTATTTCAGTATCGTAATGAGTTCATTACAGAACTCAAAGTAGTGCTGTAATGAAATTCATTACAGCATTGTTTTCAGTTATATTTGTGGTAGTCAGATCCTCTCAATTTTCGAATCAAATCAATTCAAATTCTGTCACTCTAACTGCCAAGATACAATACAAAAGTCACTAATCTGAATTTTTATTTGAATTTCGAGAGTTTTTCACGAAACTTGACTAAAATAGACGAAGTATCGTCTTATACTCGTTGATGAAGGCAATTCCAACACTCATGTTGGAATAGGAGCTCATTCTGCAACTTGTTTTAGAATATACTATTTTATATTTCAGTATCGTAATGAGTTCATTACAGTTCTGAAACTTGTGCTGTAGTGAACTCATTACATCATTGTTTTCAGTTATATTTTTCGATTTGTGGTTGTCAGTACTGACCTCCGATCCTATCAATTTTCAAATCGAATAAATTCAAATTCCGTATTCTATCAAATTGCGTAAGTCACACTTACTGCCAAGATTCCATACAAAACACACTGATCTGAATTTTCATTTGAATTTCGAGAGTATTTCACAAAACTTGATTGAAATAGAGAAAACATCGTCTAATACTCGTGGCAGAATGCAATTCCAACACTCATGCTTTGTGTTTTTTCCAAATTTTCTTCAGAAAAGCTTTAAATTCATATAATTAATGATACGATTTCGATTTATGGTGACATTAATATTGCGGAAGAACTTAGACAACATCAAACGGGCTGCTATTATTTCTACGAAAATATGTGAACTATCCGGATCGATCCATTCGATAGGTTTGTGACTTTTTTCATACATGGACTTTGAAATCAGAAATTTTCATCCTTATATTAAAATTAAGAATTCATCTCATGAAAAATCGCCCAAAAAATGTTGAAAAATAATAAAAGATTTTTGTTTCAATTCGTAAATATGCAACAGGTGATTATTATCAAATGAACAGAGAAATGCAGGAATTTTGACACCGAAGATTTCTCATCCTCTTGTTTTTTTTTTTGAATATTTTGTAGGAGCAACATACGTTGAAATATCACTTGTCAGAAAAGCCTCATCATGAAACCACCCGGTATATGAAAAAGTATGTATATTTGAAGATTCCCAAAAAACTGAATCACTTCCTCTCAGTTATTATAGCAAAGCTAGCCTAGAAAATCAAACAAATCAAACAATAGAAATCCCAAATGAACAATATCAGCGTGTAATAAGTCTCTATATTACAACTGCGGAGAAATTGAGGTAAATAACGAAACGGATATACTTAAGAAGAAGTTAATCAATTCTCTGGAGCCGGAATGGCTGATAGCTAAGTAGCAATATTTGTTGATTGGAAAGCTTCAGCAAAGGTTTCCGCCGTGTTCTCAGGAGCTCTATTTAGGGATCTAAATAGCTGAATTACTACCATTCTGGAGGAAATCATTCCAGAGTTTGGAACGTTAATTCAGTGGCTGCTGTTTATTAATTTGTCGCCGGGAGAAATAAATTCCTGATCCAATTAAATTCATCGATTTCCGAACGACAGGGTTTGCCTTTTGCCTTCCACAGCCATCTATAATCAAATTGTAACCTTAAATTCCCGTCGTCACATTCTGGTGAACGAATTCTGCGGAAAATAACTCGATAAATTCAAAAGCTCCTTAATTATTTGCGTTATGCTTCGCTATCTCTGCTCCATCGGATGATGTTGGTGAAAATTATTCCATTATTTGGTACTTATTCATTCCTCAGGCGGAAACTGTCGCAGAGTTTGGAAAGAGGACTGAATTCTGGTTTATCAGGCAATTTCCTCAGAATATGAAATTCGTGTACTTCGACGTGAATTATGCCGCCATTATAAATTTTTCGAAATTATATCGTGTTATATTATGTGGAAATCTAGTTTTCTCGAGACTCGCAACGTTATCATATCTATCTGGACGTTGAATAGTTATTTATGATACAAGTGCAGAAGGCAATGATATTTTTACACGAAGTGGCGAGTTTTTGAATGAACGAGTGTTAGAATGAGCCTTCTGTACGAGTATCATAGATTATTTATTCGTTTCTCATTTGTAAACGTCAGTTTCCAAAAACACAATATTAATCAAGAAAGTTTATTTTATCAAGTCACTAACTTCTAAAAGTGACACTTAACTTGCAAAATTTTTTCAAGTTAGTAGTATTATTTACATTAGAAAATTTTTTTTATCGTCATATATGTTGAAAATCATGGTACAATAGTTATTTCCAGTAACACAGATTTTTGATGATGAAAGAGTTGATACTGATGATGTTGAACCATATGTTGACTCAAAACCTGCTCAACTCGAGGACTGCAGAACATTTGTACTCTCCTTACTACCAAATAATTTGCTAGACATTTCGATTTTCTTGTTGACCGAATCATCGACATAACTCATCGCAATTTCGGTGCTCTTCCACCCTCCTGCACGCTTCAGTGCTAAAATATCTCCACCCGAATCAGCAACCATAGTGGCTCCAGCTCTGCGAAAAGAGTGGCCGGTGTATAACTCTGGGTCTTTTAAACCTACATATTTCGCTATTTGCTTTGGGACACCACCAATAGTGTGCTGGCCAGCATTAAGGAAAATGCACTTTCCATGTCGGTATGTCAAAAAAAAATCTTAGGCTTTCTGTTCCAGGAGGCCGAAGATTTACATATTTTCTGTATAACATGCAGGGCTTGAAGCTGCAGCCATCATCGGTTATGGTGAATCTTCTTGTTGTTAGATTTTTTGTTTGCCGCAATGTCACAATACCGTATTTTTCTATTTCTTCTACATCATTCATGTTTAGGGAGAGAATTTCATCACATCGACAACATCCAAAAATCCCAAATATCGTTATAATTTTTGCCAGCAACCACTGGTCATCAGGAGCATGTAAAAGAAATTGTTCGGCCTGTTAAAAATTGAGCCCCTCAGACGTCATCCTCAACTACGCCTATGGTCCGAACGCACCGAAACGTCAAGACGACTTCTCATCTCTGTGAACTCAAGTTAACCTAATTCAATTCTATGTACTACTCAGTGACAGATCAACTCATGCTCGTTATTAATAATTGTAACAATCAATCAATCTTCCCTTTCTGTATCGACATTCTCTGAAGATCAGACCTCTCTTGTGAAATTTAGAATTCTCAAAAGTCACCTCGCAAATTAATTGTACATCTCATTCATTTTTGGAAGTATTCATTTAGGTAAGTGAACCTTTCTCAAAGTCATCTCTCATTAATGCATATTTAATGTTATTTTCCTACTTTTACAAAGTTTGAAAATGTGTCCACGTTTTAGATCATAAAATCTATAAAAATACTGGTAATCCTCTATCATTTTACTCTCAGAAAATCTCTATTGCATTTAACTAATGGAATTGACTCCTCTAAGATACATATTTTGATATATTTTGCAGTTCTCATGATTTTTCAGATTTCTCTAGACTTTTCACAATGGAAATACTAGTTGAATGCTTCCAAAAATGAACGTTATTTGTGGTAATGAGTTTTGATTCACTATATTCTCATGTGCACCTCATTATCTCAGTGTAGTCATCTCATTTCTCAATCGTGCACTTCTCATTAACTTTGCTAATTATTTTTCTCGAGTTTCAGATGAATGAACGATCTCAAGCATAAGGGTGAATCATGGAATCAGTCTTCTCTCTCAATAAACTCAACTCAACTTCTCTGAAATATTTGAACGATCAAATAATTCACACATTGAACCTGATTGACAGTCTCAATCCCTGCTTCACCTTGAGCAGTCTCCTCAAGTACTGCCCACATGATTTAGATTGGTATGAACTCCTCAGTATATTTAAGAAATTCTCAAGTTCATTCATCGGAAACATTTAGCAAGTGGCAACTCAAGCCTTCAGCTTCAAACAAATCAAAGGGTTGGTGATTTACACTCATACAATGTACTCTCATATTGTCTTTCTCATAATTATCAATTGTAACTCTTATTTTTCTGATGAACACTAACCCTGCTTGCTAAAAGTAGTTTGTCACTGTAAATTTTGTCTCAATTGATTAATTAGCCTCCTCGTTACAGAACTACGTTATAGATCATAATTATTGATTTCTCAACTTTGATATTCTCATATTGTAATGCTCTCAATGAAGACCAGACTTAGACTATTAAGTTTTCAATACATGTACTCCTCTAAGGCCTAATCTCACTTTATTACAACTCATACTACTCTAACAATTCACTATTGAACCTTTTGTTTTTCTGATGAGATAAAGAGGCTCTCGCAATAAATTTCATTTGCATCATCACTGTAAACTCTGTGTTTAATTTTGAATTAATGGAACTCTCTCAAAGTCTAAGTCTGACTTCAGCTGACCTCTCATTTTGAACTTCTTTAGATTACCTCTGTTTTTAGTTGAATAATCACTCTGAGTTTTAAAGATGACTTTAATATTGTATTTTTTACTGTATTAACTTCATGCGGGTGACTTATTCATTTTATGATTGTGAATGATGTCAATAAATGTTTTTACAATACCATCTCTAACTCAATTATCTGGATACAGTCCTAAACTTTATTTTCCAAAATCAGAACAACCCCGATTTTGTACACGGCCTCTTCTTCACTTAATAATAACTTGGCTTTTTTTTGGCGTTTAAGAAACTCTATTACCTTTTGAAATCTGCAAATGGCAACTAAACGTCATATTTTCCAATAAATTTTTTAAGGAAAACAAACCTGCGAACAGGGGCATTTTCTTTCATTTCCAAGCAGCTTTTCAGCATAAACCATTTTGCCCATAAAGTATCAGGGCTGAATCTAGCTGATAGTTGATTCAAGTAGACCAACAAAACATCTTCAGTTACCCCAATCACACTATTTTTGTTTTGCCACTTTTTGAAGTCGCGTATTCTCGCTTGTACCTTGAAGCTGATTTTGCAGGTAATAAACTTGATGCTACACTGCTCGCTGCCTCCATAATTTCTTTTGGTACATTCATTTTCGCTTTAACCAAAACAAATGTAAAGAAAAATAAACAGACATGTTCATAGCAACGCTTCCATAGCTTACGACATTTGCGACAAATTATTGAGATTTTTTGGAATTTATCTAACCTTTTTACTGATGAGAAACAAATAAAATATAAAACGCAAGGTAACGGGTTTTACTGGCTCAAGAAGGTAACTGACTCGCCTGCGGCTCGTCAGTTATATCCTCCATTCGCCAGTAAAAACCATCTTACCTTGCTAGTAATGTTATATACTATTTCTCAAACTCGCTGAATTTGTATCGGATTTAATGAAATATTGCCGTAATTATCGTGTATTTTTGCATTGAAAAATATTGATTGGCAGAACTGTTTTCGACCTCATAAATTTGACAGATGTTGAATAAATTCGTGACAGGAGGCCAGCATTTCATCAATAAATATTACTGAAAACAATGCTAGAATGGCGAAATGAACGGATTTGACACATAATTAGAGAATAGTTATTTCTCTATTTCAGTATCGTAATGAGTTCATTACAGTACTGAAAGTAGTGCTGTAATGAAACTCATTACAGCATTGTTTTCAGTTATATTTTTCGTTTTATGGTTGTCAGTACTGACCTCCGATCGAATCAAGTTTCGAATCAAATCAATTCAAATTCCGTGATCTGTCAAATTTCGTATGTCACACCAACTGCCAAGATACAAAACAAAAGTCACTAATCTGAATTTTCATTTGAGTTCCACTAAAATTGACTGAAATAGAGAAAATACCGTCTAATACTCGTTGCAGAAAGCAATTCCAACACTCATGCTATCGAAAACTCGCTCCTTCGTCGCTCGTTTTCGAACTTCGCATTCGTGTTGAAATAGGAGCTCATTCTGCAACTTGTTTTAGAATATACTATTACATCACAAGTACAGGTGGAAGGCAGTGATATTGTTCCATGAGTTCAAAATTCAAAAAGCAGCCAGTTTTCCTTTCCGTTTTGTTGGAACTCCTGTCTATATCCATAGCCTCCAACTCATTTGCATACCGAGGAATGCAAAGGTGGCCTTAAAATTCATTAAGGTGTCTACACTCTCCACCCCTGGGATAATGTTGTTTGTTTGGAAATCTAAATAACTCTGACACGAAATGAAAAAATTCTAATTTATACTCGTTGAATTTATAATAAGTCCAGAGAAAGAAAAATAGGCGGAGAAAAAGGGACGGACATAATGGATAGTCTTATGTTAATGAATTGAGGAAGCACCTGCCAGGGAATATACTCCTCCTAGATTACAATCGGAATGGATGTGATACACAGATTTGGTTTTATGAATAATGAGAGTAATTTATTCAGTCGAGCAGGTCAATTAAGTGATTATTCTATCAATGAAGTCGTGGTGGCTGATCCAGACTAGCAAATAAAGGCAGATGAAGAAGTTGAAAAACTAATTTCATTCTTTTCTCATATTTTTACATTTCTCTCTTCACTTTAAGAATTTCAATCCTCAATTTATTTTTATGCGATATTCCTTGTACTTCATCTGAAAAATTCATATACGCCGACGATATTGCACTTGCTTTCCGACATTCTGATTTTCAAAGCATTGAGGAAAATTTAACTTCTGATCTGAATATTTTGAAAAATTATCTTTTCGAATGGCGTAAGTGTCCAAATCCGAATAAGACCGAGGTTTCGTTATTTCATTTGAATAACCATCGAAAATTTAGAAAATTAAATTTCCTTTTCGGGAACTTTCTTTTGAAACATAATTTTACTCCCAAATAGTTAGGTGTTAAATTAGATTCCTCTCTGAATTACAAAGCACATTTGGATGACTTACGGATGAAGCTGAAAACGAGAAATAACATTCTACAGAAACTTGCTGATACTTCATGGGGTGCTGACCCTGCTACTCTTCGCACAGCAGCCCTTGCCCTGGTATTTTCCACCGCTCAATATTGTTGCTCTGTTTGGCTCAATAGTGTTCATGTTCAGAAAATCGATGCACAGCTCAATTTTTCAATGAGAATTCTTGGAAAAAATTTAATTCATTTAAGGATTCCTTCCCGATACTTTCCTACGTTCCAGAAAATACAATTCCAAGACTGAAATCCCGTAAACCTATTTGGTCGAATAACTTACAAGGAAATCTGGAAATCTGAATGTTCCTTATCTAATAAAGATCTAAAATCTGACCCAACAAATAAAGTTCCTGGTTTAAACCTTCCCAGGTGAATATGGTCCCTTCTTAATCGAATAAGAACAGGTAATGGTCGTACCTATAGCATGCTTTTCAAGTGGAATTCAGTTGATAGTCCTAATTGTGAATGTGGTGAATCAGAATAAACAGTTGAACACCTTATTAATAATTGTTCGATTTATAAACTTCAAGATGGCATTAGAGCCATACGCACAATGTATCAAATTCATTTTTGCAATAGGTTGAAAATTTTAGATCAATTTGATGAAGTATGAATTGATTTCTCTTGCTGTTCTGTCTTTTTTTATTTTCAGGTTGGAGTTTGTGTTTGGAAATCCTTCCTCCGAAGAGCCGTTCCGATAATCGTGATGTCCTTCTATATAAAATATTCAGATACAACAATTTCATTTTATTTTTTTCACGGGGGACAGGTTTTTTCGGCTGAGGTTTTCTACCATGGCTCTATAGTATCGTATGATACTAGTGATGATAGTAATTATGGTACCCCATTTTTTTTTCTACCTCAGCTAAGGTACTTTTTGTTTCAACATTCATTGTATTATTTTAGCTCTCTAATTCAAAAGAATATAGATATATAATCCTCTGAAAATTTCGATTTGACTCTCTTGAAAGCACATTAAAAAGTACAAGAAATTTAATACTTAGAAATTTAATTGATTTCTTTCGAATCGCAAGTTAAAAAACACGATGAACATTTTTGCAAGGAATAAAAAAAAATGTGATGAATTTTTTGTAGCTCCTGACATGAAAATAGATTTCTTATGCTTCAAAAAGATTTCACTTTCACTACATCATCAAACTAAAGTAATTTATTTTTTTATTTGAATCTATTTTTCATGTGAAAATAGAATTGGAATGCTAACAAAATAATAAATTATACAATTTAATAAATATGTCTTCCATAACAATGTCAGACAACATATAAACATCAACATGCTTTTATAAAAGTTGTGAATGACAGTATAGGTTATCCCAGCATAGTAGGGTTATTTTTATAGGTATGTATCCCTTTTTTACCAGTCCTCAGTTACCTTTATTTCTCGTGGCATAATTTTGAATATCGAATTTTTACCTAAATCTATTCCTTGCATTATGAATTCGGGAGCACAATCTGTAAATATAAAAAGTTCAAGCTCAATTCAGATTAGAACCAAGCTATTGATATTAAACTGAACAATTCAGAAGTAGGTTGTATTGTCGCTAACAATTGAATCTGGGATTGAATCGATCTGATTCTGCTGCGAATCGAACCTATTTCAAAGAAGAATTGTTGTTCTCCCCAGCAACACAAATCAGATATTCGTTAAATATTCAGTACAT
Source organism: Hippodamia convergens (assembly GCA_038502775.1). NCBI lineage: Eukaryota > Metazoa > Arthropoda > Insecta > Coleoptera > Coccinellidae > Hippodamia > Hippodamia convergens. Next base: position 53,511,821 of record CM076610.1, read on the forward strand.
ATTTCGTTAATAATTCAATTCTCTCACATCTTACGACGTCATAAATTTGTTCATCGTTCGAATTTCCACATTCTGATCGCTATTTATTGAACCGCAAATTCTGCAGCGACGTCGACGAAAGAATTCTTGATGAGTTCAAAATTGAATTTGCGATACCGAGTAGGGCAATTTTTCTCTCGAACAGATTGAGGAAAATGAGAACTAGGACCGGAAAACGAACGATAATAAATAAAAGACTCATTTGCTATATTGTTTTCGGTATTTGATTAATCGCTTTGAACTGCTGTGATCTATCACTGGTTAGCAGTAAATAATGTGCCATATATTTTACCGAAACCGGCTAGATACGATCGTCCCTCTGACCATAATCCTCCTTATTCATTGTGACTTGCCACGTTTAGCTGAACCATTATCTTTTGTGAGCATTTAGTTTCCTGTTCGAGGACATAAACTGTAATAAATGCTGTCGTGGAAACTTCGACATATCCTATATATTCTAGCCGGGAATGAAATAAAGCTCCCACTTTTCGTGAACTGCGACTTGAAAATATGTTTTTCATAGAAGGAACGACATTTTTCCAGGGAATAATAATGACCTGAAGTGTCCCAAACAAGAGCCAAGTAACTAGTGAAATATCTCATAAACATCGAAAAAACTCCAATGATTGTTTTATGACTTAACAAATAATAAACTTCGATAGTCTCGAATAATTTGGACAAGTAAGTGTTTCTTTTAGAAATCTCGAGAAAAGTATTTTGAATTATGACAGATGCTCAAAAAATAAAAGAAATTCAAATTTTACAGAATTTCTATTGCCTCAGAAAATCTCAGGAACCCAACCAATATTTTCTTTTCAGGGTAATTTAATCAAAATGCTCCCCATTCAACTTCTGGCAATATGCAAGAAAAAAGGAACCCCGATTATCCGAATGCTCACTCAGATTATCCGACGAACGTTCAATTATCCAATTTTTGGCGTGAATTTATTGATTTCTCCAATTGATTATTTTATGAAGAAAGATTAAAGTATACTTTTCATGCTTTACTGTTTTTATTTGATGGATATTTTAACGATTGTATATATTTCAAATTATAATAAACTCACCTGTGCGATCTTAAGCCCAAAAATTCCGAAAATCCAGGTGTGCTGGGCAAACTTCACGCAAGCTGTTGCTAGGTATGCTGATTTGCCTATAATCTATTGATTTTTCTCTTATTTGCTCCATATGAGGAAAAACCTGTTGATTTTTTTCTGAAAATCTGAATAGCACAACTTGACACAATTACAGCACAATCATATAAAACAATTTTCGTCGAAAAAAAAGAAGTATTATAGGTTGATATTTCTCCATTTTCATTAAATTTTCATATTCATGTAAAATGTAACACAAATTGTTCCAATTCAGAGTGTTGGGCTGTATATTCTTTTGTCGATTTCTTTTTTTTTATTTACAATATTCGCTTCAACCACAAGGGTTATCAGCGATGGAATAATAATGATTCATAATATATTAACACTACAAATTAAATCATTTTTGTCAAATGTACGCTGTTGAGAAAGTTCATTTTTCATCAAAATGTCTTTCAAAGTCCCCGTTATGAGATGTCTTGTTCTTTTCCCTTGGTATATTGGACATTCACACAATTTCTATTGATCGGGAAAACGGCACAACTCAGTACAGGGTGGTCAGATTTCGATGTTTTAGTATTCATCTCCTAGATTAAACGAGATAGAGAAAAGTAATATACATTTAATCTTCATTTTTTCCGATAAACATGAATTGCTGAAAACTGCAAGCCACTACGGTAAACACCGTAATCTAGTTGCCATGCATCAGGTTAATTTTTTAATTTTAGCAGTGCAATCGAAATTTCATTGACGATTTAAATTTAAGAGAAATTACACAAAAAATTTTTCAAATGGAAACCATAGACTTTTCTTAGACAATTTCAAAAATAAGATACCTAAGCCAAATATTACCATGTTCCTACTACTGCCATTCATTCCAAAATACTGACGTCAGACGTCAGTACTCTGGCGGCCGATATCCATACTAAATCATTCAACTTGTTGAGATCAACCAATCCAACGCAATATAAAAGTGCGCAGTCTGCCCAAATCGCCTGACTGAGAATGGCTGTTTGTTTTTAACCTCTTTATAAAAAATTCCACGGTTTATCGAGTCCGTAGAGACTTACAAGTCAACAAAAGTTGTGGAAAACATTACATAAGGTAAGTAACAAAGGACATGTTTTGTTATTGTAGGGTTTTTATGTTTAATACAAAGGTGTTCTTTGAAATCGACAGTTCTCCAGTGGATTGACGGGTGCCTATTATTACCATGGCGATTTTTTTCGACATATTTATGTGAATAAACTTATGCTCATAAATAAATATGTGATCAGCACATTCAAATTGATAATATCTTATTCACACAAAAAATGTTGGAAGAAGAATCTGAAACTAGGAAATCGTCGCTTGTTACTGAGTATTGGTTGTACTTATTATGAAGCACATAAAATTGATTTAAAATTAAAGTTTCCTAATGCAATTATAGCTTTGTTATGGATTATGTATTATTACAGTGTTTATAATCACGGTCTTAATATTTTGGCACTACATGACAATATTTGGGATATGTTCATAATATCCTAACATTTCAAAATGTTCTTTAAAAAGCCTTCTTCAAAAATATTACTGAAACTAAAAACATTCGGTATACTTGTCTGTGTAGGAAACATGTAGAAGAATTCTTTGAACCAGCTAAAACTGTTGATACAAAAAATCAAAAATCCTTAGGGTGGCAATATTTGGGTTACTTGCCATATATATTATGACTAGCTGGCCCGGCGAACTTTGTTTCGCCCCAGAGATTCATAAAGTTGTGTCAACAAAACTGGTACGTTTTCAAGTAGGAGGTAAATAAGACAAAATTAAAGTACAAAATATACAACAAATTTAATTACATTGAAATAGGTAGGTATGTACATTGTTATTTACATGAATAGACTATTTAAGCGGTATCTAATTATTATTTGAAAACTGTCTCATGGTTGTACCTTATGATGAACCACATATTTAGTTTTTTTCGTCATAAAATTTTCCGTAGTGTACGGAAGAAAGGAAGGTGTGATAACACATGGACTCAGATGCGTTAATATTATTATTAAATGTAGTTCACCGAATTTATATCAAATATAATACTTACACGAAAACGCTATCAACCTCAGCGACATCTACTGGCGTTATTCGCAAGAAGGAAAATAATTTCCTACTTTTTTCCATTTCATCAAATTTTTCATTTTTTTAATGTATTTTATGTTAACCCCACCGTAGAAAAATCCAACAAAACAACTTTTATAACAAACAGTTCATCCAATGTTGAGTTATAAATGGTGTAACCACCAATATGGCCGACTGAGTTTTATATATTAAGATATACTCCTGAGTGTAAATATCGAAAAGTCTGATAAAAACACTCATCGGTTAACAAAATTGAAGCAGGCCCTCATCAACTTCCATGAAAACTGTCATTAAAGATTGAAAAACTCTGATTTAAAATACTGCTCATGGTAGAAAGAAAAAGTTTCGAGAAACAGTCTTTGGGTCGGTATAATAATATAACTATAACTGATGTTTTCTAAATCAATTTGACAGCTTACAATTTCGGATATTCCAGGACTTCCTCAGTTGAATGAACCAAAATCAAAACCAAGAAATAAAAGAGTCAATAGACTCTTCTACTCAATAGAACAACATCATAGCGCACTGTTTTCCATTTGAAAAAAATTCATTTATTTTAATTTCTCTAAAATTTGAATCGGCACTGAAATTTCGATAGCACTGTTAAAAAGCAATTATAATAATTGGCCAAATTCCAAATTCATCCTGTAGCACGGAAACTAGACAGCGTAGCGACTTGAGGTTTTCAGCAATTTTTGTTTCTCGGAAAAAAATGACAGGTATATTACTTTTTTCTATCTCGCTTCATTAAAGAGATGTAGTACTGAAACATCAAAATCTGACAACACAGTTCATTTTTTTCATCCACTGGAATCCAATATTTCGAAAAGTTTTGGATAATTTTTTCGGTTTTTGAAATATCACAAGGAACCACAAGGAATAAACAAATTTCTACGGCACAAGGTAGCAAAAACCAAGCACAAGAAAAACTTTTTCGAACATCCAAAATTGCTAGGCGAACTTTACACACATGGATTTTATACCGCATAATGTGTACCTGTAGGCAACTCTGTAACGTTTCTGTACAGAGCTTCTATAGATCCCACAACTTTGCGGTCTTATTTCCATTTAACACTGGCGCTTATAAACCCAATAGATTGCATTCAGACCATCAACATCACCATCAATTCCAAACCATCTTAAGATAGATCTATTGATTCTCTTGTTACTTAAACCAACAACCTCTATTACATTTCCTGGAAGCTTCCTGGAAGTTTTCGTGTATTAATGCACCCATTCGATTTAACGATTTTTCCTCTTATCCCGTTCGATATCGCGAGTTTGGAGCAACATCCAATTACTACAAAGTTTAAGTGACGTCAACTCCCGCGAAAATGTGATTAAATAAATAAAATCCAAAGGACATAATATGAGGTCACGCAAACGAGCTTTAATGCCCTTTTGCGGTATACGGTTAGAGCCTTAATATCGTGTTATTACGTCTAATGCCATATTGAAACTTTCCTTCAGGTCGGAAGGAAAATCAGCGCGAAAGAGTTCAGCTTAAACCTGGGCTCAACAGACGTAAAAGTTAATTTCCTTTGGTTTACGGATATGAGAAGTGAAAATTAGAAGTACGTGTTACTGGCCCATATAACCTTGATTGTGGGTCGAATTTTGTGAACCACGAAAATGGAAAGAACTTGGAAAGAATGCTTCAGGTTATGAGGAGATATATTGATATGACAGATGGATTCATTTTACAGTGATATCTCACCTATCGGCTTGGTTTGAATGAAATCATCGTATTTCCTTACAGTCGGTCGGGGTAACTTTGCCCCACCTAAGTTATATTTTCTAGAGAATTTTTGAGATTACGCTCTGTCTTTTTAGCCCATAGTGATAAAATGTTTATATCAGCTACCTTTTTCTCACATGATAATTACTTGTTTCACATTTCGTGTTATTCATTTAAAAACATAAAGGTGGGCAAAAGTGGCCCCCTAAAACTCGGGTTTGACCCATCTCTTAAAAATCAACTAAAAGACGTTATTTCTCACACTTATGAGCAGTTGGATAACTTAAACTTTACTTTATTCTTCTTACTGAAATGTCCAAAATTTGATTAAAGGTATAATTTTCATGGGAATATTTTTTTCGGTAAAATGCTAGTGGATGCCTTTGTGAACTAATATAATTTTATCCATTTTTGAATGAGTTTTATGCATTCTGCATTGAAATTTTAGGTGTTTGAGATATCAAACCACATTCTATAGCAAGTAGATATATTTAATGCAAAAATACATGAGTTTTACATTTTTCCAGATAATAAAATAAAAAACTTCACTGTTGAGACTCATATCTGATTAACAACCCCATTTTTCTGTGAGGAATGAGTCATTAATAATGAACAAGTTTCTGTTGCTTTTTGCTGTAGGGAATTATATTAGTATCTTCAATCAGTTTTATAATATCTCCTTGAATTGAATTTCGTTCTTTGTGTTTGGCGCGTATTTAAACCCGACTTTTTCGATGTACAAATCACATATGGATGTAGCTATATTCGAACTGAAGAAACGAGATGGCACTGAATGTACGAAAGAACCATTTCAATTATTCAAACTTGTTTGTATCTTCCAAATAATCAGACGCGATGCATATCAATATATTTCGGACGTTTGCGTTGAACCCATAGATAAAGTTACACTGATGACTGTATCTACTTTGTTTTCATATCAGAATCTGTCCGAATTGACTTCTCTGCTCTTCTATTTGATATTAGCAATACTAGTGTCACCAGAGTTTTGTTTTCCTCGAAACTAACTTTCGACAATGTTATCTTCAGAAATAGTAAGGTCATGAGGAGCGAGCTTGATCGAGGCTCGAGGCAATAAGAAAAACTTTGAAATACATATGTCATATAAATATATTATTCAACAGAAAGGAAATAGCAATAACGGATTTTTGGAATCTTCAATACTGATAAGAATATACTGACAGTATACGAAGGTATTCTTTCTGACAGGATTGTAAACTCCCTCTCTTTTCCACTTATAGTAGTTAAATTTTTCTCGATGCTACTTTTCTTCGCCATCTCGTCACTGGGAAGATTAGCTGATAGAAGTATTGTATTGGATATAAATAGATGAATAAGCTTTAAACTCAAAATGCAAATTTATCGAGCGATATCACAATAACGGAAACGTAATAAACTGCTCCCCATGAGTAAGCAATATTGACCTGAATTCCAAAAAAATAAAGTTTTTTTTCATGTTGCAGGAATAAAATCAATTTCAGCCTGTAGCTCTGCAGCGTATACAGGGTGGTTGAGAAAAATCGAGTAAAATGACGAAATTTTATTCCCAAAGAATTCAAGCATTTCTTGAGGAATTTGGCTCCATAAAATGAAAATTTGGCAAAACATTGTCAATGACATGCTCCCAATAGTGTAAGGCGGTCATATTCTCAGGACATATATGTAAATATTCCGGCCCATAACATAACACTACCCCCTCGGAATGGATGGACTTCTTGAACATAGTGACGATTACGAGGTATGCGTAGGATTGTTCATACCCTTTTTCCTTTGGAATTTGAAAATCGTCCATATCTGAATTCATCAGTGAAAAGGACACCACGCCATTGATCGTTCCAATTGATATGTTGCCTTGCCCATTCCAGTCTTTGACGGTTAGGGACAAGTGTTGATAGAACTCCTCTTAATGGACGTTTTTAATCTAGATTCACCTCTCTCAAACTTCTTCTGATGGTTTAGATGGAAACTTGGACCCCATCTGTATTTTGAAGAGTATCTCGTAGCATTCTACAAGTAGATGAAGGCTTTCTTCTCGCCGAAACGGTGATGAAACGATCCTGAGCAGGTGTTGTTTTTCGTAGCCCACCAAGCCTTGGTCGTTCCAAAACGAAACCTATCTCCCTGAACCTATTCCGAAGTCGAGATATCATACTTCAGCTGACTTGGAGCCTTTCCACTACAACAACCTGAGTCAGGCCACCCTGTAGCATTCCGATAGCCCCATTAGCCTCAGCTTTTGTTAATTTACGTCTTGACATTTTCAGAAAACTCATTTCAAAGCGAAGCCGTTGATAATCTGACTCCATTTGAGAAAAAAGGCGACCAGATTGACGAAATGGCCCATACTGATTTTTATTGGATCAATTCAAGTTATTATTGAGTATAATAGTATATTCTAAAAGTTGTAGAATGGCTTCTATTCCAACACAAATGCGAAAGCATGAGTGCTGGAATTGTCTTCTGCCACAAGTTTTAGACGATATTTTCTCTATTTCAGTCAAGTTTTCTGAAATACTCTCGATTTTCGAATAAAAATTCAGATTAGTGACTTTTATATTGTATCTTGGCAGTTGGTGTGACTTACGTGACAGATTTCGGAATTTGAATTGATTCGATTTGAAAATTGATAAGATCTAAGGTCAATACTGACAACCCCAAAAAAAAATTACTAAAAACAATGCTGCAATGAATTTAATACAGCACTACTTTTAGTACTGTAATGATCTCATTACTATACAGAAAGAGAGAAAATAATTTTACAGCGATTTTCCAGAAAATTACATGCTTTTCAGAACGATTGAATACGATATCCCTAACTCTTGTGGAGCAGTATAATTTTGTTGAATAAAATATCGAATATTTCTAACAACGTGAATGTGCATACGACTTCACGAAGAAAATTGATCAACTTGGAAAATTGTGAGAGGATATATAAGATTAGTATGATGAATTTTAAACCGATCCAATTTAGTTGCACAAGAATAGAAAAAAAATCTTGAACTTTTTTTAATGCCGACTAATCTAGAGTCTTTCCTGAAGCGGTAAATTTCTCTTCTGGTACATATCCCCACCGCGGTTGCGTTCTTTTAAATGAAATTTTAAACAGATTATCAGAAACCGACTTCATTATGACCCGGGATGTTTATTAAAAACTTTAAACAAGTGAAAATGCGCACAACATGGCGGCTTTAATCGGAATAGCGGGTAGATGCGGACAGAGTTTAATCAACCTAGGGGAGCACGGCCCCATATTCGAAACCGAAAATGAGTTCGAATGGGCTCTAAACGAATTATTCACGTTGATTCACATGCGGAAAATATTAATTCATTATGAATGTCCCTAAATGAAAATTTTACCCGATGCTCATTATGCTCGAAATTTGAGCTTATTTTCATTGCCGTAACGTCACTAAAATACAGTTATAGCGAATATCGACGAACACTACTAAACAAATTATTCATATTTCGGTATATTATGATGCCATAGGACGTTTCCCCCCAGGGCTACGAGTTGTGGAAACAGAATGGTTAAAAAATTCAACAAATGATTTGCATGGATAATTGCAGCTGGATTCTACATATATTATCAAAGAAAAGAGTGAATATAATTATGCCTGAAATTATAGAAGTTTTCATCCACGGTTTTTTTGGAACTGTTAAAGTTCCCACAATTACAATACAGAAATGTAAGCTTAATTTTATTTGGGTTTATGGTTATGGCCAGTTTCATAAGAACGAAAATTGTCTTCTGAATTATTCCAAAGTATTTCCTGAGAAATTTTTGAGAAAATATACCTCAAAAAATACAACAATACTTCGTACGGCAACGCTTGCCTTGATTTTTCCTGCTGCTAAATATTGTAACCCTGTTTGGTTGAACAGTATTCATGTAAAAAAAATGATTCTCAACAAAATTTTTCTATGAGGATAATCACTGGTACTATCAGATCTTCACCTACTCTTTGATTACCAGTCCTCCCAAATATTGGGCCTCCGCATATTCGCAGAGAGACAACTTTGATAATAATTATAATAAACAAATTTTATCTCAAAGAATATCACAAATACAATATTAAATAACATAAGTACCATTAACTGAAAAAATCGTCAAAAAGGCAAAAAAGGGGAACCCTACAGAAGGAACTCATCATATGAGTGTGGTTCAATTGTTTCTTTTTTAAATAAATTGAGATAATTGATTAATTTTATATTTCGTGTTGAGAAGTTTAATGCAGTTATAAAATGTAGTTTTTTCCGTGGATGTAAGTCTATGGTGGGGATGGTTATAACACATATTCCTAGCAGAATAATTTGATTGTGGCTCTAAATGTTCAAATAGGGATTTATTTTTGAAGAAATACAACAAACATTCTTGTTTGTATATTGCATGGAAAATGAGAATTTGATTGGCGTTAAATTTTTGTCTACAGGACTCCCATGTACTCAATCTCAGTAAAATTCTCAATACCCTCCTTTGTAACCTGAACACTGCATAAAAAAAAATTATACCATATCGCATCACAGACTCAATGGTAGAATGAGAAACAGCCTTCATAGCACCAACATTGAGGTTACGTGAGAGGATTCTAAGGCAGTACCATGCTTAGTTGAGTTTACTTATATGTTAATCCCACGTTAACGCGTTGTCTAAGTGAAGACCCAGAAACTTCACATTATCGGATAATTTAATTGAAAAATCGTCATTCAGTAACATAGTTCTTTGGACTTGAGATCTAGTTGTCATGAAATACATCAATCGGGTTTAGAATTCTTGGAAAAAATTCAATTCATTTCCCATACTCTCCTATATTCCTGATAATAAGGTCCCCAGAATGAAGTCAACTTTGGTTAAATTTTGTAATCGATATGTATAGGAGCGACAAGGTAATTTGGCAATTTGAATGGAATGCATGCAATTTTTTCAACAAAGATCTTATTACTGATCCTTCCATCAGAGGTTCTTGGTTTTGATCTGCCCAGGAGAATATGGTTTGTTCTAAATCGTATCAGAACAGGCCATGGACGATGGACGATGCAATACAGCATGCTCTTCCGATGAAATAAGGTTGAGAGCCGTAGTTGTGAGTGTGGAGAAGTTGAGGAGACAATTGAACATCTCTAAATTTCAAGGTGGTTTCGAGGCTATACATGATGTAACGAATAAATTTCTTGAATGAGTGGTTAATTTGAAACAATCAAATCTATTCTGCATAATTGGTTTTCTCTGCTTTTTTTTCATTTCAGATTGAGAGTCACGGATAGCCTGGTGATGGATCCGTTTTTCTGTCCATAGAAGGATTACATGAAGATGTTCTCCTAGATCACGTCCTTCAAAATCCTCTGATATTTAATATTTTTAGTATTTTTTTTTTCACGGGCGAGATCAGGGTTTTTTCTGCCGAAGTTTTTTTCCTTTTCTCATTTATCATATGCAGAATTGTCTGATATCCCGTTGCACTAACCTCAGCTATGTACGTCATTGTTTCAATTGTATTATTTTAGCTCTCTCATTCAAAAGAATATAATACTCATATATAAGTAAATTGTTGAACTCAACATTGTTCAAGCATTATGTAGACCTTCCAAAAAGGGTCGCTGATTTCTCGATCCCCTCATAGAGCGAATAAAACTTTTAATGAATTGTGAAAATCATGTCTTGAAATAAACTGCATTTTATACAAAGAATAGGCGAATTGAGTTTTCTTTATAAAAATATGTTAGAGCCTTGAGTAATAACTCCACATATTATCACTGTTATGTCTGAGTTTGATTGTCTCAACAACACGTCTTGCAAAATATATTCATTGGTGGCTTATTTTCGTTTTGAGAAATTAGTTGCCAGAGAACAAACATAAATTTGTTGAATTGCCAGTTTTTTTATCTTTATTCCTATAAAGCCAATAATGGAACGCTCCTCGCTCATTTCGATGGTCCGTTTTTATTTCAAAAACGAACTAGACTAGAAGGCATAAGAAATATAATGGATCCAGAACCGCTTCAGAACGGCCTAGCCAGGTAGACAGGTGTTCAAGAGACCTACAACTGAATCGTATTATACGCTGACAGACTAATAAACCGGCCTTCTGGCCATAAAAGCCGAACAATAAGTTTAATATTCCAGAACAAATTGGCAAAAGCACCGATTTCTCACCATAGCATAATCGAACTATGTAGGAAAACAAATATTTTAGTAAAAAAATTGGTCTTGTCTCATAGGAAAAGATTGGCAATGTTTTTATTGACGCTATGATTCATTATTTGTTTTTATTGCGTTTCAGATGAATGACGAAAGTGAAAATTCCGAAGGTGAACATTCCGAAATCTCAATTTCAATTCAAACATTTCCAAAAACTTACCTAAATGAGGAATTTTTTTCTTAATTATGTTTAATAAGAAGACTTCGAAATAAATCGTCATTCGGGAACATCATGAATTCGAAGTGAATATTTCTTAACAAACTATTCCTTTTTTTGTTTTTTTCCATCTTGATATAATTTGTTTTTATTCATTCAAAATACATCCTCGATATTTGAAACAAAATCAATGACAATTAAGAATGACCCATGGAAATCACGAAAAGTAAATGACCACGGGCTGTTAATATTATGAAAATATTAATTCCAATTTAATTTTTCATCATGAATTATTATTTTATTGTATACGTTTTTGGAAATTCAGATCGTTCAGTGCAGAAAAAATTTCAATGGGATATCAAACATTACACCAATCATGTGTGCTTTGAGTTCTCTTCAGAAGTTTCGAATCAATCTGGAAATGAAAAATCTAATGCACACTATTAATACTGCCAGGACCCTCTGTCTTAGGTCAATTTCAATCAGGTCTCAAGAGCTTTCCATTTGATCTGCGATTTATCTTCATATTCGATGGAAGCGGTGTCAAACTCTCATTACGTTTTGACGCAGGACTGTTCTCAAAGAATCAAAAAATATCCTTCTCTAGTGAGAAAGTTCTCATAGCAATGCCAGTTTCACAGCAAGAGAATATGCAAGCCGGAAAAAGTTAGTAGGTTATTTTTCAGCGACTATTCCCTCTTCTTAATTTCCGCCAATCAGAAACGCACAATTTTGAGTTATGGTTTCTAGATGCAAAAACTGTATGGCAGCAGCTATTAGCAGTTTTTTCGAGTTTACCCGAGGCAAAACCCTACAGTTGTCAAGTTAATACCTATGCATAATGTATGGGGAATAATCTGTTACACATGTCTTGTCAAATACCATTCCGGCATCTAATTTGAAATGAAATAAAAAAGTAATTTTTTTTAACAAAAAGCATTCATGCAGGTACATGAGTTCCACCAGCACTCATGCTTCTTGTAAAAATATCACTAAGCAACGTGTTTTTTTAATTTTTTTCGAAAAGATAAGATGTCCCTATGATATTGCTTACGATTATATTTTATTCTCAATCAAACATTACACTTATTGTTGTCTTCCTCCTGATGAGTCTGAAGTTTTACTAAGTCCTTCATTCACGAAAAAACCAATTCATGAAAAAAAGATAAGGAACACATATCCTCAGTTCGATATTTTTACAAAACATGACACTTGACAGCTTTGTTGTGGGCTTTTATAAACAACATCCTCGAAGACAGGTTATTCGATTATAGGTATCTACCTACCATTCCTCCACGTAGTGGAGCAAATGGAATTCTCTGTTAGTACACGTTAATCATTGTCTGCCTAATTGATTCTCATTACCATACCCATTAGTTTAATTCATTTACCATTTCCTGTGGGTATACAAGTCGCGAAGAGAAATAATTTGTACAGATAAAAACACAAACACATAAAGGGGCGAATCTAATATGCATACGAGGAGAATGATAATTATTATAAACTCGGCAAGACTTCTACAATTCCCTCGGAACTTTTTTCATGAAAACATCGTTAATGCCATGAATGCACCGTATTATTCAAATACAACATGGTCTTTCCACTCGAAGTAAACGTTCGAGAATATTCAATTGTGTTTCACTATTTTGCAGCATCGGTGGATGGTGCTTTTTTAAACCTCCTCAAACGTAAATAAAATATTAAATATACGGCTCCACAAACATTAAGGAATATTAAGGAAATTTTGAAAATGTTTATTTATTTACTTATTCGAAATACAAAGTATATATAAGTATAACTCAGAATTTAAAAAAGTTGAGTAGGACATTGTTCGTTCATTGCTAAGTCATTTGGTCCTAACAAATCATAGTTCGAATTTTTGTAGGCGCGTTTCTAGCACTCGAAATTTTCAATCGATTTTTTCAGAGACTTGAAGTAAAAAGCGTGAATAGTTTCTGAGAAATCCTGATGGAATACAATACAATAGATATCAGTGATTACCCATTAATTTCATATTTCTTGAATGTATCAACAAAGAGTAGTTTGAGGCTATTCCTTATTTTAAATTTCAGAATAGGTATATTTTTTCAGCTGCGATGAGCTAATAGTTAGGTCAGAGACTTTCGAACTGCCAACCAACTTAGAACCAATCAAATCTTTATATCATTACATTAAATTTACGAATGCAATAGGCGATGACTATTATTATGATTCAAAACAGTTCCCATTGTGATCGAAATGTTGGTATACCTTAAGAGATTCAACTTAAGGGTATTTACCCCAATGTCACGCAGATTCGCAAGATCAAATGTTCCCAAGACGACTGAAACGTATTTACTCTTAATTACAACGGGATTTTTCTATCTCCGTAAGCATTTAAACCTTGCGAAACAAACGAACTTAGTTCAAATATTCCTGAAACGGAAAATTATACAATTGTACGGCTAGATTAAACATGAAACAACTTCAACTTTGAGAGGAGCTCCTCTATCAGCAAATATGTAAATGAGCTGAACTCATATTTGAAGTTGCAAGTTGTAAATTCGCAATTCTCAACATCTTTGATGGGGAGAATAACATTTCGTCTTTCACACAGTGAGTCTTCAACAGTTCCCTGAGCGGAGCATTGTTTGAAAAGTTTGATTTGCTCCCTTTCGTGGACGGATCTGAAACAAAAGGTCTCCCTTCTTGCTGAGGAGCGAAGTTTGAACCTAGACTGAAGTAATCAGCATCAGAATAAAAAAAGGGTTGTGAGAAGGGGTATGAATTAAACATTCAGGATAAGTCCTTGTGATGAAGCAGAATGCATCATCAATTAATCAGATGTCGAAGTTATCGCTCGGCTTGTTTCTTTGTCGGCCTAATGGATAAATGAAAAATGAAGTGGTTAAGCTTACGCAACTCGAACGAGTTGGTGGAAGTTGATAAATATTCAGATGAAAGACTTGAATAGGGTGAAGTCAATCTGAATTTTTAATTTTGAAATGATGTCCCACCTCAGATCCTTTCATCTGATTTTTCCGCTCAAAAATTCAATCCCAAATTTCATGGAGTGATATTATTTCAGATTACCACACGCAGTCATGTTCTGCGACAAACTTGATACAGCGGGTATCAATGATGATAGTTCTCGGGTATTCAATTCACGTTTGTCGATCGCTTTGATAGAAAATTAAACTAAATATCCATGATCAGACATCAATATTTTTTTTCTTCAACAAAACAAATATTATTATCACTCTAGATTATTAATACAATGGACCATAATATGAAGGTGATCGATTAAGGTACTTTGAAGGTTGAATATACTCGTTCAACTTTTCCGTCCATCAAGTTCTAAACTCTGAAAGAGTGGTACTTAGCTTACTGATACAGAGTGTGGAATTTAAAACTCTTCAATACAACTAAAACAAGCTGAAACTGTTCAGTAGATGCGGAATGTTCAGTATTGCATTCAGTCAAATATGTAATATTACATTATTTTATGATATATTATTTAATTCTATATTCAGATACTTCAATCACACGGTGAGAGTGAAATGTAAACATTTTAGTTCATTTTAGTCCAGCTTATTGAAAGTAAAACAAAACAAGATCTGGAGACATCCAGAATAATATTCTTTCCCACATTCTGTCGCCAATCAATGCCAATAGGAGAGACGCAAGAACCAATGATACTTTCTGTTTCGTTTATGCTTCCGCAGAGTGACAAGAATCTTGAATTTCCTACCACCTGCACAAGTTTAATGACATGTAATTGGAAAATATGCATGACTCCTCACAGGACGATAGAACATTCGTAGAAAAATTGGGCAGGAAGTGCAAGAGGAAGTTCGTTGTAGAAGTGTAGTCGTAAGGAATTGATCGACGTGCATTTACCGTCGAAGAGGCGAAGTTACTGATGCCCTTCCTTACGAAAATTAGGCATTAATTGATCTGTAAGAACTGTATTCTCATATTTTCAAAACAACATATTTATGAGTTGTTAGTGTACGTTCTCACCTATAAATTTGAAAGGACAGACTGCTGGTTATATTTTATGGCATGTAAATATGCCTATTAAATGCATTATCGATGATTTTAATTTTTTTTTCAATTTGATACATTCTGTTTTCTAGTTGACCACCTAATGCTTTTTTCAGTTTTTGATCGTAATCTTTTACTTCTATTCTATCTATCAATTTTCTTCTTTCTCGAATGAACATTTTTATGTTTTTTTTTCTTAAGGTTATATGTCTTGACTCAACTCTGATCTGTGTTTAATGAAAATGTCTTTAGTTTTTGGACACAAAACTACTGATCAAATATGACAAAGTTTAGAGCAAACTAACCGATAGATGCTCGACAGTCAAAATAATGAAAATTACAAACCGCAAAGGAAGAGTATCCACTGATTCACATGGGTTTTAGTAAAAACGCGTTCCTTTGACAATTGTTTTCTCAAATGAACGTTATTATTTTTTATTTCTTGAAGGATTTCACACATTAATATAATTCTACAAAAAATATAACAATAGTAGCATATCAGTTGACAGGACGCTCGAATTAGTTGGATTAGTTGCAAACAAATGAGAATAAAAGACTGTTATCCTCTACCAATAGAGGTATTATTTTTTCTTAAAAATCGAGATATAAGATTTTCTCTATTTCAGTATGGTAATGAGTTCATTACAGCACTAAAAGTGGTGCTGTAATGAAACTCATTACAGCATTGTTTTCAGTTTTATTTTTCGTTTTGTGATTGTCATTACTGACGTCAGATCCTATCAATTGTCTAATCAAATAAGTTCAAATTCCGCAATCTGTCAAATTTCGTAAGCCACACCAACTGCCAAGATACAATACAAAAGTCACTAGGATGTATAATCTGAATTTTCATATAATTTTTGAGAGTATTTCACAAAGTTTGGCCGAAATAGAGAAAATGTCGTCAAATACTCGCGGCAGAAGATAATTCCAACACTCATGCTTAATCACAAAAATAACGTTTCAAAGTTTATTCAAATAAGCATTGATCTGATTATCTTCTGAAAATGACTCAGAGGTATCTGCCTGGTTTTGTATTAGTTTAAGGATTGCGTTGCATTGGATATCCTATTTTACAGAATCAATCTTTCAAAGCTTTTTCTATTGAATATAATTAGCAACTGCAGTTTGAAAAAACACAAATAAATCGATCTACATTTCTAAAACTGGCAAAATACTGAAATAATTCATCGAATCTAAATAAGCACCACAGAGGTAAAGTGTGTTAAGTCACAATTTCAAAATTGGACAAACGAGAGATTTTTCAGTTAGATAATTGTTTCAAAGAATGTTTACTGCCATTATTTGGCGACTTGATATACCTAGGGAGTCAAAAATGTGTTCCACTAGCTAGAACTTACTAATGTGAATCCAATATTGTAGATAGTTCGTTTGTGAAAAAAGGTGACTTAACACACTTTACCTCTGAGGTGCTGAAATAGTATAAAGGTCAATATAACAAGTTGTTGGTGGCCTTAACCCTTCAGAGTTGTCCACAATTGAGTTCTCAACATCTACCAGAGTTCCCACGCCTTAGATCACCGAGAATATTGCTGTTTTATTCTATTTTCCGTAGTTGTGACAGACCTAAATTGAGCTTGTCAGGCTATGATGAGTTGGTTGTAAGAACCACAATGGGTTACTTAAAGAATGGAATGTTGACTTCATTCTTTACGCCCTGAGTGAGAAATACGGAACTGAAAAGTTTTCGTTCAGAATTTGCGGAGATAATCTCCGGCTACCGTGACTCGTCTCCCATTGTCTGAGTGTTGGAATATATTTGGGTATTTTCTTCGCCCTCTGAAAATATGTTTGTTTTAAAACAGGGTGTTTTGTTTGACTGGAATGTCCGAACATTGAATAGAGAGAAATATCTATTTAAAACAATTTTTGAGATGATCATGTGGTTATTTCGGAACCCTGAAGCCAACAACTCATTACTAGAATTTTCCGAAGTTCTGAATTTCTGAGTCAGTGTTAGAAATTCAGCGTTCGAGGTACAATTTAAAACAAAGAATCATCTGAGGATGCCTACCGCAGTTGTAGGCGAAAACATTCCTAATGGACAAAGGCCAATAAGCTCGAAAGAATCAGTCAATATATCCAGTCGTGAAAGCCTTCTAATAAACTGCTCCACGTGAGTTAGGGATATTGACGTAAATTGCAGAAAAAATATAGTTTAAATGAAATTTTGTGATGAAAATTCATATTATTATGATTTCAAGTTGCAGGAAATGAAATGAAATTTAGCCTCTAGGTCTGCAGCGTACACAGGGTGGTTAAGAAAATTCGAGTAAAATAACGAAATGTTATTCCCAGAGAATTCAAGCATTTTAAGACTATCGATACAATGTATGGCCTCCACGAGCATCAATTACAGCTTGACATATTCTTTGCATACTACACACGAGGTTGTTGTACATTTCTTGAGAATTTGGTTCCATAAACGGGGCAGAAGCTCTCTCAGATCATTTAAGGATTCTGGGGTATGTTGATGATTATCTAATCTTCTTTGGAGCATATCTCATGCATGTTCTATGCAATTCAAATCTGATGAGTGCGGAGGTATTGGTAAATGTGGAATACCAAGCTTCTCGCGCGAATTCTCAACTATGGCTGCACGGTGTGGTCTAGTGTTATCGTCTAGAAATTGAAAAGTTTCACCAATAGCAGCCTAAAAATTTGGCAAAACATTGTCGATGACATGCTCCCTATAATGTGAAGCGGTCACACTTCCAGGACAAATGTGGAGATCTGTGCACTCGTGGAAACATATCCGGCCCATACCATAACACTACCGCCTCGGTATTGATGGACTTCTTGGACATAGCGATGATTACGGGGTATGCGAGGGATTGTCCATGCCCTTATTCTTCGCGAATCTGAAAATCGTCCAAATCTAGATTCATCAGTGAAAAGGACACTACCTATTGATCGTTCCAATTAATATGTTGCCTTGCTCATTCTAGTCTTTGACGCTTATTGTCACGTGTTAATGGAACTCCTCTTAATAGACATCTAGAACCTAGATTCACCTCCCTCAAACGTCGTCTGATGGTTTCGATGGAAACTCGGACCCCATCTGCATTTTGAAGAGTATTCCGTAGCATTCTACACGTAGATGTAGGCTTTCTTCTCGCCGAAACGGTGATGAAACGATTCTGAGCCAGTGTTGATTTTCGTCGCCCACCAAGCCTTGGTCTTCCCAACATGGAACCTGTCTCCCTGAACCTATTCCAAAGTCGAGATATCACACTCTGGCTGACTTGGAGCCTTTCCGCTACAACAGCCTGAGTTAGGCAACCCTGTAGCATTCCGATAGCCCTATTAGCCTCAGCGTTTGTTATTTTATGGCTTGGCATTTTCAAAAAACTCGTTTCAAATCGAAGTCGTTGATAAACTGACTCCATTTCAAAATAACAACATTCATAAAGCATATGCAAAGAACCAAACTTCAGAAAAAAGGCGACTGACGAAATGTCTCATACTGATTTTTATTGGATTCAAGTTATTATTGAGTTTTGAATGATTTTACAGCGCTTTCCTTGAAGATTACATACCTTTCAAAACGATTGAATACGATATCCCTTACTCTTGTGAACAGTATATTCAATGTTTGGGATGATTTATACACTTGTTCATTTTTCCAGAGGGATGTCATCGAGATTAATTAATTTTCTTGATTTGCCACTGCCTTATTCTAAGAAATAGACCCTAAGAGCACGGTGTGGATTTTTTTCAATTTTCCATTGATCCAAAAGCTAAATTGGAAACGAAAATTCAACCTTTTCAACATTTTTCGATGTTTCGTAAATTTTCGGAATGATGATTTTCCTGAAGAATAACTCCTTTCAAGCCTTGAATCTGAGGGGGAACGCCTTGCAAAAAAAAAAGCTCCTCAGTCTGTTATAAATCGAAAACCAAATATAACGTTTAACTCCAACATTCTTCGGTAGTCTATAATATCCCCGAAATCAGTGAATCGCAGTAAATTCATTCATTGTGAATATTGTTGAAAGTCTTTAAGACCACAATATGGTCATCTGGGTAGCTGAATAGCCATTGTCGATACAATTTGACAGATGAAGCTTGAACTACGTAGTATTCCAAAACGGGCGCAACGTTCGTCTTACATCGTCCGTCCAAATTCAATGGTACATTGTTTGGGTCCTTCCTTTTCTCTTTATATGCATCGTGGAGAAGCACAAAGAGCCCAAGACCCTACGTAGCTGGACGAGAACAGCATGGCTGGGACCGACACCTGCCCTATAGGTATTTGTCGCCAAGGGGGCCAATTTCTTTATTCCTCCGTGCGAAGGGTAAGAACTTGATGGAAGTTTAATGTGGAACGTGTTTCGTTCTCTATATCGCTCATTTTTAATAACGTACGATTAAGAATTTGTCGAAACATATACATCGTGGCTTGTCGTGATTAATGACCTGTAATCAGGGTATTATTCTGGATTTTTCATCTGAACGGAATGCTGACGTACACGATGGATCATAATTCAGAGGTAGGTACAAAAAGAAGTAAGAGAAGCAGACGCTTCGGCTTCGGATTTGAGTTAATACGAAATTAGTGGTTTTGTTAGCAGAGGAAAGTATAATTTAGTGGCTTTAAACCACATTTCTGCTATATAGATACCAACAACATCTCTCAGTAATAAATATAGATTATGGCTGGAGTTCTAAAGAATACCATTGAAACTTCAGGTACATTGTAGAGAATAACTTGCATTTTCAAGCTCGGAGTTCATTAGAATCACAAAACCGATAACATAAGATTAATAATGGATGGATTTTACGATAAATAATATGAGATTCGTAGGTTGTTTTGTAATTGTCTTTGTTTCTTCATATGTATTCTCTGGCTGGTTATCTTTTACAATTTTGTGATCTGGTATTTTGTCCACTCAATGATTTTAACCCAGTCCATTCTGTCCAAATGATTCCTGATTGAGAACTCTAGATTTGCTTGAGGCGAATATAAAAAGAGGGGGCAATCGCATATTTGTCCAATAGATTTCGGGATGCTTTCAAGGCTATGCACGAAGTATTAGAATGAAATGGTTGGTCAATTATTGATTCAATATACCTAACTATTGGTAATTTGCGGTTGGTCAAATTAATTTTTTAAATATTTCGTTTCGTTTATTTTTCTGCAGTCGTATTCTTCTATTTTCAGATTTAAATTTTGGATTCGTCTTCTTTTTCTGACAAGGAGAGATTTTCGAACATTCTATCATTTTTTTCAAAATGGAGTCATCTTTTCAAACTACAATAAGCTGAGAATTTTCGTCAATATTTCATAATTTATCATATGTGCCAAATTGTTTGGGTGTAAGGTATTCAATGATTCACCCTCAACTGTAGGATATTATATTGTATTAAATTTTGTTGAGCTCAATTTCGAAAGAAAATTATTAATCAATTATATAAGAATATAAGGAGCAATGCCATCTTTGGATATCTGCACACTAAATTTTTTCCAAGCACTAAATATAGCTCGTACCCTAGGAATAATGTAGCAAAACTTGAATTCTATGAATAATTCAAACAGGGTGTATTCAGCCGAAATACCCAAGTTATAAATTTCACAGATGTATATTATTTTTCTTTTGGATAACTCTACTTTTTTTCCAAAACATACATTGAATAAAATTCAGCTTTTTTTATGAGTTCATGCCTATGAATTTCTGATATATTTACAGGATGTACGAAGTTCGACGGCCTATTAGACGTTTCTGGGGAACTGGATCTCTTTGAAATCTGAAAATTGGGAATATGATATTGTTCGATATTATCTACCGAGCTAAAATATACTTGAAGCCTGACCACTTTCACCTATAGAGGAAATGAAAGAAAATTTAAAAATATTTCTTTTTCGTTTTCATTTTTGATAAAGTATTGAATTCTGAATACATTGGTATTAAAATGATTGAATTCGTCGAAATAATTTCTCAAAATATCGAGAAAAAACTCAAAAAAAGGGAGATAAGAGTATTCGGTATTATGTTTGTTATTTCTATTCTAAATACCTTAAGCACAAACCTTTTTCACAATTTTGAAGTCGAAGACTGTGGAAATATTGTAACATTTCTAGAATTTTGAAAAACTCTTGACAGAGTGTTTTCAAATGTTTTGTCAAATATTGGGATTAAGATTGGACCATAACTTTTATGTTTCTCGAATTAGAACCCTATTTTTTATGATTGTGTTGGATTATGAAAAGAAAAATAATGATAGTGCTCTTACATGTTGATGCACTTAAAATGAATACTTCTTGAGTTATTCCGGATTTTTTATTTCAAATCATACGTAGAGTTAAATTCATAAAATCTGTTTCATATTGAAAATGAAAAATAAATTAGGAAAATTGATCTGTCACTAGTAAATTATTGAAATGATTTATCTTCTATTACCATAAATCATTGTTGATATGAAACAGATTTCATGAATTTCACTCTACGTACGACATTGAATCAGAAAATCCTGAATACCTCAAGAATTATTCATTTCAGGAGCATTCATATGTCGGAAGACTATCATTATTTTTTCTCGCTAATCCAACGCAATCATAAAAAAATAGGGTTCTAGGTAGAAAAACAAAAATTATGGGCCATTCTTGATCCCAATTTTTGACTCAACTTTTGGAAAACCCTGTGACGAGTTTTTCAAAGTTCTATAAATTTACAATATTTCCACAGTCTTCGATTTCGAAGTGTAAAAAACGGTTTCTGCTTAAGATATTTAGAATAGAAATACAAACATAATATCGAAAACTCTTATCTCCTCAATTTTTTCTGCATAATTGGAAAAGTATATCAACGAATGCGAAGATTTTAATACGACTGTATTCAGAATAGAATACTCTATCAACAATGAAAACGAAAAAACAGAAAAAAAGTTTTTTGAACAATTTTCTTACATTACCTGTAAGAGTGAGAGTGGTCAGTCGTTAGGAATATTTTAGATCGGTAGAACAATATCATAATTTCAATTTTCAGATTTTAAATATGACCATTCTCCAGAAACTTCTTATAGGCCGTCGAACTTGGTACACCCTTATGAATTATTATAGATTGTATGTTAATTCCATAATACGGAAACTTGATGATGTGGGTAGAATTCTTCATGCGAATAGAAAATACATTACATCAATGAAAAGCTCTATTCCGAATACCATTTTGAAGAATAAAATCGTTCACGAGAAATTACTAGAAATAAATTTTTTCATGTATTATGAACCGAGCCCAATAGAAAATTTGTTAAGAAAAATAGTGTTTTTTCGACCTCGGGAATTTTGTTTTGAAATGTCTTTCAAGGTGAGGCTTATTTTTGGAACATATTTAAAAACCACAGACAGAAATATTTCTTTCGAAAATAATAGATACTCTGGTTGGAGTTCTTGAACCCTCTGTATAGGGTTGGCCTCGGGTTGGCTCACCTGGACGACTCTGAGTATAGATCTTGATCTTTTTGTTAGTTGTTCTGTCTATTCGAAGAATCTTATCCTCGATTTCGGCCATTTGGGATGTTACAGACCTTCCGTTCTGCCTATGAGGGGCAAAGTAAATAGAATTTTTTTTAAACATAGATGAATTCATATATGTTTGAAAAATGATTTCGGTGTGGCCTCCGTAAAGACAAAAAAATTTTTTTTTTCGATTTTTAATTTTTTATAAAAGTGAGTAGTAGGTAATATTGAATGAATATTAAGTATAAAAGTACTGTTTTCAGATTGATGCCAAGAGCAGAAAGTTTGATATCCGAAATAAAATAGATGGTGACCACAGATTTCAAAATTATTCAACAATATATTATTGTATGATCTCTAAATGATGGTGGGTCGAGATAACCCTTTTCCCCTACCATTTTTTAAGATACTTTTGAACCGAGTTTTATTCCAATCAGCTCGGTTCTTTCTTTAATACGATTGATATAAATGTCATCCAGTAAAATGGATCACGTGGACCTTTCACGGGTTTAACGCACCCCACAGCTTGTTTGATTCCAGTTAAACACATATTTCTTTGTTGTATCAAAATAGTTTTTCTTCCCAACGCACCACTTCGCAGCGATGCGTGGTTTTAACCCATCTAGCAACGGGACGTCCATTGGGATGAAAAAAAATGAATAGATTGAAAAGCTCATCCACCCAACACCATTTGTTAGGACTAGTTACGAGACAGCCGGCTGATTTCATTGGGGGTTGAATTAAGTTGTAATATCGTACAGTCGGCCAATTTATGTTTTTTCGTTATTTATGTGTTAGCCTCTATTCATGTCGGTGGGAGATATTGTTCGGAATAATGAGTTTTATGGACTGGACGGCTTCGAACTTAACGTGATGGTATGAAAGTACAATAGGAATTTGTTGTAGGTATCGGGCGTAAGATTATTCACTGAAGAAAAAAAAACCACTAAATGAAATATGGACGAAAAGTTCGGTGAAACCTCGAATGGAAAAAAACCTACGTGATCTTAATGAATTATTTATGAATTTGAGAGGTTGTGCTGACAACAGGAAGATTTGTTAGGTAAAATAATATTATTCATTTAGTTTTCATGAATACTCGAGAACCCCGCTATGTCGTGATAGATTTTGAAAACTTGGAAATTTCACATATTTCATCCACAAGAAATTTTGAGAGATAAGTCCTAATTTTTAATTGATGGTAGAGATTATCAGGAAAAAACATTTTAACGAATATAAAAAATAATTTGTGTGGAAATTTTTTTTTTTCAAACAAAATAACGATGCAATTGATGAAATCGTTGATTATGAGAAATTATCAAATTCGTTTCAGAATTATTTTGATTAAGATATCTTAAAATTCGATCACTGAAAAAAGTCCGGACTAAATATTCATTTCAAAATGAGTGAGTAGACATTATATAATTGTTCGAAATTTTCAAAACAAAGGCTAAAAACTCACAGTCAATTCAGTTAGTTGTATTATCTATGGTTATGTGCCAACGTTGTTTCTCTCTCACTCTCAATCGTTTATTTTTATATTGACTCAAGAATTAAAAAATATATCAAAATTAACGCATTCAATATAGAGAGAACAAGAAAAAACTAGTTCGAATTATTAATTTTAATAGAAGAGTTCGAATTGTCATTACTATTCACAGGTTGCTTGAAATTAATTCGATGACGTTGCCGACGTTCCGGGATTTTTTTGCATGATAGAACAAATTGGCTATATTTACTTGTCCATGCAAAGAATTCTTCACATAACCTTCAGCCACGACCACGGTACTGCATTTCCAAGAAATTGCATTTACCAAGAAATGGAGACCGTTTGGAGGTATTAAATCTTTATCAATGTTTCTTCAAGATCAAGAAAGAAAGAAACAGAAGTGAAGCTGAAATAGCTTCCATCCAACATTCTGTCTGTTCAAATATGACCCACACCTTTAGCCGCATACCTGTTACTATAAGATTAATATGCATTTTCGCACCTTCCCCTGATTTTCACAGGAATAGATTCACAGTCGTTCACATTTTTCATTGGTAACATTTTTGTTGCCTAGCAACGGACACACAGGTTGCTTGAAAATAATATCAAGATGATGAGAGTCAATGCCAGTAATAATAAAATCATTACATTCTGAGAGCTAGCAACTTTTTCAAATCAATTATAAAAACTGAAAACACCCTCAAAACACAAACAAAACACAACAAAAATGGTTCGAATTCATTAGATCAATAAGTTCCACTCATAGTGGCAATGGTGGTTAGGAGAACGGCTTATAGAGGTGGAGGTTTTCTTGACGACCCTTCCAGCAGTTCGACTCATCTACTAGACCCTCTAGCTAGACTCAAGAACATTGTTCGACTCATTGAGGTGAAAATACACTGGGAAAGATATGTATGAATCGGGTCCAGAATAACTGTTCGACTTATCTATGCTCGATTTATCGAGAGTTCACTGTATGAAAAAGTTCTTGGAATTGATATAATAATTCTCTAATATGTGAAAAAATTTCGAAATGTTCTCTATTTCATAATTATTGTATTGTAGTTGATTCTACACAATCATTTCAAATAAAAATATAAAGAATACAAATACGTATTTCATTTGATTCAAAACAATGTGTAGATTAAAAATATCATCCTGATCAAAAAGCAGAGCCCTGCTTTTGTTTTGTCGATCAGGATGTTTCTTTGAAAGCTCGACAAAGAATACTCAATTTAATGGAAATTTATGAGAAGTATAATTCGAATTTCGCGCCTATAATAGATTTCTGTACTGAATTATAGTTGATTTCGAATGGCTGTTTTGGTTCAAGTTTCGGCAAAACAGCTGATTCGAGACGTCATCAATTTGTCATTCGAATGCGGTTGGTCCAAAACTGACGGACCAATCTATAAACCAACCAAGAACCAACGCCAATCGAAACCGCCTATTGTCGCCTATTTTTTTCAGCGCCCTTGGGTGTCAAAAGTCAGAAACTAGCAAAAAGTCGTAGTCGGATTTTAGTACTACAGATGTTAGGGCTTTTCCTGTCTTTCTAACTATATAATCTTTGAGGAAAAGTTTTCGGCGTTCGGTGCATAGAGACATGACAGCTCGAGGCTCATAGAAAAATTAAATTTTATGATAAGTATGTAGAAAATTTTATGACTGACCCGCACTGTTGTCTAAAAACTGGCCGACCTAAACTTTTTTTTCCGAGGTTGCTATCTCTACGATTTATTTGAATTTTCGTTCCAAAATTATCCAATATATTGCTGGTTTTTTTTGTGGTTAGGGAACGTAGGAGAATTGAGCACGAACTTTATGTGAAGGCCAAGATGTGAGAATCGAAGTGAAAATACCCTTCAGATTTTCTTTTTTTCTCGTTTAACATCAGAAACGGAAAAAGACTTCATCTCTAACATTGTGTATCAGATACCATGTGGAGAATGCTGTTATATAGGTCAGACAGGTAGATATTTGAAACACAGAATTTATGAACATCGTAACGATAGCAAAAACTGAAAAAAAAATCCAACTGCCTTAGTCGAACATAAAAAAGAAACTGGACATGAGTTCAGCTTTGATGAAACGAAAATTTTGCCATCACAATCTAATTATAAAAAAAAATTACTACAGGAGATGATTTGCATAAAAAATAATCCAAATTCTGTGAACAAACGATCTGACATAGATGGACTGAGTTCTTCATATTTTAATTTACCAAGAAGAATGAATACATGAAATGTTTCGAATCATGTTGGAAATGCATATGTCAGCTTGGTTGTCTAATTGCATCCTCCTGAATGCTTTCTCTCCGTTGAATGTTTGTTGTTTTCTAAATTCTTATATATGTTATCCTGCTATTCAAATGTCCTAGACCAAAGAAAGCACAACTGTGAATGTGAGTCTTCGATATAATAAGATCATTTCTATATATACATATCTATGTGTTTGTATTTTATCTATTTAAATAACTTTTACATTTAATTGTGAAGCTGTACCTTTTTCTTCTTCTAACATAGTATGTTTTTCTTAGAGTCCTGATGATGCAAAAATAAATTTGCGAAACGTTGGCCTTCACATAAAGTGGTTTCTTAATTCTCCTACGTTCCCTAACCCCCCCCCCCCCAAAAAAAACCAGCAATATAATGTAGCTATCTCTCTAAGTATTTTCAAATCTTGATTACTGATATCACAAATTCTGGGTAAAATTGTATACAAACCTCGGGGAGAATCATTCCAGCCTGGCTTCCCAGCCTTAGCTCGACTCTCGGCTGCCTTCATGTAAATATTTTTGTTTGTTTTTTTTTTATTTCGTTTTTCCAAGATTGTACAAGATGAAAAAAATTGTTCTGTAGCAGAAGTATAAACAACGCTTCTCATCTACTAAAGTACCAATCAAATTGTACGACCGGACAGTTCGAATCACCAGGTATGCAGTGCATCTTCCCTGATTGAATGACTAATGGAATGTTTCCTCTTCCATACCCAATCAGACGTATTGCTCATACCAAAATTCAAAAGGAATGATTCTCCATCGAGAAATCCAAACAATTCTCGGACCCGCCGCATCATGCCCTTTGATCTAGATCTTCAGCCGCCCTCTTGTCCCCAGCCATCTCCGATATAATCGATGGATTGTCTGATACATCGAATCATTCCCCTTATTATAAGAAATTAATCATCCGCTACAGAATTTCGTCTCGGATCACGACGCTCTGTGGATAAAAACCTGCCCTGTCATTTTCTGATTGTGGAATAAGAACAGACAGTCCTTACTCTTATGATTGATTGTTACTTTAACCAGCATCCCGTCGTCGCAGACAGCCCTGCGACGCGGTTTACGGAGTGCCTTCGACCCATCTCACGGCCCGTAACACTGCAGTATAGAAGAAAAAACTGGATAAATGGGAAGTCGACCGAGATCATTTGTTATGGCTTGTTACTGGTGTAACTGAATGCTTGTTGCGGCGGGATTGATTCTGAAACTGTTATGACAAAATTTAGAAGGTCTCAGCTGAAGGCTCTGGAGGTCTATTCTCAAATGTCGATGAAAATTGCCGAACAACTTCAAATTGTGGTATTCTCGATTGATTTCGACTTACGAGTCGCATGAGAAAAATATTGCCGAATCGCATGGGCCGGCAACACCGAAATAACGTCAGTTTGAAGTTTCGCTCTTCAGATTAACGCATATTTATTTGAATAAGATCCGTTTGCATCATCGTTCCTTAAAGTTAAAGATCCCTTATATATTGACAGTTCTACGACTGTCACTCAAATGGAATTTTTACCTAAGGGACCTTAAAATATAGAACAATATTTTATTATCTATGTAGGGACCCTAAAATAGTTCTTTCTAGTGATATTTCAGTTTTTCATGTTGTTTAACTTCACCCTAGTTCAATAAAGCCTTTTCATTGGCTGGCCGGATACAGATGATAGTTGTCATTTCCTTAACCTAGCTTTACTGTCATTTTGACATTTTGACGATTTATGGCTAGTTGAATTTGCAAATTGTTTGCTATAATTTCATAGAAAACAACCAATGTTCAGTCAGTTTGACAAATTATTTAAGGTTATAATCCGATCCTTAAATTTGAGGTTAGGTTTAAGGATCGGAACGTCACACTCAAATATTTAAGGAACGATGGTGCAAACGGATCTTAGATCCGTTCCCTAAAGTTAAGGATCCCTTAAATATTGACAGTAGCACGACTGTCACTCAAATGGAATTCTTACGTAAGGGACCTAAGAATATAGAACAATATTTTATTATCTATGCAGGACCCTTAAATAGTTCTATCTAGTGATATTTCAGTTTTTCATGTTGTTTAACTTCATCCTAGTTGAATAAAGCCTTTTCATTGGCTGGCCGGATACAGATGATACTTGTCATTCCCTTAACCTAGCTTTACTATCATTTTGACGCTTAGAATATAGAAAACCAGGAAGGAGCATATCATGCATTCTGGTGCGACGAGAATGGTGCACTCAATATGGCCGATACTCGTTTCCGTTTCGCAGTGGCGTAGGGCATTTGAATTTTCAATTACATTTTATTAACGAAATGGCATATTCCAAATCGGTCTAAAAAATCTTAACGAAGTAGTGGAGCAAAACACAATGCAATTTTATATTGTTTTTATTGATTCCTTAACAAAATTAATCTGTTATACAGTTCTAATTCTTTCATAATCAACCGTATTTTTACACATATAATTCAACCTGGTGATAAAAAAACAATTAGTTGTACTTTTTATCAAAAGTATCAGACGATATATTCATTTCATGGTCTTTTATTCTTTACTTACATATTCCAACTGATCGATTTCAATTGTTGGAAAGCTGCTGGAAATAACCTGATAAAGGCCACAGATGACCGATTAAAACAATCGCCTGGAACATAAAAAGGCTCCTGTCGTTAGGACAAAACCCAGGTTTCTTTACGAAACTCATCCATATCACTCTCTGTTTTTCATCACTGGGAAATCTGGAAAAATAATTGAACTTATAAATTGTGAAGAACTGAATAAAAATTTATTCAACGATACAATCATGGTTTTACTTCCGAAATGTCCCTTGAGACGAAATTAATAGCGCTACCAACTATTAGTGTCAGTTGGTTCAATGAAATTGATTACCGAACATCACCTACGCCCATGGTTTGTTACGGATAACCTCCAAATTCAGCAAAATTGAAATCCCGTGTTTTTCAGGAAAAAATGAATCATTTCAATACCAATATCACTTACCTGTGAAATGTTACACCAAATTCTTGTTTTTTTGGTGTTTTGAAATTGCCACACTCTGCACAACTAATCATTTTATCGAAAATGTTCTAAACTTGGAAAATGTCTTATAGCACTAAATTACGTGTATAAAAATAGTAAGAAATTCACGGACACACCTTTAAACCTCGCCTTAAACTTAATTCAATACAGTTAAACTGCGAAAATATCACAAAAACCAAATAAAAGTACAATTTGCTGAGAGCACCACTTTCTTATTTCAAATTCAAACCAAACGATGACTCATTCGTGGTGCACTCTTGTCGCACTTCCGCTCTTGCATTAGGTGCACATAGGCTCCTTCCTGGTATTTTATATTCTAAGTTTTGACGATTTCATGCTAGTTGCAATTTCAAATTTCTTCCGATAATTTCATAGAAAACAACAAATGTTCAGTCAGTTTGTCAAATTATTTTAGGTTATAATCTCATCCTTAAATTTGAGGTTAGGTTTAAGGATCGAAACGTCACTAAATATTTATGGAATGTTGGTGCAAACGAGTCTCAGTATTTTCAAATATAAAGAGAAGTAATGGCAAGAGTAAAAAAAGAAATTTAATTATTGCACTCAATCACAGAAGGACACCCTTATAAGTCTTATGAAAGACAAGAAAAATGAGCCACTTCTATCGGACAAATTTTCTCAAAATTTCACGTTTCAAGATGCGGAATCTAAGTGGCAGAATATTGCTTCGATTTTGAATTCGGCCCCAGGAGCATCCAAAGATTGGAAGCAGTGGAAAAAGGATGGTATTAGTCCTGCTTCAACTACTTCTTCAAGAAAAAAGAACAATTGTAAGTGAACGTTTGCACACCAGTGCCGTTGTAGCAACATCTCTTGCTGAAATAAGTAGAGAAACACTAGAATTCCAGAAGCACTATCATGAAAAGAACTCAAATTACTTGAGAGGCAAGTAGTGGCTTTTGAAAATTTAGTGGAAGTGTTGAAGGGACATGGTGTATCAGCATTGAAATGATATTTTGTAGAGTTTGAATTTGCGTTTTTTATTTTGTTCTTGTACAGTTAGTTGAGATACAATATTATCATTTTCTAGTTTTAATTTCCGCGATCCCACTTCCTACAAAGATGTTAATACTAACCATATTTTATTGAGGATGAAAGTCTTCAAAAAAAGGCATTTTGGTTAGTGAACATCAAATTTAATATATTGAAATCAAAATAATATACTGTTGATATTGGACCAGGATGAAAAGTTAGAAGAAGTAGATTTTAGCTTTCTTCCATGAATCATCTATAGTAATTTATAAGCCTTCTTAGTAGCCCCATACCTTCTGTCAGTAATGGATTTCTTTGGGCATTCAGGTTTTTATTCTGGTGATTACATGAAAGAAGGCCAAAATCTACTTCTTCTAACTGTTCCATAAATGGTTGCAGGATATTTATCAACTCTCTAGCTAATTCTTTGGTTAATCAAAATTTTTTTATAAACTTTTTATCAGATAGAAGCCTGATCGCATTCCTATAGATACCCGGTCTGTCTCGAGGCCGGTGATGATTTTCTTGATTTTCTAAATTTTCAATCGCTATCAATGCCATTTTTCACTCATGAAATCAATGAAAAGAATCTGTCAAATACTTCATCACGCATTCGACATAAAATTGTCGAATGCTTCAGATCATTCTACAATTTGTCGATTGAAAATTTTCGAATGCGACATTTGAGAATGACAGATTGCGTTTTTCGTTCGACAAATTAAAATCTTGCATACGACACAAAATGTCACCGTTTGAGAATAGACCCGCTGAACCTACAAATTTCGAAACTTTTTTTCACGCATAAAAGTTTTCATTTTATTTCTCAAAATATCCAGATTCTACAGAAAACCTTGATTCAGAAATTGTCGAGATTATTCATTAACGATTCAACACGCTGAATGTAGCGATTGGTCGTGCATTCCTAAAATAAGAATGTGTTATAATTCCTTCACTTTTATCTCAATCAACGCGTGGTTGTTTTAAAACTGAATTCTTTGTGCAGACCTTCATTTAGTAGATTCAATAAATCACCAGGAAACTACCAGTCAGAATAAAATAACAGTATTAATTGCCAGATCCTTATCAAAAGTAGACAATTATGCAGTCATGTTCACAACAAGGGCTGCACAATGCTGCATTGGATAAATGATGTTTTATTACGTGTACCTAGAGGAATGTAATCGTATCCGGAAAATAGTTATGTATGATGAGAGTGTTTAAAATTTTTTATTTTGTGCGAGAAAAAGTTTGTGAAATGGGCGGAAGGAATTGAACAATTTCACGAAGACATCTTTGGATGGGATGATCCAATGAGTAATTAGTATCGTCAAACATGGTGAAGTGGATAAAGCGAGGTGAAGTAGATCAAAGGTGTGTTTCTGCCTATTTTATCCCTTGAGTCATAGACAAGATCCTGAATCATTGTCTCGAATGAACAATCTTTCAATTATTCAAATTCAATTATATTTGTGGCGATAACTACGACAGTTATTCCCACTTGAAATTTTTTAAGTAACTTATAAACTATTTGACAGGTAATTCCATATTATAACTCAATAGTTTTTAAGGAAAGAAAATATAAGTGGATCACCAATAAGTTGGACTATTATAGGGTGTTTGAGATCTAGTTCTTATGAAGGCAGGCATGTGAATATGAAAAGAAGTTCCAAGTAGTGCAACTACGATCTTCTTTACATGGAAATAGCAGTTGCAATGGTTAGGGGGGGAGGAATAGGCCTCGGTCCATTTTGCAAAAATTTCATTGCTACAGAGGGTGTTTCATTTACGTTACTTTTATCGTATCTTGTTCAGAAACAGAATATGGTTGCATATTTTGGGACAAACTAATAGTTAATTCACAAACATAGTTTATATTTTTACATTTTTATTGATATCTGATAGGCTTCCACAGCGTCTTCAGATGACTGGGTTATTTGTTTATGATTTACACTCGTCGGGAATTATGTGTTAATTTCCAATAATTATATGCTAGCTTATTTCCTCGGCTCTTTTCTGTTTGTATAATTAAGTAAATAAATTAATGATTTTTTTTTAATCATAAAAAACATTTTTTTAGATAGTTTCAGTTTCTATTTTACAGCACTTCTGGGAGTTAAAATATATTATTTTTTTTTGGACGATTTCATCGATTTTTTAAGAGCCTTCCAAGGTACGGAGTGAAGTGTATCACACTTGAGTCGAAGG
This sequence comes from Hippodamia convergens, assembly GCA_038502775.1. Classification (NCBI taxonomy): domain Eukaryota; kingdom Metazoa; phylum Arthropoda; class Insecta; order Coleoptera; family Coccinellidae; genus Hippodamia; species Hippodamia convergens. Next base: position 53,544,662 of record CM076610.1, read on the forward strand.
AATTTAGAAAACTGTGCAGCCGAAAACTTTGTGCAATGAGCTAATCCAAACATCAGCTCAATCGATTTTAAACTTTGAATGTCATAACTGATAAACCTCGATTTGACGTTACTCTACCGATACCGAACCCTCAAATCTCTATTCTACAATGTTTCAAACAGTGTGTTAAAAATGTTTTCAACATGTTTCTACGTGAACACTCACTTTTAACAATGTCATTAAATAGTTTGAGGCTTTCACGTCCGGATATACGACGATATAGGACAAAATTTTCATCCACATAACTTAATCCATCTTAACTCATCCTGAACCCAAATAATCAATTCACTATGGAAATTGGAAAAGATGGTTCTCTACCCTTTCTAGACGTCTCAGTAACTAGAAAGCCTAATGGGAAACTAGAACACAGGTTTTATAGAAAACTAACCCACACTGACAGATATCTACATAAGGAGTCCAATCATCACCCAAAACAGAAACGAGGAGTTCTGGGCGATGAACTTGAACCTTAAAAGAATGCATTCATCGCCACTGGATAGAATGCCAAGTAATTCAGAGAGCAATAAGACTAAAAATGTGATGACAACACATCACAAATCACATGTAAGAGCTATCTTACCGTACATCCCTAAGGTCAAAGGTCACAGAGAGAATTGATAGAATTCTGAAGAGGCACAATATCGAGACCGTTCATAAGCCGACACAAAAACTCGGTCTAATAATCAGAACTACCAAAGACAAAGTCGATCCACTTTCTCAAGCCGGTATTAACAGGATAACTTGTGAGTTCTGCAAAGTCTATACGAGAATTAAATAGCACGAACGATGCTTTTGACTGAATCAGACAAAAAAATCCGCACTAACGGAACATGCTCTAACAGATGGACACAACATAGTTTTCTTAAAGGCAGAGATTATTTCGAATATCAAAAGTAACTATCCCAGACTGAACATGGAAGCCATTGAAATTTATAAACATAAAGACAACATGAACAGAGCACCTGGTTGCCGATCTTAGAAAAAACAAAGATGAAGTCGATACGAAACGGGGACGATGGGCCAATCAACAACGCGAGCGTTCGCTCACCATCTTTTCCCGCCAGTGTAGGCAACACTTCCGGTTCAGATAAGTCAGTGCCAGAAATTCATCATTCGAGGTACAACCTTAGACCAAGAATCCTCTGAAGATGCCTACCGCAGTTGTACGCTAAACGTTAGGTGAAATTATTCCAAATGGACCACGGCCAATAAGCCCGGAAGACTCTTTCAATGTCAATGTTATTAAAAGTGTCACTCTTAATGGCAGTTGAACAAAAATTATTGTTCGACATTCATCGTCCTCGTTGAGTGCAAATTAAATTTTTGGTATATCTGTGTGAGGGTGACAGATATTACTCTCAGGTCTCATTGATCTCCATAGTTTTTTGTCACAGCAGATTCTGTGCGCACAACTCAATTTGAGTTCAGTGACGATCAGTTTCATGAACGTCCATTAACTTTTAATAGATCGTTAAGATTTTAATCGTCCGTTCAACAGAAGATTCTTCCCCCGATAGTTCGACGTAATGGTGGATTAAAATCTTAATATGTATTCTAATTTTATGAAGGAAGATTAGAGTTGCGAAATTCTTCCTGAAAGTAGAACATGAAGAAAGGATTTTGTCTTTATCAACCTCCGCGAAAAAGCTCTTCCTCTGAATAGTATACAGATTGTGTCAAAATCAAGAACCATGATGTTAGAGGCATATTTTCCAGGCCAAATGAAACTGTTTCTTTGCCCGGAAACGCTTGTTTCTCTTATTTCATCAGTTGTGAATATTTACCTGGTATTAGAGATGTGTTAAAATGGGAAGGAACAAGGTTCTGTTGAAATTATAACAGCATTTTATAGGTCACTGGTGGGTATAAAACATTATCTACGTGTTCTTATTATTCTTCCCGAGGATGGCGTCTATATTCCTTTACTTCAACCCGATTATTTCCAGATCTGCGGTCTCATGCTGAAAGCAGCAAAAGTCATTAGTATCCTATTTGTTCGGGAAATTTATGTCTGAAGGTGATGGCCTCAAAAGAAACGGGCGGAGCACAAAGCCAGTCGCCAGTTTTCTAATACGTTTAAAATGAACTCCACAAAGGGAATGAAATTTTCATGGTCCATTGGAATTTTGATCCGAGTGTAGGACGAAATTATATGCGGTTTTGTCAAACCTCCCGGCCATTGTCGAGTAAGAAGAATACAATGACATAGAAGACTGTTCCTCTTTGCGGAGTCGAGTTTCATAGATGCATGGTTACCTGCATTCTTGACCTTTTGCTGAAGTTTTTCTTCATCTAGGAAATTTAATACTTAACATGAGATTGTACCGAAAGCTTCTTCCTCTTTTAACATGAAGCGTATATGTGGGTTGTATGGAAACTCTGTGGAACAAAAAGATTATCTTGCGAGCCTTATCTGGCCTCATTATTATCTTTAGTTTTGATTAATTCCGGGAAAAGTATAGACTGTATCGGATTATTGCAGCATACTTTATTTGTCCAGAATATAAGGAAAACACATAAAGGAGTTTTAGTTTTAGCAAATCTTCCCATGAAAAGAATCATTGACGAAAAAACATATCATAATAAAATTATAATTTTCAAGCGCTGATAATACAGAAAAGAAATCGAATAAATTTGTGTGAGCAATGTTTCATATTATGAAAAGTTTTCTTGACCCATTGTTTTTTAGAGAGAGTAATTTCAAACGTCCTTCGTATTTATGTACACTGTGGCCCAAATTGGTTGAGACTACACTGTTTCTCAGCTATCCTCAAAGATAAAGACTGCGGTTTTCGCGACCGTGTGTCACTTTTTTGAGAAACCTTCAAATCCACAAGCAAAAATATTCCAAGTTTGAAATACAGAGCGAAAACGACAATGTTCACTTTTGGAGAAGTTAAAAAAAAGAAATACTTATAATGTGTGTTGGGTAATTCGACGTGATCCTTCAAAGGGGATGTACTAGACGTCATTTGCAGCAAATTTTGTCGAGTAAACCATGGTCCGAATAAGCAATGGTTACGAAGATATGGCGATTTTTCAACTTTCTTGAAATTTTGTGCTTCGTTATCGAAATTTTTAATTTTATAAAAACTATTTGACTCTGAATATTCAATGAATATTTTTTGAAAACCGTTGAGATGGTCATCTTTTCTTCCGAAAAAGTATCAACAAAAAATTTGGTCAACCCGAGATGAAAAGGGTCATAAATGGCTGCAACTGTTATTGTCATAAAATTTTGATGAAAGAATCGAGAATTACTCGAAAAAAGTATGATGTACTTTGTGTACAAATGTAAGGAAAAACTTCATCGTTTCATCAGCGTTTCAAAAAGGTACATCCGAGAATAATTCATTCATGCAATAAAAAAAATATGGCCTTCATTTAGATATCTTCTATTCGTATTTCACTCTTGATTCGTAAGCGGGCCATGATTCGGATTCGATCACTTACATGACTCGTGAGATTAAATTACCAAGCTGTTGGTTGCCTATAACGATCAGAAAAGTAAAGTTTTTTTGGATAGTAATTAGAAGACGTACCACTGACAGTATGATCGTATTTGTCCATTTTACTCCAACAAAAATTGTTACCCACGTTGACAAGTTATTTATCCTCTAATTGCTAATCAAGAAAAATTAACTTTTCCGGTCGTTGTATCAGGAAGCAACTTACAAGTTTGGTTATTTAGTATGTGATCTGTCAAGTCATGTCAACTATTCCGAAGATTGCATGATCATGGCCCGCATAGGAATCACGAGTGAAATAGGGGTATCTAAATAACTCGAAATAGTCAGATAGATGCTCGGTTTTCCAGCCATACTTTTTGATTGAATGAAGGAATTATTCACTTATGTACCTTTTTGAAAACCTGATGAAACAAGGAACTTTTTTCTCATATTTGTACATCAAGTTCATAATATTTTTTTCGAGTTATTCTCGATTCCTTTATGAAAGTTTTATGACAAAAACAGTTGCAGCCATTCATGACCCTTTTTATCTCAGGTTGTCTGAATTTTAGTTAATACTTTATCGCAAGAAATGGTTACCCTCTTTCCAGCTTCGAAAAAAAATATTAATTGAATATTAAGAGCCAAGTAGTTTCTACAAAAATAATTATTTCCGATGGTGAAGCACTAAATTTCAAAAAAAATTAAAATTCGCCATACCTTCGTAGTCAGAGATTTTCGGACCATGCTCTACAGGACGTTATTTGCTGCAAATGATGTCTAGTATATCCCCTTTGAAGGATCATGTCGAATTACCAAGCACCCTGTATATTTTTACATAGCGTAGTGGTTGAAATTTTTTATTTGAGCACTGTTTTAAAGATTGGGCACAAACTTGATATTTTTCAGATAGAACACCCTGTATATTTTAAAGTAAAATTCTTGCAATTATTTTTCTGAATACATTGATATATCACTTTTCAACAATTTCAGTTTCAAACATCAGAAAAATCATCATTTTTGTTTGCTTTCCTAATTGTAGGCCATGAATTGTTCCACACATAATATTATTAATTGATGAATGTTCAACTTTTATGCATTGTTGGAAGAATTCATGTCCCACTATTGAAAAAAAAACAAACATAAATACGTATTTACCGATTTCAGAAGTTGAAATTTATTGAAGGTTCGGTTGCAAATATTTGACGCTGAAATAAACAGGGTATTCCATTGGGAAAATACCAAGTTTGTGCCCAATCTTGAAAAAAGTGCTCTAAAACTACGCCACTGATTTTTATGTGAAAATATTCATCATAAGTAGTTTTCATTTCGAAAATGTGCCATAATTTTTCATTTTTGAACGGGATTTTCTTGATAATGGGATATTTGTTAGGACATTATTTGAGCTATTTCCATTATGTTGGTATTTACCGACGTTTCGGCAAGCATTCGCCTGCCGTCATCAGGGTGTTGTTGGTCCTGAGAAGGACCGGACTTTACCAAACTTGTTCCGTTTGGACTTGTGCGCTCCATACTATCCAATTATTATGTGGGGATTCAAACGCGAGCTGTCAGGTGCAACCTCCGAAACTCAACCCTATCTGACCACCAGTCTACCGAAGTAGGGAATTCTCATTTAATTCAAGTTGTTAGTAAGGAGCGCACAAGTCCAAACGGAACAAGGTTGGCAAAGACCGGTCCTTTCAGGACCAACAACAACCCCGATAACGGCAAGCGAATGCTTGCCGAAACATCGGTAAATATCAACAATATAGATAATGGAAATAGCCCAAATAATGTCCTAACATAATTTTTCATTTTCGAAAATATCTGAAAGAGTTTAGAACTTTCAACAACCACTTTTTATTATCTATAAGTTATTTTGTATGATATAAGACGAAGAAGAATGAGTTCGTATTTAAAATAAAAAAGTAGTTCTTTCTACCCTCGAGTATATAAGATGAAAAAAATTGAATGTAGTTTCTTATTCCAGTGAAAAAGTGCCTCTATCAAGTTTTAATCGTTTTCAGATATTTTCGTAAATGAAGGAGATATCCTGAAACGATTTCCACTAATGGTGTTGTCACGAATATCGAGCCCAGAACACCATTCAACTTTTTTTAGCCCAGAAATACCAGAAACAGTCAAAATCAAGCAATTTGGGATACTCCCCCTGTACATGTCAAGACGATTTTTTTGAAGAAGCTTAATTCTGAAACTGATGGCCTTTGTAGACAGAAAGTTCTTCAATTCATATTCAAAACTTGCTGCCATTGCATGGGATAGTTTATCCACCGAAAACATTAAGAAATGGTTGTGTTGATGAGTATATATTCACTGAATTTTATCGGTGAGTTTCAAATTGATTTGATATTCTCACACAGAACTCGTATTTCCTGTTTTATCGGCTGATTCTATTGGGCCATCTGTTGTACTTTCAGATAAATGAATGAAAAGTTCGATAGAAATGGCTGGTTTCATCCTGGTTATCTATCAGACCCATGCAACTTTTCCCGAATCTTAGGGCACACAAAGGCAGGGTCCCTACCTTCGGCTCGGGGACGGGCCTTTCTATACGGCGCCCTTGCGACCGCTAAAAATAAATAAATAAACCGAAGATTGAAACCGAATACGGCTTTGTCGTGGGGCGACAGTCTAAAAAATGCACATTAATTTCGGGTCCCCACTTTTCAATGGGGAAGTTGCACATGTTTGTCAAATTTGTTATTATAGCAGATGGATGTTTCAATCTTTCTTTGTGTGATTAATGCCCTTATTGTGTTTCGTGGGTATGGCAATTAAGCTTTTCTTATTGTGTTGTGGATAGACGTGGCTCAACTTGGTAACTAACATTTGTTGAGATTACGTATGACAGATTTAATGATTTTTTAGATTATGGGGTTGGCACCCTTTGAGTTTAAATTCATGAATTTATCGAAACTCATACTCAATTAATCCAACGGATCATTGTGTTTGAATTTTTATTGCTTAACCTCTTAATGTTTTATCCCAAGTATTGTAGTAGTTGAATCGATATCACGATCGTATTAGATGAAAATTAAATCAATGCAGAAGTCCGTCTGTTCACGTATGGTCTGAGAGGATTGGGAAACATTTCAGGAGCTGGTAACTCTGATTTTATCTTTTTATCAAATTTTTAAAGAATTAATCTTATTTAACTTTACTATAAATCCAAAGTCGAATAAAAGATGACCAAGTTTCATCCTGAAGGTTTATATTTTCATTTCTTCAATTAATTTGAAAACAGGTTCAGTTGATAGATATACTATTTAAGTTGAAGAAAATGGCAAAAAACGTTATTTTTAGCGATATAGAGTACAGACCAATTCTTGTAGAATGGAAAAAACTGGCCAAGCTATCGCGTGCCTGGGATAGGTTTGACTATTCCTGGGGTAAGCTAACCTATCTAGTTGTAAGGCAAAATCTTCGGGAAAATGCGATGAGAGACAAAGAAATCGGTGCATTAGGTACTCATTTTTCATTGAAACCAATAGGCGATCTTCAGCCACTTTAGTTAAACACAAAGTTCCCATTATTTTGCTGAAATACTAGAACTATAGGATTTGGAGATGATAAGCAGGAAACTCGAATACAGTTATATTTTGAAGTTCTAAAAGTTGTCTCGAAAGTCTCATATTATCTCGTGACTGCGTCGTATGATATTCATGGTCGAAGGTCACGGAATTTTACGATTATCTCCGTTTCTATTTTTTTTTGATAAAAATTAAAGATAAATGAATTTCCCACAAATTTTGTCTGAACTTTTGTTCTATAGGCTCAACCCTTTTCGAGGTAGTGGGCTTAGAGCACTCAGCGCTCACGCATACAGTCTTTTGGAGTAAGTAAAACCCTAAAACGATACTTTTTTTGTCGTTTTAGATAGATACGTCAAGTATACACAAAGGCATTATGGATCAAAAAATGTTGTTGCATTTGACGGATACTCGGACTGCACTAAATGAAAACAAAAGTAATGGAACAATTAAGAAGAACTGTTGCTCTCAAAATCTTACGAAGTTTGTTTCGACGAAACAATGATTGTACCCAACAGCCAAGACAAGTTTTTGTCAAATAAATCTAATGAAGAGCAAACTATTGAAATGCTCACTGGAAGGTTAAATAAAGTAAATATCACAACAGAACAAGCGAGAGATGATGCTGATGTTCTTATTATCGAAACTGCTATTGAAGTATCCATACATGACAGGACTGTCCTCATCATAAAAGAAGAGATAGATCTACTCATTATTCTAATTGGACGCTCTCAGCTACATCAAGAAGAGATTTTTTTTTAAACCTGGAAAAGGCAATGATACAACATAAATCTTTTCTTCGAAAATTTAAGACGCACAAAAGTGAAGGTAAAAAAACCTCATTGACCGCGAAATCGCTGTTGAATCCTAACAAAATGGATCCATTTTTGAAGCGGTTGGTAAATGGTGATAAAAAGTGGATCAATTAGGGGAGACCGAGGGGAGTTGAAACAATTTTTACAATTTGCTGCATAGTGAAAAATTATAAACACAAACCGCATGAGATCAAAACCTTTCGATAGTTCATTTCAAACAAAAACTTAAGTGTCAAATTTATGATGGAAAAATCGACTTCAACGTGAAAAGTCATTCTGTTTCAATTCCCCTCATACCGAGGTGAGTTGAAACACTCTATTAATATATCTATTTTAGGGTAGATTAATGGGTTCTAAAGGATCAAAGATCGAAAAATTCGAATATATTATCGAAATGAAACTTCTAGAGATACTTCCTCAACATTTTCTATAACATCGGTATCGGTTATCACGATTAAAACATAAAAGACTATTCAACTTGGTTAATTGTAACCATGATGAATAAAACAAAAAGATCACGACAACTACAACGAATTTAACGTTAATTAGCAAAACGGTAATAGGAAAGAAAAAAAAATATGTTCTCATAATATATCAAATTTCAGTCAATCAATATCTCTAGATATCTATTGAAATATTTTATGCGAGGTCTTTACATTTTTCTGAAAGTTCTTCTAGGGTTTTCTCTCCCATTCTTTGAAACGATAATCAATTAGAAAAAAAATTTTTAAAAAACAAAAAAAGGATGATGCGTAAAACTTGCACCAATTTGTCAGAGGCCAAATACTTTCAATAAATTTTTGCCTAACATTGAAAAATGAACCAACACTTCAAATTCGTAACGTTTCGGATTCAACATTAGATTCCTTCGTCGGTAGAATTCCCAACTTCATGAAATTTCTCGGAATTGTAAGAATTTTTTATTTCTCATTTGACATTTTTTTCCACAAACTGGTAGAGGAGACCCTAAACAAAACTTCCAGAGAAATAACTCTAACTCTAATCAGTCTTAAAATTTTCACGAGTTCTAGTTTCTTATGTAAATGAAAAAATCATGTTCATGAGAACAAACATATCAAACGAAATAAAATATAAAATATTAGTAGTACAAGCTTCAACATCCCAAGCTTTGCATTCCAGCCACCGAAGTTTGATTGATGTTGTAACAGAAAGCAAAAAAAACCAGAAAACCCATTGGTTAATAAAATCATCTACACAGACTTGCAACGAGGTAAGTTGAAACACACTGTTTCGAATCCCCCCAGTGTCGAAATTGCTTCAATTTCGTCATTTACAACAAATCGGAAAAAAAACACAAGTAAATCAGCTGTAATGATATAATGAATTGAATCCAGAATAGATGAGCTTTCGATTCATATATAGCTCGAATTGTATTTTAAACTAATTATTAAACTAGAGGTCACTGACAAAATCGTAAAAAATAATTTTTTCACGATTTCTGAGACGTAGTTTCCAGAACGGCTCAACCGCTCGTCTAGTGTCACTGGCAATCATTGAGAGCCTGCGCCTGTGTAAAAAGTGATATATAGTCCGTTTCAAAATGATTGGCATCTCGGGCGGCTGTGGAATCTCGAAAATATGTTGGTAATATCCCATCAGTAAATTTTGAGTTCTAGGATTTAGGTTGGTGTTGATTGAAAACACTAAGTTTTGACATTTCAGAGTTTGAATTAACCTCCTTTCGAATTTATTTCTGTATGCTTATGTTCTTGATTAAATCGACAAATTAGTTTTGAATTTGAATATTTCTCAAGTATTACCGAATTGAAAATGGCTGTAATTCATCAAGATACCTCTCGCCCCCGCCTAACTACAAGGAAACGTGAAGCAGTTTTCGTCGGTATTGCGAGTTTTTCAACAATTCAGCAGGTTTCTGCCAGTTTTAATCGCGTTTTGCTAGTTATTCAGGTAACAATCATTTACTTGTTCGAGGTGTTTTCGATTTTTTCGAATAAATAAATAAGTCTCAAATTTCAGTTTTCACCTAGAACTTTCAGATGAATTTTGGAGAGAAAAAAAGGCAAGACAAGTCATGAACGGTCAGAAGTGAGCAGTGGATGGAAACCTATTCCACATGATTATACCTTCAAAGAGACATTATACGACGTTATTCTTTCTAAAATCAGAAACAATGAATAAATCAGTTTGTACATATTTTTTGAACTGCCTGAAAAGTAACCGAGTTTTAATCAAAATCAACATTTGGTATATTATTTAATGAAACATGAAAAAGACAGTATTAACAAAAATACAAATAATAGTGATCTATTTTATAACATATCACACTTCCAATGATTCACAATTTGTCAACAAATATGTTTCAACAACTTGGCTATGGAATCATAAAGTTATGTCAGCTTCATTATACTTTCTTTTCCTCAATACCTACTCAGAAAAAATGACACAGGGTGAGAACTTGGCTGAATTTTCTATAGTAATCAAGATTCCAAAATTTGCGGAAGAGTCTTCATAGAGAACGAACTTTTAGTTATCCTTGATTATTTAATGAATGATATCTCTACATTGGAGTTCCTCGAAAGCCTCCAAGATTTCATGTTGAAGTATTCCACGCTATTTTTATTATCAATCCTGAATTTCCAATTCCCATGCTTGATCTACAGCGAAATAGTGTGGGTGTGTATATTTTAGTCATCATCTCAGCTTGTTTTTCTTTTGCAATTGAAGCTGAGTTTGAAAAGTGTCCAACAATGACGAAAATAATATTATTCAACAAAAAATCTTCAAATTTATTTGCCTTGAAAAATATATTCAATCATTTTATAGGTTTATTGATATATTTCAATCTATGATGAAGCCACAGAAATTTTTAGTTACTTTTTGTAACTAGAAATAAAGCCCCGGCTGGAATTCCATGGCTTGCTCTGATGACAATCATTTTGAAACGGACTATAATTTATTTGTTGTTATCTTGCTACGATTTCAAATTTCGGGAAATCGGTGTTGTTTCAAAACCCTCGGTCTCCCATACTAAACGTGGTAAGCCAGCAGAAACGGCTGCCAACTAGTATTGAGGACCAGAAAGATTATATTGCCTGTTTGGTGGAATACGGCAGAACTGTTAACTCGGAACTGTACTACAACAATTTTACTGAAGGAAGCAATCGCCCATGAGCTGCAACCGTTGGCCGATAGGGGAGGAATTGTGTTCGTTCGGAGGTTCTTATGAATCCACCTTATAGTCCAGACCTTGCACCAAGTGATCAACGTCGGTGCTAGGCAATGGCGATCAATTTTTTTAGTAAAAAATTTGCTTCATGAGGGGCTCTTCATCGACATGAACTACTTTTTCTTTCAGAGAAGCATAATTATATTACCTTCAAATTGGCAACAAATTATCGAACTAAACGGTGCATATTCGGATCATTTCAACTATAGTTATCAAATCCTTGTTATTGTATTTCACATCATTCTCACACTGCATTCCCCTCCTTTGATTTTTCGCAAGTAAGAAGGCTTCAATCGTTTATTTCCTAGAATCCGCTATGAATTTGATTACATTATTACAATAAATAATGTTCGAATTTTGACCTTACTTTGCATACCTATCTCAGACTCATCAGGAGATTATTCCCAAGAACTTACCGAGAAAAGATTGTCGCACAATATCAATTTAAACCGCGAGCTATAGATCCCAATTTAATTCCGGAATATAAATTGGAGTTTCTTCTTTCCTTCTTATGAGACATTCTTCGCGACGTGAGTAATGGCCGCGAGAAGAAACTATGGTCGACAATATTGCATCCGTCGAATTTATCACTCTGATAATCCGATGGTAGATAGTGAAACGAGTCAACCGCGTGTGTAAGCTGCTACGGAAGGTCCAGAATAATTAAATTTGCCTGATGGAATTGGTGACCTCATTCATCTTGTGTACCCTTCTTAATCTGGTCGTAATTTATGCATTACACTTTCAGTTACTTCGTACCAGGAACATTTAACTCATCCGTCTTTTGCGCCGAAGAAGATTTTGATTCCGGTTAGCGAGAAGGGGTTTAGGATTTTGTGGTCTTGCCCCAGTACAAATATTTGCGTGGGGAGTGCAAGGGACGCTCGCAGGGAATTACAGGTGATATATTAGATTGAGTGGTTTTGGTATTCGGCCGGATCATGTTGCCCCTGTGTTGGTTCCGTGACAATTTAAAATGAAGAGGGCAGATACAACGGGTTGGGATGATACAGTCGGATCTATTTCGAAATTGCTATTTCGATGGCTCGAGGGACTAGTTTTATTTCATAACAATGCGGTGTTCTGAAATTTAGTTGGGATTTATTGATTCTTCATGCGGTGCTACAAGTTGAGCTCGCGGTGGATAATCAGGATGGAGTTTGTGAAAAATCCCTTTGAGAATCTACAATCTGATAACTGATTCCTCATATTATCTAAAAAAAAAGTTTAGGGTCCAATCATAGTAGACAGTGCGGATAAATATTCTTCTAATTCAATAGCACATTATTGAATTAAGTATCGGGTTTCGTGAGCTTGTAATGAAATAAGCTCCATAAGACATAAGGTAAATGTCCCAATTATCGACAGTGTCCCAATTATCGACATTTCTGAAGTATTATCTGTTAATAAGAAGAAAAACGATCTCATTACATTTGTATGTAACATACTTCCGATACATACTTTAAAGATCATATTGAAATCAAAAAATAGTTTTCCCTAACGCCTCCAGCCCAAAAAAACTGCTGCTCAACAGTCGCGTATGAGTCGTTTTCTAGTGAACACCGTTCTACTTCCTCATAAGGTAAGCGCATACTCTTTCATTCGCTTTAATTTTCAGGTACAGTATTTCACTAAACTGTAAAATATTGATTACAAACATAGTTATATAGGATGATTCTGCTTCTGTATTATCAAATTTTGACTATTAATCCTATATTTTTATGAAAAAACAGGGTGTCGATAATAGGTACATCTGAAAGCTACTGTGTTCCAAATATCGACATGAGTGTCGATAAATGGGTCTCGTATGAATTTTTTTGACTGAGTGATAGTTAACAAAGTAAAGTGATTTCCTAAAAAAAAATTTTATGAGGTTGTTCATGAAATTCATCCTTCTTCCTGTACCAATTATCGACATATTGTTTTCTGTCAAATTATAAATGGGAGTACAATGAATAATGGTGTCGATACAACGTGCAACTTGGTGTCGATATTTGGTGCAATACAAGTCGATGTCTAGGACAGAAAAGATTAACTTGAAATACACTTTGAAAAAAAAACAGTCATCATTATTTTCACTTCTGTTAACATAATTCGCTTCGAAATGATTGAATATTTCACCTAATATCAATCGACAATCAATTTATATTCAAGTCAACACTCATTTCATATATATTTTAACGGATGTCGATAATAGAAACATTCATATGTCGATAATTGGTTATTTTGCGTTTTCAGTGAGCTTTCCACTTGCAGTAACAGAACAGGCAAGCATTTTCGGAAGTAATTGCACAAGTGCATCAAAATTACCGATAATTTTGCATGACAGCGTGTTGTCTAAAAACTGCATGAGTTCATTTTCATTTTTGGAGAAAGGTGGAGGCTCTTTCTTCAAAAATGAAAATGACCGAATGCAGTCTTTCAAAGACAACACGCTGGAATGCAGAATTATCAGGTCATTTTGATGCACGAGTGTAATTCGGGTGAATATTTCCCGAAATTGCTATGGATACGATCAGTGCAATTATCGCAGGGATCTTTCGCTCTCTACAATGCAATTATCGCTGTAATTTTCGACAATTGCATTCTATTTACATGAAGTTTTTGATAGGAGGAAAATATTCATTAAAGAAATTCCAGAAAAAATATTCCCACTCCTTTCAGACACGCACTTCTCTCGCCTTGCACAGATAAAACACTCAGTCACTGCAGAGAAGGAACAGAGAATTGAAGGAGAGAGAAATTATTGAAATCACCCAAAAAGAAAAAAAAGTAAAACAAAAGAAAATATAAAGATGGGAAATCAGGATCCGTCGGAAAAATGTGAATACGCTAAAGGTGATTATGTGTTCGTAGAATATGATGCTGAATATTTTCTTGGGTTAGCATTGAAGAAGTCTGGACAATCATACCAGGCATTGACAAAAAGCCATGGTAACTGTAGATGGCCCAACGTTGATGATATTTTGCATTACGAAGAAGAAATATGCATATTGAATGAATGTGGCATATATGACACACCTGAAATGCAAGAATTAAAAAAAATTGAATTCATATCAAAGTTTTTTAACTTTTAATATTTATTCCAGAATAATATTGTACTTGTTCGCTTTTGATGTTATTTCGAACTGTTGCTTTATTTTTCATCATGAATAAAAGATTATTTCATTCATATATTTTCTGTCACGTTGCTCAGAATGATATAATTCACACCCATTTTTAAATTTCCACTATGTCGATAATTGGTACCACCTCATGTCGATGATTGGGTTTTCTCATTTTCTAGTTGTCGATCATTGGGAATCTGACTTGTCTGTATTTTATTCAATTTTAATTATTTTACAGTATACGAATTAGTTTTTTTATGTTTGTTTATTCAAATATAACATACATAGAATGGGAAATTCAGGAAATTCAACAAATTCTACTTATATTTCAACTCGGAAATCATACTCTCTTCGCAAGATCTCACTATAGTGTCGATAATTGGGACATTTACCTTAATATACTTCGCGTAATAATTAAAGGAACAGAAGATTTTCAAAATTTTTGATGATTTTCAACAGGCTTTATCTCAGTGAAAAATGGTCGTATAGGAAATAAAAGAACTGACTTTTGGAGCTTGAAGACTGTAGTTTCTAAATTCATTAGTTGACAATTTTTCGGAGTACCGGTAGTCATGCAATCATCGGATGAAGCCCAAAAAAAAATTTTTCGAACTAGACTGATGCAAATGTCTCATAGCCAGTTTATTCAACTCTAATTTGTTTTGACGAATTTCAAATATCACCATTCATCTTCGAGATATCCAGTTTTGAATGCAAAAGGATCCTTTTTCACTCAACTGCCGATATCTCAGGGACTACTGATCGCCTAACGATCAAAAAGGCGGGTAATTTTTCTACAGAAAATTTCCAACAAGTAAGTATGTTGTTATATTTCATGAAAAAAAGTGTTTTTACCTGAAAGGTTAAGGTAAAAAAAGAGCACAAAAATGCAATTCTGCCATTTTTTGGTTAATGGACTGTATCATCCACAATATTGCGGGGAACGCTTAGGTTATAAAAAATTTTACAACCAAATTCCCCCCGAAATCAGTAGATCGATCGATTCAGCGGTTTTCTTGAAATTTTGAACAAATTAAGGGAACAAGGTCAGGTTGAAGGAACAAAAACCTTGTTCGCTTAACTTCTTCAGAATTTCAATCAATCGGTCCAAAAAAAACCGCTGAACCGATCGATTTAGCGATTTAACGGGTATTTTGGGGAGCATCAGGCTGTGGAATTTTTTTATAACCTAAGCTTTTTCCCTAATATTGACGATGATACAGTCCATAATCCAAAAAAATGGCAAAATGGCATTTTCGTGCTCTTTCTTCAACTTGTTTTTGCATAGAACATTAACGATCTCTGTAGGAAATTTTCTGTAGAAAAAGAAACCTCTTTTCAGCCCGCTAGATGATCGGTAGTTCCGGAATCCAGTTGAGTGAAAAATGATCCTTTCGCATTCAAAATTTGATATCTCGAAGACAAATGATCATATCCGAGAGTCGTAAGAGCAAATTAGAGCTGAATGAACAGGCTATGCGACCTTCGCATCGGTTCAGCTGAAAAAAATTTCAATGCTCGTAGAGTGAAAGATTTTTTTTTTTCTTCTTGCTTCATCCGATGATTGATTGCATGGCTACTGCCAATAAATTCAGAAACTAGAGACCTCAAGCTTCAAAGGTTAGTTTTTTATTTTTTATACGACCATTTTCCAGCCTGTTGAAAATCCCTAAAAAATTTTTAACATTTTTCTATTCCTCCAGCGAGAAAAGTTTCAATTTATGTTTCGCTAATAGGCACACTTCTATAGTCATAGGTACTCAGATGTGTCTCTCGCATTGTATCAAGTACAGCAAGTACTCTTTGTTTTTCCCCTCATTTGATATCTTGACAAACAGATTTCTCTCATTACTAGTTGTTATGAATTTGTCATTAACATCCATTTTGTGCTATTATTTGTTATATGATCGTAGTGTCGCCTTGTTTTATTTGAAGCTTATAATAATATGTTTGTGATGAAAGTTGTGTATTTTTTTTTTCAGAGCCCTGAAAAGTATTTCAAATGAAAGGCGATGGTTTGAGAAAGTGTTTTTTGTTCCAACTTAACAATAAATTCAGTCATTCAACAATCAGGTTCTCAAACAACGCAATCCAACATCTTCAAAATATTCATGGGTACAAATTTCCTCTACTCATGAAAAATGAACTCTTTTCATTTTTTTTTATTTTAGTAATTAAAACTGCTCCTTATGACTTCTTAAATCCTATTCAATTTAAGACACTTATAATAAACTCTAATAAACACATAGTGGGTCGCAAAACCACAATAGTATATTCTAAAACAAGTTGCAGAATGAGCATTCCAACACGAATGCGAAGTTCGAAAACGAGCGACGAAGGAGCGAGTTTTCGATAGCATGAGTGTTGGAAATGCCTTCTGCAACGAGTATTGGACGATATTTTCTCTGATTCAGTCAAGTTTTGTGAAATATTCTCGAAATTCAAATAAGTTAGTGACTTTTATATTTCATATTGGCAGTTGGTGTGACGAAATTTGACAGATTACGGAATTTGAATTGATTTGATTCGAAACTTGATTCGATCGGAGGTCGGTACTGACAACTACAAAACGAAAAATAAAACTGAAACAATGCTGTAATGAGTTTCATTACAGCACTGTTATGAACTCATCACGATACTGAAATAGAGAATAGTATATTCTAAAACAAGTTGCAGAATGAGCTCCTATTCCAACACGAATGCGAAGTTCGAAACATGAGTGTTGGAATTGCCTTCTGCAACGAGTATTAGACGGTATTTTCTCTATTTCAGTCAATTTTTGTGAAATATTCTCGAAATTCAAATGAAAATTCAGATTAGTGACTTTTGTTTTGTATCTTTTCAGTTGGTGTGACATACGAAATTTGACAGATCACGGAATTCAAATTGTTTTGATTCGAAACTTAATTCGATCGGAGGTCAGTACTGACAACCATAAAACGAAGCATATAACTGAAAACAATGCTATAATGAGTTTCATTACAGCACTACTTTTGGTACTGTAATGAACCCATTACGATACTGAAATAGAGAAACGCAATTTCGGTTCCTTCCTTGGATCCCATTCGATGTTAAAGAATTTATACAAATATCGTAGTGTCCAGAAGAAAATTAGTTCTTTCCTTTCTTATCCAGGAGCGTAGTTCA
This sequence comes from Hippodamia convergens, assembly GCA_038502775.1. Taxonomy (NCBI): domain Eukaryota; kingdom Metazoa; phylum Arthropoda; class Insecta; order Coleoptera; family Coccinellidae; genus Hippodamia; species Hippodamia convergens. The sequence goes on from CM076610.1 coordinate 53,561,981, forward strand.
ATTATGAGCTTAACGGAGTATCCTCCATCTATATTCGATTATCCACTCTGATAAGATAATGTTCAATGTTGAAATGAAAACTAACGAGATTATGAAATCTGCCCAGGATCGGAACACGATATGCTTCATTGAACAAAATCCGGACACCCTTCGCTCAACATTCAGGAAGCACCTCTTAATCTAATAACCTACTTAGATAATAGAGGATTCATAGAGGCCATCGCGGCCACGATCGATCCACCGGCGGTCAACTTTCAGGTCACGTTGATTACTGATCGCTTCAAGCAAATATGAAGATAATTTCCTAGAAAATGATATCCCAATGGTCCATGATAATGAAAATTTCCATTATGGACGATGAATATGAATGGGTTTTGTTCGAGGAAATATCCTGCAGAGTGTTGAAATAATCATTTTTTTTTTCCATAGTGCGTGCCTCGTACACATTTTTTTTCTTAGATACAACAACTTTGAGCTTCTGGAAAAAATTTACTTCCTTTCCAAATTCATTTCCCATACTCACCTATATTCCAGATAGTAAGGTCCCCAGATTGAAGTCGCATAAACCTTCTTGGTCAAATTAAGATTTTTTTAACATGAGTCATCAGATCGATTTTGAAAATGTTAAGATTTATGACGAAGGAAAAAATTGTAAAAAAGAAATATATTAGAAATGATGCATATAAATTTAAATAATAGTGTTAATTTTAGGTCAGACACGGTACACCTTAGTAAATTGTATAACAGTATTTTACTTAAATAAAAACATCTAAAGAGAATAAGAAATTAAGAATGAGTAGAAATAAAAAGAACGTCGTTGTTGTCATAGTAAAGATCAGTTTTTAATAAGAAGAAGAAGTGTATAGAAGTTTGATTCATTGAGGTTACTGCCCATAAAGTCATGTCACTGTTTGGTTAGGGAGTTGTTAGAGGTGTGATTGTATAATGTTAAGTTTCATTTGATTTCGTCGTTATAGATGAGAGTCCTATGCTTGAGTAATATAATACCTTCATGACTTACGGATTTTAAAAAAATTATAGAGGTAAAAAATTGCGTATTTGTCCAACGTTCTGCGAAACGTCGCTAAATATGATGTTTTTTCGGTAATATCCAGCTTCTCTTGGTCCTAAATCCAACAATATACGTATACTAAACTTCTTGATCAAATTTTCTAATCGATATGAATAGAAGCGACAAGGAAATTTGACAATCTCAATGGAATGCATGCAATTTTTTGAATAAAGATCTTATTACAGATCCTTCCATCAGAGTTCCTGCTTTTGACCTTCCCAGGAGAATGCAACGGACGATGCAACTGCATGCTCTTCCGATGGAATTCGGTTGAAAGTCCTAGTGTGGGGAAATTTTCAAATCAAAATATTCCGCAAACGGTGCACAGTATCGAGTTACATCGAGAGTACCTTTTAGATGTAAAATTAAATCATGTTCAAGATCTCTCAAAACTTTGCTTGATAAATCTTATATCAAAAAAGTTATGTTCAAAACAACTTGGTACGAACCGTGTAACTGGCGCCCTCTATGAGAGTCAGACATCAAAACACACTCATTAGATGTATCAGTTTCGGCAAAATCAAAAATGATATGAAAATTTTTTTTTTTTCAACGCGCGTATCACATGAATACGGATGGCGTTATGAAAATTTTTTACTGAAAAAAACCCCTATTATTTTTCAGAATTCCATCTATCCTAGAGATGGGGGTCACCTTTTTTTGAAACACCCTGTATATGACGATGTTGTCTTTCAAGATTTCTCTGATATTTAATATTTTTAGTAAATTTTGTTCAAACATGGGCGAGTTGAGGGTTTTTTCAGATGAGGTTTTTCCCTTTCCTCATACTGCAAATCCAGGCAAGGACAGAAGCGAGGACAGAAGCCAAATTTTTGGGGGGTGGGGAAATCTATCGAAATTTTTCCAACTATACATTGAATTAACATCAAACCATTCATATTATGGTATAAAATTTGTTTCGGTAAAAAATTCAAAATGATGAATTTCAACAAAGTGAGGAGTAATTAACTTTTTTCCATCTACCAAACATTCAATTTAGTAGATTTTATGGAGTCTGTTTTTTTTTCATGAAGAGTATCTCGATGTTGCTTGAAACTTTCAGAGACAATATTTTTTCTGGAACATCTATTCTTTTCATTCTGTAAGAGGAGTAAATATTGGGAATCAAAGTGATGAGAAATTAACGTTGTTTTTTTTTATTTCATGAAATCATTTTTTTTGTGAGGAGTACCTTGAAGTATGTTTGAAACTTTGAGATACACTTTTTGTGTCATTCTTTAATTACGTTCAGTTTCATTCTTTGGTGTATCTCAAAATTTCAAGCATCATAAAACAAGATATTTTTCACAAAAAAAGCAGATTCCATAAAATAAAGAAATATACATGATTGAGTGTTGGGTAGATGAAAAATCAAAGTTAATTACTACCACTTTGATGAGATTCATAACATTGAAACTGTTCATCCCTAACATGGGTCTATTTCACAGAATAATAGGAACAAAATTTTCAGAAAATATATTTCGTTCGATTAGAAATGAGCCTTACTTTTGCTTACAGATTTCATAAAATAAAGAAAAGCAACATAACTAAGGAATAAAACGGAAAATGTGTGTCAAAGTGTGTGTCATAAATCAACATAGGTACTCCTTAAAAAAAATAGATTCCCAATTTAGTAGGGAAACAGGAAACAGTTTTGCCCTTAATCAGTCATATAGAAGAAACACATATTGTTTATTAGCAAAACTATAACACAATGTACGAAGAGCGTACCTAATGATGATTCTGCTTATCTGATAGTAACAACTTGAATTTATGATACCAGATGGTTTTTTATGACGTAACTGAAAAATTTACAATACGGTACTTTCTTCTTGAGGCTGCATCTCTTCAAACACTTGATGGTAAAAATTTTTGGTTAAATACCATTCATTGCTGGCTCTACATATATTGTCAAGTACTGATTGCAAACTTGTTTTTGTTCTAATTCAGATTCCTTCGTATTTGATAATTCTCTCGGAATTATGTATTTAAACTACTTTGAAATATTACCCACTGCTCTGAACTTTTTACAACTGCTTAGGAATTTTTCCCAACTGCTTTGAAATTTTGCCAACTACTATGAAAATTTTTTAACCGTTTTGAAATTTTTAATAACCGCTTTGAAAAATTGCCAAATTCGTTAAACATTGAGGGAGATCATCCATCCCCCTGTCCTTGGGCAGATCTGTATGGTTTTCTATACTTCATGAATACTTGAATAAAAATATCATAATAGTATATCCAAGAATTTTTTTATTTCATCACCAATGTCTCAAGTTGGCTATTTATCCGCCAGAGGGAGACTAGATTTTTGGATCTGCCAATAAATTATCTCCACAAGTTTTTATCGGACCTTTTATCTAGACCGCAGCAATCATTCACTCCTAATAAATTTTCATTATCCAGTCACAATCTCATTTCACACCGAACGTTCGAATTTTTTCTGTCAGCAAACGCCCATAAGAAATTCCCGACGAAAACAACGGCATTCCGGAACTCGTTAGAGCAAACAAAAAATATTTGGGTTAACCTTCGAACATCATAAAATGTGTGAGAAACCGTCGAATAATAAATGAAGACTGATGTTGCTGGTCACGGAAATTGAGATTTCAAAGGAGACACCTGGAGATTGTCATCTCATTCTCTTCGCATTTTAGGATTAAGGTCTCAGGTAATGTAACAGGGGGTGCGCGCGGTGGTCGTCTGCGGCAAAAACTGGTGACGTCTCGGTCGATAGGGGAGTGAGGCCATTCTCTATATTTCTCTGTGGGAATAAATCACCCAACCTGTCATTCGAAACTTGTGAAACAGTGATTTTCTGGCGCTCCCCCAGGTGTTGTGTAAATTGGTTGGGCATATCTTTGCGATCGTAAGATTTCGGATTATTATGGGTGCTTACGCCTGAACTACCCTTTGGTTGTGGTGGGGGATTCAAGACTGTTGCGGGGAGTTCGAGTAATGGCTTATATAACCGACGAAGTGGAGTATAATTATAATGAATGAAATTTTGGAAGAATTTTCAGACGATATCAAAATTAAATAAAAAACGGCAACAATGGAGAGATTGAATGAAGCTCTTCAGATGGGAGATACTTACAAATATATATAACAAGGATTATCTTTAATTTTTGATCTCGGAGTGATACAGTATCGACGACCTACGCTTTAACCACAGTCTGCTGAAAAACGAACTAATAGGTCTACAACTTTCTTCCGCCGTTTTTACCGAAATTCGAGGCTTTATTGTAATGAACTGGTTTTACATTTATGATTCAAAGTATTGTCTTTTGCTGGCAACACGGCCTTCTAAATCCCCTGGCTCGGCGCCTCAAGCGGCAACGCCGCAAAAGACGAAGTTTGGGAAGTATAATACTGCTTGCGATGCTTAGCGTAAGAGATACGATAATTCGAACATATTATTTCATTTTCCGATGTTGATATATGTGTTTTCCATTGGATATCTGAAAAAAGGGTACAAGTGAGCCCTACTCAGTCAATAAATTGAATATAAATGAAAACCAAAATAGAAGTTGAAGCGAATTGATTGATATTTTATTCAATTTATTGTCCAGCAAGAACCATGATGAGGTGTAAGGCCATCTCTCGCTAAAAAATGACTCAAATATAACTCTCAAAATTAACTCTAATAAAATTCTCTATATAGATAACAAAATAAATTGGAATTCTCAAAAAATAACGTAAAATAAAATTCTCTATAATCTTCTCAATTGATCAATAATACTTTTGAGTAGCCTGAATGGGTGAAATTTTCATTATTCTTATGTGATAAAAATGCTCCCAAAGAAGTCGAGAAATCTCTCAAAAAATCTTATGTAGATTTACTTTTATTCTCATTAGACACATCTTTATAACGAGAATGCAAATTATTTCTTGCTGAGAATCAAATCAGAAGTAAAGTATCAAGTTTATTGATATTGAACATCTCTATAGAACATTCAACAGACAATAATTTTTTATAATTAGGAATATTTCTCTGTGGGAATAAATCACCCAACCTGTCATTCGAAACTTGTGAAACAGTGCCTGCATTCAGCGAACGAAGAATGTTGCCACTGCTCCGCTACCGCTACCTAGCATAAACAGAAAGCGCTCCCAAAATGCCCGCTTCTCCGGAACGTGTTGAGTTTGTAGCGTATGTGCCACCGGACGATTCCCCAACAGTTCCACAACTGTTACGTTCGGTGAATGCAAGCAGTGATTTTCTGGCGCTCCCCCAGGTGTTGTGTAAATTGGTTGGGCATATCTTTGCGATCGTAAGATTTCGGATTATTATGGGTGCTTACGCCTGAACTACCCTTCGGTTGTGGTGGGGGATTCAGGACTGTTGCGGAGAGTTCGAGTAAAGGCTTATATAACCGACATAGTGGAGAATGATTATAATGAATTATGAATTTTTTAAAGAATTTTCAGACGATGTCAAAATTAAATAAAAACGCCAACTTTGAACTAAGAAACAATGGGGAGATTGAATGAAGCCCTTCAGATAGGGGATACTTACAAATACAAAGGACAAGGATTATCTATAATCTTTGATCTCGGAGTGATACAGTATCGACGACCTACGCTTTAACCACAGTCTGCTGAAAAAAGAACTAATAGGTGTACAACTTTCTTCCACCATTTTTTCCCGAAATTCGAGGCTTTATTGTAAAAATCTGGTTTTAAATTCATGATTCAAAGTATTGTCCATTGCTGGCAACACGGCCTTCTAAATCCCCTGGCCCGGTGCCTCAAGCGGCAACGCCGCAAAAGACGAAGTTTGGGAGGTATAATACTGCTTGCTATGCTTAGCGTAAGAGATACGATAATTCGAACATATTACGATAATTCGAACATATTATTCACATGTTGGTACATGTGTTTTCCATTGAATATCTGAAAAAGGGTACAAGTGAGAGCTACTCAGTCAATAAATTGAATATAAATGAAAACCAAAATAGAAGTTGAAGCGAATTGATTGATATTTTATTCAATTTATTGTCCAGCAAGAACCACGGTGAGGTGTAGGGCCATCTCTCGCTAAAAAATGTCTCAAATATAACTCTCAAAATTAACTCCAATAAAATTCTCTATATAGATAACAAAATAAATTAGAATTCTCAAAAAATAACGTAAAATAAAATTCTCTATAATCTTCTCAATTGATCAATAATACTTTTGAGTAGCCTGAATGGGTGAAATTTTCATTATTCTTATGTGATAAAAATGCTCCCAAAGAAGTCGAGAAATCTCTCAAAAAATCTTATGTAGATATACTTTTATTCTCATTAGACACATCTTTATAACGAGAATGCAAATTAGTATCTTGCTGAGAATCAAATCAGAAGAAAAGTATCAAGTTTATTGATATTGAACAACTCTATAGAACATTCAACAGACAATAATTTTTTATAATTAGGAATATTTCTCTGTGGGAATAAATCACCCAACCTGTCATTCGAAACTTGTGAAACAGTGATTTTCTGGCGCTCCCCCAGGTGTTGTGTAAATTGGTTGCATATCTTTGCGATCGTAAGATTTCGGATTATTATGGGTGCTTACGCCTGAACTACCCTTTGGTTGTGGTGGGGGTTTAAAGACTATTGCGGGGAGTTCGAGTAATGGCTTATATAACCGACGAAGTGGAGAATAATTATAAGGAATTGTGAAATTTTGGAAGAATTTTCAGACGATATCAAAATTAAATAAGAAACGGCACGTTAAACTAAGAAACAATGGGGAGACTGAATGATGGGGGATATTTACAAATATATAGAACAAGGATTATCTATAATCTTTGATCTCGGAGTGATACAGTATCGACGATCTACGCTTTAACCACAGTCTGCTGAAAAAAGAACTAATAGGTGTACAACTTTCTTCCACCGTTTTTTCCCGAAATTCGAGGCTTTATTGTAAAAATCTGGTTTTAAATTCATGATTCAAAGTATTGTCCATTGCTGGCAACACGGCCTTCTAAATCCACTGGCCCGGTGCCTCAAGCGGCAACGCCGCAAAAGACGAAGTTTGGGAGGTATAATACTGCTTGCGATGCTTAGCGTGAGAGATACGATATTTCGAACATATTATTTCATTTTCCGATGTTGATACATGTGTTTTCCATTGAATATCTGAAAAAAGGGTACAAGTGAGCCCTACTCAGTCAATAAATTGAATATAAATGAAAACCAAAATAGAAGTTGAAGCGAATTGATTGATATTTTATTCAATTTATTTCCTAGCAAGAACCACGGGGAGGTTAAGGGCGATCTCTCTCCAAAATATGACTGAAATATAACTCTCAAAATTAACTGCAATAAAATTCTCTTAATAGATAACAAAATAAATTGGAATTCTCAAAAAATAACGTAAAATAAAATTCTCTATAATATTCTCAATTGATCAATAATACTTTTCAGTTGCCTGAATGGGTCAAATTTTCATTATTCCCATGTGATAAAAAGGCTTCCAAAGAAGTCCAGAAATCTCTCAATAAATCTGATGTAGATTTACTTTTATTCTCATCAGACACATTTTTATAACGAGAGAGCAAATTAGTAACTTGAGACCATCTGCTGAGAATCAAATCTTGAGAAAAGAATCATTTTTAGGTCATTAGCAGGAATTCGAACATCTCTATGAAATATTTAAATCTGGAGACTTTTATTAATCTCTATAGAACTTTCAACAGACAATAATTTTTTATAATTTAGAATATGGAATTAACTTCCGCTATCGCATTTTTTAATTTTCCATCCAGATATATAAATAAGGTAGGTAAATTTGGCAAAATTTTTGGGATAGCGACTTCTTTCAATTTTGGAAATCTCAAAGAGTGTGATTTAATGGTTCCACCTGCTTGCAAATAGTTATCGAACTCAATTAAAGTAAGTAACTGAAATATCCTTTTTGGTAGACTGATATTTACTTCTACACGATGAAATACAATATGTTATGACCATTTTTCAAAGCTGATGACTTCAAGTCAGAGTTGAATTTATAGGTTAGATATTAGATAAATGTATGAACCAATTTTTCTGTTATTCCAAGGAAAATTCACTGACATCAATATCACACTTTTACTGTACACGGTACTCAAACAATGACAATAGGTAACTAAAATGCATTTATTTTTTCGCAAAGATGACCAGAATAAACACTAAACTGAGCGGAGGCTACAACAAAAACGCGGAACTTGACTTTTCTTATTTCTTTACCTCCTCCGCGATATGTCGAGTGGCTATCCCTCAGTGCAGCGTTGCCGCTCTTGGCAATGCCCGGGCCAGGGGATTTAGAAGGCCGCGATAGCAACTTTCTCCCAGCTGTCGGGCAGTATTAGAATTTCGCGTTGAAAAACTGGTAATCTTTTTAATCGATCCAATTTTTTACTTCTTCATAAGACCGGAAGTACTAGTCAGCAAGGGCGTATGCCATTGATCGAAAAAAGTGATAGTCCGAAAGAGCAACTTCTGGAGAATACGGCGAGTGGGTTCAAAATATCCAAGCATGTCTTGACCACTTTTGCAGCATGAGGTCGAGCAATGCCATGCTGTCCCAACTAGCAAAACTAATTTTATAAAGGCTGTAAGGACTGCTATACAGCATATCTTATAGAAACGTGAAAATCTTATAATGTGGCTATAAACCCTTATACAATGTCTTTACAACCAAAAAGGGCCCACGTTTACACAACAGTTCCGTTCTTTTGGGACATCCTGTAGTAAACTACGCAACCGTTATAGGATCATCAATATGATGATTATATAACTGTCCTATAAGTATGTCTTCGGGATTAGTTATACAATCCATTTATAATATCATATAAGTATTTTATAATGCAGACAGAATCGCTAATACGATAATTTTGTTTTCTACTGTTGAAATTCGGAATAGAATTGTCACAAGAATATTTCATAAGGTATATCTATATAAACGTTTGCGTTTTGTGTAGGTTTAAGATCCAACATCGGGCATTATGGCGGTGGGTGATTATTATTTCATCATATTGCAGATATTGAAGACCTAATATATCGCTACTGGACGGAATGTATTTGCCCAGCTAACTTTTCTGACAATATATATATATATATATATATATATTTTTTTTTTTTTATGAAAAATTAAAGCGCCTCCGTTTAGCATACATTTAATAGGTATTATGGAAAAATGAGAAATATAAAATTTTGTTTCATTTGTTGAATTTTTAACTTGAAACGAAATTCGCATTGTGGCAGTTGTGAAAGCAGAAAAAAATCTTCATATTTCTTTGAAAATTCCATTTTTATTTCACTTTCTTACGTTTGCATATAATTTTTTCACAATGGCTTCTGAATAGCCAAACGTTTAATAAATATGGCGTATAGGGTAGAATACAAATAAGACGCCTTATACAATGATTCTGTTTTCTTCTGAGCTGTATGCGATATTAAAGTTTTATAATGTTGTTTGATGCAGCGCCATAAAGTTGTTTTTGACAGTCTTGGGAGTCATGGTGAAGTTTGATTCTTGACCAATTTCGAATGTTGCCAGATTTAATGAAAAATTTCCAATAGCATTTTGTTTTTTACAGAAAAAAAAGGAAAATACTCATATAAAAAGTGTGTATTGGTATAGTGAGTGGTCAGAGTGTGTGCAAAAAATACACGTCACTGTTTTGCATATAAAGTGTAGGCTATACAAAAATGTTCGCAATAATTATCAGTTAATATTCAATAAAAGCTGTTTACTCAGTGAAAATAAAAGGGATCTATCGCAATATTGTGTTTCGAACAGATGACTTTTCAATATTAAATTGCAAAACATAAATTGTACGCGCAGAACATAAGGATCTACAAGATAGATGTCATAATAAATTAAATGGTCTTCCTATTCATTGCAACTAATTTAATGTATGTTGGTATAACTACTAATTGCCCAAGCTAGCAACACTGGACTTGAGCTTTCCGGCTTATCGTATAGCGCGTTGGCAAACTACATAATAGAACAGAAGTATCGCTTAACATACGTGCGGTACGACAGTAAAGGATTCTTTGGTTGTATTGTGTTTGGAATAACTTCAGTATACCTATACAGATTCTTCCCAAGCTTGAGCTAACCTCAAATTATTAGATTCGTTTTTACCGGTACTCTTATTCTTTAAAGATGTTCAAGATAGTAGTTCTTCAGGAATGTCCTTGGATCTTAGGGAGGAGATTAGCCAGGTTCCATATAACGAAAAGCTCCTTCAATGCAGAATTATTTATGTTGAAAGATATTCCCTTATCTTAAGTAGTTCCTTTATTACAATCTTCTTTTCGATTTCAGATAGAGAATGAATCAAATTTTCGTCCTCGGTGTCAGCGGTTACTTCATGAGAACTATTGATTTCGACTCTTTCATTTGTCATGTCATGTTGGTCTTTATTTCCTTCATATTGTTCTTCAGTATTAACTCTCCTGCCTGAAGCTAAAATTGGTGTATCCTCTAGATTAGCCTCTTCGTTATTTGCCACTTCAACTAGAGGTTGATCACGCGAACTGCAATTCTGAGAAAGTATTCTATTGTACCTTTTTTTAACTGATCTTTTGAAGTGACCACTTTGCTTTGCTTTTTTCCAGTCAGATATTACCGAATTCATTTTGTAAACGAAACCTGCTGGGAAGCCCGGGTAATTTTTCTATTAGGTACTATTGGGTTATGTTTATATGTCCGGAGAATAATAATTATTATTAGAGATCGATGATATGAATAGATTTTATAACGCAGAACTTGAGATGAATTTATTCTATAAGCTCTTCATAAGAGAGAATACTGTTGAAGTTATAAAATGATTATAAAATACTTTTATATTTATTGTGTAATATGTTACTTCAGCGTAAAGCAACAATTTTATTAGTTTTCTTAAGAAACTCTAATACAACTTTTTATACAGCTCCCTTTACAACCAACTTTTAACGTCGCTATTAAAAGTAATACAATGGCTATGCAACCGCATTATAATGTGTATAACACTGTTTTAAAATTATATCATAGGAATCTTATAGTTCGTTATGCGACTTTTATGTAATTTGTATGCGTACGCTATTTCTTTGTCGTATTATATGAGTTGTAAGAACGTCTATAAAACAGCATTATAGAAACCTCTCTGTTTCATGATAAAATTGTCGTATTCAGATGCATTAAAAAATAATTTTATTCTTTCCAGTGGCGCTATAGGATAATTATAAAACAATTTCGTTCTTTTAGGGGTCTATTTTGCTAGTTGGGGTTTAATCACTTCATCATGTATCTCGTTTTATTGCGGCCGTTTGTCTTTCAACACTTGGCACCAACACGTTCGAAAACGATTGACTGTGATATTTTTGATCAAGTTATGCCTCCAATTCTTCATCTTCGCAAGTTTTATCTCTCCAACCGACAAGCTGGTCGAAGTTTCGTTGAAACCACTCTCGGCACGTTCTTTCACTAAAAGCTGTCTCATCATATGTATTTGAGATCATTTGATGAGCCTCAGCCGCAAATTTCTTCATGTTGAAGCAGAAAATTAAAACCTTATTGTATGACATTTAAGATCTATTCATTTCAACTACCACTTACCGCTACAGCCAGATATTGCAATTTGCAAAACGTATTGTAGACCTAATAACACAAGAGTCCGGGAGAAAAATGCAGGGAATATTGAAAACTAACCCAAACAACAAAAATTGAATTAAAACTATCAACAACCATGCTTGGTCATCATTGAGCTACAATTTTGTCAAATCAAAACTTCTTTATACCAAAACTTACCTTCGAGAATTGAGAACAAAATAATACTATTTTTAAGAAAAAGAATTAATCGAAAACCTAAATTCTTTGCCTGTACGGAGGCCAAACTGAAAACATCTTTGGAATATAGATTAATTCAAAATAGTCATCATCGAAATGAATATCATTTTCAATTGGTAGGCTCACAGATCTTTTATACTGAGGTTGGAGAAAGATATCAGATAAACAATCAAGTTTTAATTTCAATAGGACATAAAAGTTGGTCGCACCTTGCATTAATATCGACATTCATTTGGATTCATGCACCAAATTATTCATGTGTAGGTTTATAAATATTCACAGTTTGTTCTGATTCTCACCCTGTAAGAAATTCTAAGCCCGAGCATTGATTAATGCTGTCATAAATCTCGAGTCAGCAATGATTATACGCGTTCGGAACCTAAAACTTCCGTAACGTGGAATTTGAAATATCGAAACCATCACTCTTATCTATTTTTTTAACGTACGACTCCGCGAAAGGGTAATATTTCATTTGCCGGAGTGGCATGTCCAAGTCAAGTTAAAATATTCATTGAAAAATTTGCATAAATTGCAGAAAAAGTTGTTGTTCAGTAACGACTGAAAATAATTCGTTGTTAAACCTCTGAAGTGAAAAACGGACATTGCTCATCCTATTTCAACCTCACCTTGGCTACACTAAAAAAGTCGTTTTATAGCAGGGTCATAAAACCTATCGTACGGCCTTGGGACCTTGAAATATCAACCCTCTGAAGAAAGTAGACGATACATCCGCACCAGTGTTGCCAACCCTTGATGGAGTATCATAGTACAACGGCCAGGCCGAATATAGTACATTTGACATAATTATAGTACCATAATTTGAAAACGAGGAAATATATTTTATTTTTACCAAAAATATATTAGAGGGAAAAAATTCCAACAAAAAAATACTCCCATGGCTCAAACATCTCACAATTCATTAATCATTTCAGTTTTACTCTCTCTTGACGTGATTGAACATATTATTACAGGCATATTTGTTTTGTTGGTTCAAATAAAATGTTAGATGCGTTTGTTTTACTCATATCTTGAAAAGTGAGCAAAAAACAGGCTTGGTTATTAATTTGTTCTTCTGTACCGTTTTCTGCACCCCTTCCAAATATTCTTTTTATATTGAATATATTTCTGTCCTCTGATTCCCCGATTTTACATGCTTTTTTCAGTTCGATTCCTTTATATGGCGAAAGCCGTTCTGAACAATGTCAAGACAACTATATTAAGTTTTCCGTCAATATTGTTTATCGAACTATATATATATAATCAAGGCTATTACTGAAATTTTCGAATTTTTAATACTGAAATTTTGGCATATATATATTATAAAATTATAGTACAAAGAGCGTACTATATCCACTTCCAAATTTTATAGTACGTGATGTAGCAAATATCGTACAAATACTATAATTATAGTACGGTTGGCAACGCTGATCCGCACTAACTATTCGGAATGTATTTGAGCGGTTATCCCGCTCGAAAAAAGGTGTGAGAAAGTGGCCATTATAATTCATAATGTGTGTACGAAAACTCAATTCTGTAATTCAAGGTGTTTCTGAGATATTAGCAAAAAACCGAATATATTATAAATTTTCGACACCTTGTATCTCGGAAACGAAAACTCAAAGGAAAAAATGCAAGAGGAAAAAAATGTTATTTTTAATGATGAATCTACAGTTGATACACTTATTTAGGAACACCCTGAATAGTTACGTTCTCCACACATTTCAATCAGGCCCGGATCTTTTTTCTGAACGGGGCAAGAATTCATAATGGCGGCCCCCCTCCTCTAAAGTTTGGTATGAGAATTGAAAGCTTTAAAAATTTATATCTACATTACTGGAATGAATTAAAGAATCAGAATGAAATCGAAATTTTTTGAACAATTTCCAACAGGCCACTTCGAGAAGAATGGTCGTACAAGAAAAAACAAAAAGTAGCCTCGGGTAACTTGTTTTTAGATTATTACTTTGAAATCTTATTACGTCATCAGTTTTTGAGTATTATTAGAAAAACCAACAACAACAAAATTTTCAATTTAATTTTTCAGTCTATTTTTTTACTTAACCACTATTATGTTCAGATACTTCGTTGATTAAGCTTTAATTTCTTTTAATAAATAATTTAATAAAAAGGATCCTTTTGCTTCCGACTATCTATATCTCAGCAATCAATAATCAAACAAAAAGTTAAAGTTAACGGTTGGTTTCGAGAACCTGAATGATTTCCCTACAAAGCTGTTCATTGCTTTCTCGAAAAATTTTTTGTCTTGTCACATGGATTTGAATGCACTGAATCAAACAAAAACTAAAAATGTTAACTGTGCCTTCTACAGTTCAATATGTTCCAGCCGGTTTTTTGTTGCACTCGATCGAGTTTTTGAAATAATTAAAGGATCACGTTTGTTGATCTGAAAAATCACCTTTCAAACATGAGAATAAAAGTTTTTCCGAGATTTTTCATAATTTTATTGCAGATGTTGCTCAAATATAAAAAAAAACTCAAAGAATATTCGAGAAATTTTTTACACTTCATTTTTTTTTTTGAAAAAATCTGGAAAATTGGTAAAACCACCTTCAAATCATTTTTAATGCATTAACTTCCCCAACTAATTTTTCGTCAATCAAATTATAAACAAAAGTTAATACCCTAACTGAATTTCGTCCTTTTTAACTCGCTTTTCGGAAATTGCTTCTGTACAGTTTTCGTGAATACATAGGTAATAGCTCCATCGAAATTTTCGAAAAAAGATGAGGTGCAGGCGACATAAGTTCATAGTTTCTGTCTATTTTTTTTATTTATATTTATGTATGGGCGCCCGCAGAATATGTTCTCAGGTGGGAGAGGGCAAGGTAAAAATGATAATGTTTTCCAAGGCAACTGTTTTCGGAACAACTATCTCTAGAATGGGAATACAAATTAGAATATTCCACATTTATTCCCTGCTCGAAAACAAAATATCCTTGTTGAAAAATGGATTATAATTATTGAAATATGAGAGTACCAGCACTTGCCACATGACAAACCCAAATCAAAGAAGCCGCCTAAACAAACCGCCAATAAAACGATCATCTTGTAACTATTGAAGAGAATGCCGACACGTATGGGGTATTTTATGAATTTATGATTTCTTTTGGGGACGCGTTGAGCACTTTTTCGGTAAACAAAATTCATGGAATTCATCGTCACCGAAAATTTTTCATGATTTTTGTTCAACCAGAAAATACTCAACGTGCTACAGGAAGTTATCAATTCATAAAAAACCTCTACCGATTACCTAATAGCTAAGTCGATTAGAAACTGGAAAATTGTTGTATTCCACTCTTCCCTCTTTTTCTTTGCCTTTTTGTTACACTGAGGGTGTTGAGCTGAAAAACGATAGGGGGACTGAAATGTCAGGGAGTCCATTAATTAATTTTAAAGATTTTCGGCATAGTGATGGTTTGTCATATTTCCATTCTACTGTTTCGATTTCAACACTAGGATCTTCCGAGAAAATCAAAAATAAAAAGAGTTAACTGCCGTTTGATTTTGCCGCCCCCTTAAGCTGGCGCCTGGGGCAAGCAACCCGCTTGCTCTAGATCCAGGCCTGATTTCAATATTCACACTTGGCAGTATTAGCTTGGTACGCTTTTTGCGCTAGAATCTTCGTCTTTGAACTGACGTTGGAGGTTGAATTCTTTTTCCGTGTTCTCCACCCATAAAGATATGACAAAATCTCATGATTAATTTTGTTTCAACTGACGTTTTAATTGAATTTATTCTAACCACACACAGGTAAATGATCAAGATCTAGGAGATTGGTTTCGACATGTTTTGATTAGTCATACCAGCTGAAAACATTTTATATGTTTTCAGAATCTCATCTTTCTCAGAAAAAGACCGTCCTTTCCCTGAGATTAGTGTCTCAGGTTCTCAAGGCATGGATAAGGGACCCAAATTTCCACTGAAGATTCCTCAATTTTTATTTATTTTAGGTTATATAAAATATTTAAGATGTCCGTAGTTTCAAATCAAGTTAAGTGAAAGCATGTGTCAGAATTTCCAGAATTTCTCAATACCATTATAAATTCGACCGAACTGCAGAGAAAACCAATCGATCTGTTCGGATCCTTCTCTCACTCCTCGGCAATTTAGAACTCTGAACTTAATATTTGTGGCTCCAACAAAATGAACATAAAGAAAGTCGAAGAGTTTCTATTCGTAGATCGGTAGAAGAAAATGAGCGGGTGGAGAATATTTCGATGAAAAAATAAAACTTTAAGTTTTGAATGAGTCCAAACTGCGGAATTCCGAAGTTTCAATGTTCGAAAGCCGATAAACCTCAATCGTTCTGCGAAAGTTTCATCGAACGAGTTTCGAAGTGAGTGTGGTTTCCTGGAGATATATTCCGGCCTCACTTTCGGAGATCGTTAATACCCGAGATACTTTGTATTGAAGGAATTTTTTTGAGCATAAAGGAAATGATTTTTATTTCGATATTTGGATTTTGATGGTAATGTATGTTTGAATAATCCATTATAAATAAAAATGTCTTTCTCCAAACGAACTCAAATGGTCTGAAATTAAATATTTCAGGACCTAATTAAATTTTTTGTCTGTTAGTTCATCCGTGAATACGATAAAAAATTTCAGTCTCTTCTTCGAAATTGTTGAATTTTGTCTGAATTTAGGTCAACCTGCAAACGAGGATAAGAGAGTTAAATGAATAGATAAATGCAAATTCAATTGGTTTCTATTTCATCCGAAAAAGGTTCTTTGTATTTCTGATCTGGTGCCAAACACGCATTCGATATACCTATTCTATTTATTTGTATGATTCAATCTATTGAAAGGATGAATTTCTTGAACCCTATAGGTTCATTACTTAGTAGTTTCACTTACTATCGGTAGAATCTAAGGAATGCCTCTGACATAAATCAGACATAGATGAGAATACAGTAGAACTCTTCCAACAAAAGGACGAGAAAATATTGATTCGGGATTTTAAAATGCCACAGTGAATTTAAAGATAGATGAGGGCTTAAGATTGTAGGTATGATCAACCTTCTAGGAGTGCCATTAAATAATAATGTAACTTTTTAAGGGTAATCAAATTATCTCTATGTTTAAAGTCTGATTTATTCTACAATTACTACACTACTTCATGATACAGTCTACCCTTATTCATTCATATAATAACTTATTTACTTTTACTTTTACTCACTCCAATAATTCACAACTATACTCGATTCTGTTCGAACACTAAAGTTTAGCATAAAAGGGATTACAGTCCACTAAAGTTTACCTGAATACGGCATTATGTATATATTTATATGTTATAATAATAAACGGAAAATGTCGACAGATCTGCGTCGAACTATTCGTTGACCTTCAAAAATAGATCTTAGATGTCATACAATGATGATGATAAGTCGATTTGTGTCTGAATCTTGAAGATTTTCACGTTTAATCAAGTCAGTACATGAGCCTAATTCTCGTGATTTTCGAAGAGTTTTAATTTTCTGCTTTAACATGAAAAAAAATCTGCGGTTGAGGCTCATCAAATGCTCTCAAATACCTATATAGGCCGCTTTTAGTGAAAGAACGTGCAGGGAGCATTATAAACGTTTTAATAAGGGAGATTTTGAAGTCGAAGAATTGGACACATTGCTTGATCAAGATAATCACAGACGATCGATATCGACAGAACTACTTTGTTTGAGCCAAGCACTGAGAGACAAAAGGCCGCAATACAACAAGAGGCCTAGAAAATGGATTTTACAGAATGACAATACTCGACCCCATGTTGCGAAAGTGGTAAAGACACACTGAGAGAAATAAATTTGTTTTTATCAATAAAGTATTTATTTCGAGATTATTCATTAACAGACAAATCCACTTATTAATCTTTAATTTATTTATTAACTAACAGATCTTGCCTCTGAAAGAATTCATTCATATATAACGAAATATTTATTTACACGGTATTTGTTAATATTTAATATATTTGGGTATGATGTATTTAATTTAAACTGCAGTTCTCTTCAAATACAAGATATATTAATTGAAAACATATGTTCATTTGGTAATAAACGAACGTTTGGTTTCTATTACTAAATGATTCTAAACTTCCACCACTCCACGATATGTTTACTCAAAATACAGGATTTATTAACAATGAACAAACCGCATTTGACATGTTTCAGTCATCTTGGCTAGTTAACATTGTTCGGTGGTCGGTAGATTCAACTACCCGACTCCTGCCGATAAATCGCGAATGACGCAATCGGATGAAAGGTAAAAATCGAATCATCGATGACCACCGATAGCGAATATCTCTCCAAAGAATTCTTTACGAGCGCCATAGTTCATGAAGAATTAAAACTAACATCGAATTCTGGGAGAGTCGCCAACCGAAGATCAGATAGAACCTTCAACCTTCCCAATGGCACAGTAGTTAGCGCATTGGACTAGTAATTCGAGGGTCGCAGGTTCAAATCCTGCACGGACTGGTCATTATTCCAGAATTCACTTCCGGCTGCAAAGCCATTAATTTTCAATTTTGCTATCAGACGTTAACATTCATTCATAATTCATGCAGTTTGTTTATTATTACTAAATATATTTATTTCAGTGTAATGCGTCTTTATTCGGTATTATTGAATGTTATCATTCATAAGTAAATGTGATATAATATTGAGTGAAGGTGATTTGCGAAAACTTAAATAAATTCTTTATTTTCATGAAAGAAATATTTATTTGTCCATTTGGCCAATAAATGATTTATTAACTATAACGCATGATCGATAATATCAAGTGAATACTTCTCTCAGTGCATGCTTGGAACTTGGAAACTTTGATATAGGAAGTCCTACCTCACCCACCGTATTCTCCAGACGTTGATCCCTCGAACTATCACTTGTTTCGATCAATGGCACACGGCTTGGCTGACCAGAACTTCTGGTCCTATGAAGAAGTAAAAATTGGATCGAATTGCCCGTAAGATGGGAAAAAGTAGTGGCCAGCAATGTACAATACTTTGAATCATGAATGTATAAACAGTATATCTCAATAAAGCCTCGAATTTCGATAAGAACAGCGGAATCAAAGTTGTACACCTAATATATCCAGAACTAAATAACACCATGGAGGAACTACTTGATGTTTATCAGAATTCCACAGTTAGTAGCCGATGCTACGTCGTTATGGATGTCGTATGTCGTACACTCGAAATATTCCAGCAAAAAGAGCAATACTCATTGATGAAGAACAACTCTCTACTGTTATTTTTCTTAAGGTTTTATAACTGAAAAACTTTCAGGAAATTTGAGTCAGCTTCAATTTGATGAAAATATTTACAAGATAACAAAATATGCTACAGAAGGAATAAAGATAATGTAGGTGCTCCTGGCTACATTATAATATTATCAATTTGTCAAGTTTTATAATCCAGGCTATAGTAACAAGTACTTCAGGAGTTCAAATCTTACCTATGATTTCCACAAAAGGTTGACTTCAATTGGAAATATTCGTAACATAGGTAATGGCAGCCCATTTCATCATGAAAAAATGTTAATATCTGTAACACGATTGGACGAAATTGTCTCTTCATTAGCAATATCATGGATAATGGTCATTCTGGGATGATTATTACACGTTAACTCATTACAAACGTACATCAGGTTTAATATAAACAATTATTATCGCAGGTACCTACACTCCGGGATATTCATTTTATTGTTGAGCATTATTTCGAATAGGATGGTTCATTAGCGGTAAATACTAGATGAAACCGCGCATATTAGGAGGTGTACAACATCGAACTCAGCGATTGGCTTCATTATTTCAGCCGTATCGAGCGTCATTGTTCATAGTGAGAAATTCAACACTTGCCATCCTTGAAATTCGATTATTCCATTATTCAGACAAAATACAACTCAATGAACATTGCGCAATCAATGTGGTGCCGAATCCAACTGTTTTCAGTAAACTCATCGAAAATTTTGGAAAAATAGGAAAAATCTCGTCATATGCATCGAGAATAGTATATTCTAAAACTGTGGAACTCTGTCAAGTGTTTTTATCTTCTTTTATTATTCTAAAACAAGTTGCAGAATGAGCTCCTATTCCAAGACGAATGCGAAATTCGAAAACGCACGACGAAGGAGCGAGTTTACGAGAGCATGAGTGTTGGAATGGCCTTCTGCAACAAGTATTAGATGATTTTTGCTGTATTTCAGAAAAGTTTTATGAAATACTCTCAAATTTCAAACAAAAATTCAGATTAGTGAGTTTTGTATTGTATCTTACGAAATTTGGCAGATTACGGAATTTGAATTGATCTGACTTGAAAATGGAGAGGATTGGAGGTCAGTACTGACAACCACAAAATAATAAATATAACTGAAAACAATGCTGTAATGATTTTCATAACAGCACTTTTAGTACTGTAATGAACTCATTAGGATACTGAAATAGAGAAAATATATTAAAGGAATATGAAATGAACGAAATTATCTCTAATTCTGCGGAAATCTATTCATTCTGTCATAGATCTGCCATAGATTCTGCCAGATTTCATGTTTATATTTTCATTATTATACTAGTTTACCCAAGGGACGTTGCTCTGTTGGAGAGTAGCAGTTCCACTTACTATTTTCTTCGTCAGATTCTGGTGAACGCAGAAAAGTATATGAATGGATCATATCTCAAATGCATTGCCAGGGGTTGCTATGCATCCCATTAATGAACCTGTTCCAATGGACACTTGGCATCAAATTTCTTCCAGGGATGAGACTTTCTATCTCAAGGGTGTCTTTGATTCGAATAATTTTTAGCCTTTCTCTTTCTTCTCTCGGTTGACACTCAGTTCATTGTGGCTGGATGCCTACCACGAAAATTGAAAATATAAATGATCAAATAACTCTTTAAGGAGAGAGACTGCTGATAAGAAAGTATTCAAAAAGTACGAAAACTTTCTGGCTTCAACACCTTATTTCGTAGATGAGATGCCTTCATGGACGAACATTGTATGGCATCTTTCACTTGAAATTGAACATAAGGATCACTATGGAAGAAATTCTACAAAAAAAAAAGGAAAAATGAGTATTAGCTCATAATTTTCATTTATTATACATTGAGGGACAAAACTATCGTGGCATTTTTGGTATCTTGATGTACATTGAATATTTTTCTGAACTGTTTTCTCCCTCAGTCTGTGAAACAAAGGACACCTGGAAAAAATTCAAATAATAGAGGAAAGACTTGTGCACTTTTTTCTCAGGGGTCAATGCTTTTCGAAAAGTGCTGCCTATTTAGGCAGCATTCTTATTTATGAAAAACGAAATTTCACCCTGTTTCAAACTTTGTTGTCAGAGTTTATAATTGTTCAATTTATCGATTGGCATTTGTCAACCATTGGACAGATTATTATTTTCATCCAACACAATATAAATTTAATAAAATTGGTTGTTCTTGACGGTTTCTTGTTGATTTCTGATTATCACAGTAATTCTGGTTAGAAATTTTTTTTTCTAAATTTGATATGGTTCTTTCTATGAAATCTGCTGGATATTGTTTATCCCCAAGAGAATTTTCAATAATGTTTTTCAATCATTTCTAATTTCGGTTATAAATAAAATCAAATGAGCCTTTCATAAAGTGTTTTTATAATACCTGTTCTATGACTTCATAAAAAACATGAAAAATAGAGATAGTGCTAGATCGCAAATTGCAGAACATTTCTGTTTCAGTTTTGGATATCATATGAAGAGAATTCCGAGGACAAAATCTGATAACAGATAATAAAAGAAGAATTAAGGGTTCGGATTTTATTTTGTAAGATGAAAATAATAATCTGTCTAATTGTTGACAACAGATCGTAATGGGGATTTTGGATTAATTTATCGAGGAAAGAACTTGATATCAGGAAATTCTCACCATCATAATATTTAGTATATTTAGTCAATTGTTAAATCGAACAATTTTCACGATTCTGAAAATTTGCATGAATATATTTGTCTTGTCTGATATAGCTTCGGAAGTTTGAAAGCTCGAAGTATTATTTCTTTGTTCATTGTCAGGCAACAACAATTTTTTGAAAGGAATTGGGCCCTGAGAAATTTATGCGCAAGTAGGAATATTTTTTTCCATTATTCAAAGAAAAATCCAAATTGTTTTTTCTTCCAGAGGCTTCGGAAAAAAAATCCCATAATATGGAATATGTTCGATTTTTGAGTTGGGAACACCATTCCGTCTAGAAACATATTGTTTTCACAGAGCAACTCGATAGTTTCAGTCCAAAATTCGAAGAAGTGAAAACAGCAACCCTTTACTTAAAACGCAAACCGCTATTTCTAACTTGCATAAAATTTCGTATAACATCGAAAACGTTTCTGTGATTCATCTCGAATGGAATACCAGATTAGTTTCCTTCATTTCTTTCGGTCCCTTATTATCAACAACGAAAAGATGAAGATATTTATCCCCCTTTGGATTCCGAATAATACTGCCGTTATGAGAATAATTACCTTTATTTTCCCATCTTCAAATTTCTTGGGCTCCCCGTCAGAGATTCCCGAGGTGCCGTCTACATCCGGAGGGTCCTTTCCCCCTCGAAATTGGAAATTTTAATTTCAATCAGATAATCTCATAGCGCCAGAACGGAGGTTTGCGTTTTGGCCTGATCTGGAATTCATTTATTTTCAGCTTTTGTAGATTGAAATCGATTCTCTCGGAAAGGGCAAGGATGAAAAACATGGGAGAACGGCTTTATTGCCTTTCGGACTGTTGGAACTGATTTTTTCCCGAATTGCTGCCAATTTACTGCTAAGACTGGATCATTTCAGACGAACTCTTAAGAGAACTACACATTGAAGTTTTTTATATCATATGGTTATACGTGGATTGCCCTTTTTTATTCTAGGATACACAGATATTAATAATCGAAAATCACCTTATTGCTTTTCGAAATATTCCCCATGAAGATTTTCAAACTTATGCATGAGTTTGAACCAATTATTGAAGCACGATTGCCACTCTGAAGACATGCATTCAGAAGGCATCAACCACTTCTGCAGATTCTGAAAACCGCTGACCTCTTAGTTCATTTTTTACTTACGAGAATAAGAAGAAGACAATAGGTGCCAAGTCAGGCATATAAGATGGATGAACATGGCCGTTGGGAGTGCTCAAAATTACAGTTGTTTGAGCCGATCTCTAAGAGCCCGCATTGTCGTGGTGAAAAGTGAACTATCTTCGTCTTTTTTTCATTTCTTAGAAGACAACAAATGGTTGTTCACCTCTGAACAGTGGCGGATATGTATCCGGAGGTAGCTCTCACAAGTGAATGAATCTAAAAATTTTCGGAAAAATGCTGTTTCTAATTTCGATAGAATATTCAATTCTGAATACAATCGTTATCGAATCGTTTCAAAATTCTTTTCAAAATATCGAAAAAAAACTGAAGGATAGAGGGTTCTATGACCAAGGTCATTGTTGATATAAAACAGATTTTTTGTAGGTATAACTGCCATTGAAAGTGACACGTTCAATGACAGCAAACAATGTTAAAATTGATTGTCTACGTGGAAGCGTGTTAAAAATATTTTTTACATTAGTGTTAAAAATATTTTTAGCACTCCATTTTCTCATGATGAATTCAGATGAGAAAAATTCAGCAATTGCAAATGTTTATTATCAATATTTAACAATCATTACTTATGAATATTAATATTAATCGTAAAACTAGAGCAATTACTAACATTAATGCCATGTGACGTTAGGGAGCTTCGCAACACATTATTAGAATCCTCAGCACCATCAGTACTTGTAGAAACCGGAAGTACAATATTGGATGATGATGATCCAAAATCTGTTGAGGTTGGGAGAATTTTTTCAGCAATGACATTTCTATATGCAATGGAATGATCAACATAGCCCTCGGCTACCGTCGTAGACTTCCATCCACTATGTTTTTTATATCCGTAATATTTGCTCCTGATTCTGCTAGCAATGAAGCGGAGGATCTTCGAAAACAGTGTCCTGTATATTGCTTTGGTTCTGGCAGTTTGAGGAATTCGGCAACAATAGATGGAATTTATTATTCATGTATTTCAGGAAAAAAAGACGATGTTTCATGACATAAGGGCGCAGTGCAAAGTACTTATGAAAATAGTCTACATACTTCCCAATAATACTGAAAGAAGGACTGACATTCGTTTTTGTATTTGGAAGTTTTATAACTAATGATTTATTTGTTATTGCGATGTCTTCAACTGATGAATTACACAAGTCTTTACGCCGACAGGCTCCAAATAATCGGAAAATAGTTGCAACCTTAACCATCAAGTATTTCTCAACTGGTGCCTCCTTTATAAACTCTTCAACTTCTTCAACGAGTGAGAATTTTTTGGGACGATATCCTTCACTTTTCCGTTTTAAATATGCGATTACCTTAAAATATTTACTAACATCTACACCATTTTTAACAAAGGTGCTTGACTTTATCATTGAAAATTTGCTCCACACAGTTGATGAACTCCATATTTTTTATTTTTCCTCTGAGTATGCTAGGAAAACAGTTTCACTGAATTTCCCTTCTACATTTTTCATTTTACACTAGTCCATGACTTGCTTTTCTTGCAGACTCTTCAATATCCAGAGAAAAAGGCTCAAATTTTACGAGCAATTCAGATTGGATCTTCATTTACGTCTCTGACAGAACAGTTAGGCGTTGAGAAGTCGACAATATCGGACATAAAAAAGGATGAAATTTTTCGCTATTTGTCACGAACTCTAGGAAAAATGCACAGTTCGGGATTTTCTGATGTTGAAGATGCAGTATATACATGGTTTTCACAACAGAGAGCCCCCGACCAGCGCCAATTTCTCTCTAATCCGAACGTGTTCGGATTACGCATATCATTCAATATGATTTTTGTAATACGAATGATTTGATGAACCGAATGGGTCTTGCCAACTTTCTGTTCGGATTATCCATACATACTGTATCTGATTCTTTTCTTTTTATAAAAATCCAAAGAGATTCATGACGAAAAAAGATAGTATGTCATGAATCAGGAAAAATGTGGATTCACTTGATTTTGTTTGATATAATTATATGAATGATTCCTCAACTTTTCCAACTATACCACCTTTATTATGGTAATGAACCAATATCTAGGCGCTTTAGCTCTGACTGTATCTCAAATATAGATACAGGAGATATTCTGCTAATAGAGATATCTATCTGTGACTCCCTAGAAAAGAGTCCTTGTGATATTTATTGCTTTCCTGTCATAAAGTGAGCAAATCATCAAACGAAACTTTTAATGAAACCTAAAGTTCCCCATACACTCCCCATCCCCGATTCCACGTTTCTAATTGAATCCGAATCTGAATTCCATTTCTATTTTCAATCGGAATTCCGGAATCCAGAATCGAATAAAAATAACGTCGAAGCGAGCCGTATCCGAGATCGTCAAGGACGTCATAAAAGTTAACAGAAGTTTGCAATAACGTAGTTTTTCCATTTCCATCTCAAAGAACGACAGGAGATGGATAGAAATTGTGAAATGCAAAGGGAAATCGATTAATCAGATCGACTCCTAATGGACCCGACTTAATGGAATCTGCGAAGCACGTCGTCAACAAGATGAATAAATATTATTGCCGGGCTTTTTCCGGCTCTATTTTTCTTCGGGGAACTACACAATTCCAATTGTTGCGGTCGTAAACTGAAGACTCCAGTCCGAAGTCTGCGTCTGAATGGGTGGAAATTGAAAAGTTTCGAGGGAAAAAATTCAGTTTTCAAGTGCAGTTCCCGGATATAACTTTCCGATGTAGTTGGAGTTATTACTCTGGTTTCCTCGGGAATTATCAGTTTCCGTTCGGATGATGTTGACACAAGATTTTCAACATTCGGATTATAGCGTGAAGGAGATTGCAAACATTTTTCGATGAAAAAAAATATGAGCGCAGTGATTAAAAAAATTAGGTCAAACCAGAAAAGCACCCCGATTTGCAGGCTCAATCAAGGAAATTGGAAAATATCTCATTCCGCATTTATTATTTGATACATGCGGTTTTCGCAACTCTCTGTCACTTTTTTGTAAAACTTTTGAATTCACAAACAGAAATATTCCAATTACTTTTGCTTCTGAAATACAGGTCGAAAACGAAAATTTTCGAAATGTCATTATTTTTTGGGCTTTGTTAGAATTTTCTGAGAATGATCACAAACTCGGTATTTTTCAATGGAACACCCGGTATATTTTCACTCATACATGACTTCTTCTTCACATGCGTAAAAGTTGAACATGCATCAAAAAATTCCAATCTCAATGTCAAAATTGTTTTCGCTGTCACCATTTTTAAGTTTATGTTGAAAAGTGATATTTCTAGTTTATATTCAGAATATAATGAAATAAATCGGTTTGTCAGATGACGTTTAAAAAAAATAATAATTAAATGCATATGTAAAAGAATTCATGGAGTACTTTTGAAAAACAAACATAAATATGGATTTTTTGAAGCTAAAATTTATTGAGGGTTAAGTTGTGGTAAATAAATGTATTCAGAATAAAAATTCAAAAATTTTACTTTAAAATATACAGGGTGTTCCATTTGACAAATACCAAGTTGTGTAAAGGTTTATTATAAGATTTTTGCGGAATTTCTTTTTTCGTCCAGAACGTTGCGTTCAGCAGATTTTCAATTAAGGATTTTACGCAGTTTCTTTCTTTATCCAGAAATTCTGCAAAAATCTTATAATAAACCTTCATGCAGACTTTTTTTCTTTATTCAGAATATCCTCAAAATATTAGAATAAACCTGTTCTCAAATCTGCTGAACCCAAGGCTCTCAGATATCTATTGAAATATTTTCTGAGAGGTCCTTGCATATTCCTGAAAACTTCATTTGGGTTTCCCCTCCCACTCTCTGAAACAAGAAACAATTCGAAAAATTTGTTTGAATAATAGAAGAAAGGCCCCTGCATATAAATTTGAGCACTAATTTATCAGGGGCCAAAAGTTTACAAGAAGCAATTGTTGCCTAACAATGAACAAAAAAAAAACACTGAATAATGAAGCGTATCGTTTCGGAGTCTAAATCAGACTTCTTCGTCAGACAATTTCTATTTTTCATACAACTTCGCAAAATCGTGACAATATTTTGATTTTTTAATTGACATTTGTCAATATTGATGAACATAGATTAATATTGATTACTAGATGTTGATATCGTTATGTTATTTCAAAATTCCCTGAAATCAGTTCTGTTTTCAATAAATCCTTACTGAACAATTATTGGCGAGATTATTAGAATCATCCAACAACAAGCTCTTTGATTCTTTTTTATAATTATCAGATTTCGTCATTAGAATTTTTGTGCTATACCAAACCATCATGTGTTTGCCGGTATTGGAACACACATGATCTGCTATCTGCGATTTACCAATATCTCTATTTTTTATGTTATTCTTATGTTCACCTTTTCTAATTTCTTATGGTCTTGATGTTTCTCCTGTATAAGATTTTCCATAAATACAGGGAATATTGAAAATACAATTTTTTGATTTTTGGTTCTCATTAAAAGGTTTAGTATTTGTTTATATAGATCGTAGATCATTTTTTGTTTTAAAACAATTGTAAGGCAGGGGCCTTTCTTCTATTATTTAAAAAAATCTTCCAATTGTTTCTTGGTTCAAAGACTGGTAGAGAAAACCCGAATAAAGTTTTCAGGAATACAAATCTCTCTTCCTTGAGAGAGCTAGAACCTTCTTGAGCTCGATATTTTCATTGCATATCGGAAAATCTGAAGTCTTTTCGAATTCTCCTCACAAAATGCTTGCGGTAAGACGATTGAGGAAAAGTCTGGTCAGATCGTAAACCGAGCAAAACTTGCTGCGGAGAAACATTATTAGTTTCCAAGAGGTCAGACAAATCTTGCCCAGTGTAATTGCAATTGCAATCAGAAAACAATTGATTGAACTCGAACTCACTGGGAGGCGTGAATGGGGTGCAATTAAGTTTTAAAGCTTGACCTCGAAACATCCGGGTCCGGGGTCGAATAACCAGAAACTCGGGCTGATACAACCCCCGCTACGAGCACAAGAGAATCAAAATTGGCGAAAACAGGAAGCGGCATGGACTCTGCGCCGATATCATTAAGTTTATAGGTGAAATACGAACTGGTGAGAAGACGAAAGAATGTGATTGAATTGGCCGGCGCTTCATGGGGATCAATCACATTATCGGACTGACGTTATAGGTCCAATCCAACTCAATTTCTATTCGGGGCCATACGTTTTTCTTTTGTATTTTGATCAGGAGATCCGATGGAGATCCATCCGTTTTTTTTCGCTAATTTCTGGGGCCACTAAGCCAAAACCTCTAAAGTTCTTACAAAGGATGTTCTGAAAACTTCATGTCAGATATATTTTTATATATTTGTCCGTTTTATTCAAAATTTGTACTGCATAAAAATAATTTCCATGTTATAAATCAAATGATACAAATAAAAATTTGTTTAAGTAAACGTCATTCTTTCTTTCATAATTTCATTTCCTGTCTTTGAAGGCCAATCAAGACAAGGGAGTCGGCGATTGCAGAATTAGCTTGTTTTGCGGATTTAGCATTTCTCAATTGAACAGCAGGCTTATTATCTAGTGCTTCTGAAAATGATACTCCATATCAAAAGATGTAACTACAGTCATTGTCATTGTCATTGTACTTTGTTAGTGTAAGATTATGAAATAAATGCTCATTATCAAGTGGTCAGCATTATTATCCTGAATTCTTGAGTAGGTACCTGAAAATTCAAGCTATGATTTCAAAATCAGCCTTTAACTTCAAAAATTGAACATATAATAAAAAAACTGAAAGCGCATTTGAATTTGTCATAAAAAAGTAGTCTATAAAATTCCAGAAATACCCTTTGTCCTTTGTGATGCACTGTACCTATGTTCGAAATGGAATCTTAATATCCCAAAACGCTGAAAAGGCTCAGAAAAAAAAAATTGTATATTCTAAAATAAGTTGCAGAATGGGCTCCTAGTCCAACACGAATGCGAAATTCGAAAACGAACGACGAAGGAGCAAGTTTGCGAACGCATGAGTGTTGGAATTGCCTTCTGCCACGAGTATTAGACGATATTTTCTCTATTTCAGTCTAGTTTGGTGAAATACTCTCGAAATTCAAATGAAAATTCAGATTAGTGACTTTTGTATTGTATCTTGGCAGTTGGTGTGACTTACGAAATTTAACAGATTACGGAATTTGAATTGATTTGATTCGAAAATTGAGAGAATCTGAGGTTAGTACTGACAACCACAAAACGAAAAATATAACTGAAAACAATGCTGTTATGAGTTTCATTACAGCACTACTTTTAGTACTGTAATTACGATACTGAAATAGAGAATAGTTATTTATGATACAAGTGCCGAAGGCATAAATATTCTTACACGAGTTCAAAATTCAAAACTAACCACGAAGTAGCGAGTTTTTGAAGGAACGAATGTTAAAATGAGTGTTGGAATTGCTTTCTGCCACGAGTATTAGACGATATTTTCTCTATTTCAGTGAAATACTATCGAAATTCAAATAAAAATTCAGATTCTACATATTAATGAATTTTGTTCTGAATCTTGGCAGTTGGAATTACGAAATTTGACACATTTCGGAATTTGAATGTATTTGATTTGAAAATTGATAGGATCAGAGGTCAGTATTGACAGGCAAAAAACGAAAAATGTAACTGAAAACAATGCTGTAGTGAGCTCATTACAGCAATGCTTTTAGTACTGTAATTAACTCATTCCGATACTGAAATGGAGAACAAATTATTAAAATCCTGTTTCGGTATCGAAAGAGCTGGCGTTGATAGTGAATAAATGTTTCAATACCTATCGAACGATATACGCTAATGCGCAATGTAGAGCACGATTCAGAGGTCACATCTTTGCTTTCATTCAAACTTCAACCTTAATCTCCCGTAATGACTGAATTCCATCGTCCCTGTGAAGGAATCTCCATTGCTCTGCTATCTAATGAAACCAAGCGGTCTGCTTTCCACTTACCATTTCCAAATTCCCCGAGAAAAATGTTAAGTGGAGATGAACAACCTCGAGTTCTGATGATATCCAGAGGCCAAGCTTTCATGAGATTCTGCTTGTTGTATGCATCCAAATTGTGTCCATAACATTCCTATAGCTATACCCACTAACTAACGGCTCCTTAGCTGTAAGATTTCGTGGTGAGTTTTCACATGAAATTGAAAAAGTACCTTTTCTCATTTTCTTAATTCAGCCGCATTTAGTTGGTGGAAAATTTTTAAGGATCAAATTGTTTACCCATTCCGCTTACATCCCACACAAAATGCTTCAGTTTTGTTCCCCTTTCGACTTTTAGAAAATGCAAAATCCTCCTGGAATACATTTTAATCGATATTACAATTGAAAATCACTTCTTCGTATAAAAACTTTTTTTCTGTATATTCAAAGAACGCATTTGCGCTTGGAGTCCAGTCATTCTAATCAGAATAGAGTCAAAATCGCTGAATTCGGGATAATTCGCTGTAAAATTGTGAAAGCCTTCATTTTGACATCTCAAAACTTGTCTGAAACCGTACTGACTGTAGGGTGCCGCGTCTATAAAATTCTTAGATTCAAAGGTCGAAAAAACGAATTTTTTTACATGTTTTTCTCAATTAGTTCGGTTCCTATCAGATTTTCTCAATTTGATATGAATATTGTAGAAGAATGAATTATCTATCACTTTTGTTAAAGAAGTTTTTTTGTACTTCGAACAATTTTTGAGATAGAGGGCAATGAACGCATACTCGACATAGTAAAACACTGCGCGCTCACTGCCCTCTATCTCGAAAATAGTTCTGGAAAAAAACTTCTGGAACATAATTGATAGATGATTGATGGAAACCCTAATAGTATATTCTAAAACAAGCTGCAGAATGAGCTCCTATTCCAACACGAATGCGAAGTTCGAAAACGAGCAACGAAAGAGCGAGTTTGCGATAGCATGAGTGTTGGAATTGCCTTCTGCAACGAGTATTAGACGATATTTCCTCTATTTCAGTCAAGTTTTGTGAAATAGTATCGAAATTCAAACAAAAATTCAGGTTAGTGACTTTTATATTTCCTCTTGGCAGTTGGCGCAACTCATCTGTGAGATTAAGTCGTTGAAAATAGTTTAATTCTTCAAATACGCATAATAAATAAAGAAAATTCCGAAACATAAATAAAAAATGACGGTAGAAACTAAAGAGAAATAAATTCCGCGGATTTCAATATAACAAGGATATGTGTAAAAAAAATGTAATTGTGATTGTATATGAAAAAAAACAAGTGAAGTTTTGTTTCCCCTTATCTTTATATTTATATTCGTATATTTTACTACAATTTCTAGAATACTGTCCGAAAATATGCATTTGAAACATATGGTGATTTTGATTTACTTGCATCTTCTCGAGTTTGAAGCCATTATACCCTGAAAAAAAAATACTTGAAGACTCAAGCGGGTTCATTTCAACTAACAGATTATATCAAAAATTTGCAATAAAAATAAAATATATCTTTACTTGTTCTTTTGTTTGGGGGTTGGGAGTGCGAGTACACGACTTTTTCATCCAGAAATACTGAAAAAATCAAACTCGATGGTACTTATGTTATCTAGCGCAATTGATCCAGGAGATTATTGCAATCTCTTCAACTAACATCAAGGCTCTGATGAGGTTGATATTGCACATACACGTTCGCGATATAAAATTGAGAGGCTACAGGAAGTCCCACCCCTGAGCGACAAATACCGCCGTGAAAAACTAGAAAAAACCATGCACCCAATGTGACAGATTAGGTGCTCCTGTCTGAAGGTTAATCAAATTAATCTAATTTTTGGCAATGAATGAATAGCTCAATTGTAGAGCAAATTAATTCTAGATTTCTCTTTCAATCGACATCATTTTGCGCTCTCAATACACACATAGCTATTTTATATAAATAACACCTTTCTTATAGGTAACAAATTTTGGATTTCATGGAACATTTTGTCTTTTTCTTCCACTATCTACAACGCAGTAAATAAAAAAAAATTGGAATTATTGAAATGCTCCAAGCAAATTCATTATTTGTAAGGAGAAAATCGAGAAAACCTCAAAATATTAAAACCATGTTAGACTTCAAATTTCATATCAGACATCTTTAGAATATTCAGAATTTATGGCGGTATTCTGCTTTTTATCTGTAAGCTACGAATCTGTAGCGTACTATTGATCTGTAATTTATCTATGGATCTGTATGTGGCTGACTTACAGATTCGTAAATTATGACATTCTGGAAGTTTTTCTGTAACTCTCGTATTAGAAATGTCAATTTTGAACTACTCCTCAATAAGATCATATCTACTTCGTAAAAAAATCAAAGAATAGAATTTATTTTCTTATTTTATTTTGGCTCGTAAGTATTGATTATTGGATATATTTATGTTCAATTCGTGTTCGTTACAACGAGAAAGAGAAATTTACAACCGAAGTACAAAGATGAATTACAAAAGTAGTTGAGTTTAGTAAAGTATTTTATATTCTGTGACTAAAACAAATCATTCAACATAACCTCACAATATACCTTTCGATATGTTTTCGATCACCTGTAAGCTACAGACTTATAGAAAGCGTCGAGAATCGTAATTGTCCTGTAAACTTATGAAAAGTTACCGATTCGCTTACAGATGAAAACAGAATACCGCCATTACTGTTGAATTTCTTAAACTAATATAGAAAATGTGGAATGATATTTTCAGACATTAAAACACTCAGTACTTAATTTATACTCGGCTAATTAACATTGTTTCGAATGAAAGGTGAGATGAATCACTATACGACCACCGCTATCGCATGAGTTTCGGATTCTGGGGAAGCGACTGCCCAATGTAGATGAAGGTTCTTTTCACAGAATTTAATATTCCGTCTGCACGGCAACGTTCAGAAAATTATAGATTTACTCAATCGATGCATTATTTCTGTGACGGATCTCATTGTTGTTAACCGGTGTAACTGATCTCATCGTGTTCAAGACAAGAATAGATAAAAACAAAACTGCAAATCAATTCGTGGAATTAACGAACAACTTCTTTATTCTCCCTACCACCCCTGCTATAGAGTGTTCGGTATAACACGGGATTACTACAAAATACCCACGTATCTAAGCCCCCGTACGTCGCTTGTTACACCAGAGATGTTGGAGGCAATTTCTGCTTGCCTCAGAGTGCAGACAACGCGATATCTCGGGGGAGGTTAATGTAGCCGATATGGGGTTAGATTTGGCCCCATACAACAGTAATGTATTTTCAATGGGGCGGTTTCAAGGCGCATGTATGTACAAGCCATTCTGACTGGTTCGTTCCCAGACGTGCCTCGAACAGAGAGCCCTTTTTCCTCGCACCGTAACCCTTTCATCCCTCGCAGAAAGGGATTACCGTGCGTGCTGTATTTTCCGCCTTTTGTCGGCCGCATTTTTCGTCGCGTGAATTAAGAAAACGCACAGAGGGAGCAGCGGGAAATCGGCGTGGCTCGTGACTTCGGAACAGGCTCCTTTTCCCGAACGTCATGCGGAAAAGCCATTTCACGAACTGAGTAGCTCCGTGGAAAATCCATTGAAATTACGATATTTCTGCGTTTATGGGGATGTGTCACGAACACTTGATCACAAACACTTCGGACCAATCTCGTATGCAGAATAATAAATGATTATGCACGGTTTTACAGTTCGGAAATTGTTGGCTAATCGCTAACCTTACATTTTATTTTATTGATCGACATTATTATGGTAGGGCAACATGAAAGTGAATACGTTATTCAGGATGACTCTCATCTTCAACAGGTGATAGATCTCATCGAAATGAACCATTTCAAAAGAAATCACCGATAAGAAACAATCAAAATAATGTCACCCCAAAAGTGAAATGCGATAATATGAGTTTTCCACCTCTGATATGGGTGAAAATATTATGGCATGGACATCATAACTGGAAAAATAATTTGACTTAAGTACTAATTTTGTCTCCTCGATAAAAAATCCTTGACAAAATTTGGGCGATCATTATCACTCTTTCTGAGAATAAAAGATCATCTCCTCGTGAAAGTTCATATAATATCGCAAATCACTAATGATATTTTGCAGAAGAATAAACGGATTTCGCCATCTTTATCATACAAGGTTTTATTTACTTGTTTGCCGCACTTATCAGCACAAATGTACATGGTGAGTCTTTGACTAGTGCATATATTTTAACGGAAGATTCTCCAGTTAAAACGACATTTTTTCGGTATACAATTTTTTACGATTTGACTCGTGAATTATTGAACAAAATGATTTTGATTGGTGAATCGTTGTTTGAAAAGAACTTAAGATATGAATTCGAACTCCAACTCATTTTAATTATTTTGAAATTATTAAAAAAGTCGATCAACCGTGTTTTTCTGCCTATTTTATCGCGCAAGTTATAGACAAGTTCCTGAATCACTGCTAAAAAAGGCTCAGCACCTGCTCTTAAAACCTCAGATTGATAACTCGTGCCTTGAATTCACTTATTCAGGGTAAATTTTCTCAAAAAAAAAAAAACATATACTCTCTCGAATGAACAATCTTTCAATTATTCAAATTCAATTATATATGTGGTGATAACTACGGCATTTATTCTCACCTGAATTTTTTTAAAAACGTATGAAATATTTGAAAAGTAATTCCCTATTATACATTTTTTTACCTCAACAGTTTTTTGGGAAAAAAAAAAATTTTACAAGACTCAAAAGTAAGGGTGTGAACCAATAATTTAGACTATTAGGTGTTTAAGGTCGAGTTCTTATGATTGCAGGCATGTGAATATGAAAAAAGTTCCAAGTAGTGACGATTTTCTTTACATGGAAAGAGCAGTTGCACCGATGAAGGGGGGGCCAATGGGCATCGGTCCATTTTGCAAAAATTTCATAGCTACATAGGGTGTTTCATTTACGTTGTTTTTATGGTATTTTGTTCAGAAACAGGATATGGTTGGATTTTTTGGGACAAATTAATGGTTAATTCACAAAAATATTGATGTAGTATCTGATTGGCTTATGTGTCAATTTTCAATAATTATATGCTAGTTTTTTTTCTCGTCTCTTTCCTGTATGTATGAATAAAGAAATAAATTCATGATTTTTTCTGCACTAATGGAAAAAAAATTTTATGGGTTCATTTTCTATTTTAGAGCTTTTCTTTTTCATTTCAAGTGATCCCTTCACCCCTGTAATGGTTAAAGTTGATATTCATGATTTTTTTTAAGTGCGATCCACTTCACCCCAAGGTGAGGGGTGAAGTGGATCATACTTCAATCGAAGGAATTTCAAAACCTGTGCAGTGGAAAACTTTGTTCAATGAGCCAATCGATAGCTGGCTTTTTTTATAATAGAAATAAGGCTCCTGCGTAAAACTCATTGCCAGCAGCAAAATCCTTTCAAAAATAACACTTCGAATTTTCAAACCTTGTGACGTTTTACGATTCTGAAAAATTTCAAGACTTTAAGTTGTCTGATCAATGGGTTCGAAAGCTATTCTTCATAATATCTCATGTCATCTGAAAGTATATAATTTGAGATTTATGATTCATTTTACGACACATGGTAATGTTATTATCTCGAATCTATTTCTTATTGCGAATCCAAACATCCAGCTGCCTCCTGGAGGATAAATTACCAATCCAAACAATCTGTTATGTGCGACAATTATTTCTGAAACATAGATAGAATATCATCTTCAATTTATAGGCTCAAAGATCTTTCAACATGAGAACTGGAGAAACGAAATCAGATTTTGTCACTGACAAAAGAGTTTTCGGCCTCATCAGTATCCCACACTTCTCAGAGACAAAATCTTCCACTTTCGAACCAACCAGTATAAACCTCTTGAGTAACTACATACAGCTGGCAAAAATATATGTTCAAGTCGGACTATATGCCTTGAGTTGCAACAACGTCAATTTAAATTCAATGGTCCATCCCAATTTGAATCCTTCATAAAATCGGGTATCACATAGACGGTAGTCATGGATACTCCGTTTAAAGGAGGATGAAACTTTTGAAGGACCTTTAAATTTTAATTGATATGCTGCAAATCATGGAGAGAAACATGTTTTAACGAACAAACTTCATGGATTTATTGAGTGGGCCCATGATTTTGTCGGTGAGTGTAGAGATACACTTAATTAAGTTCATTAAAAAATTTTTTCTACAGACGTCAAAAAGGGACAAGGTTCGCGCATTGACAACAATATCGAAAGTGACCCTTTTTTTCATTTTCCTTCGTTACCATGACACCGTGCGTGAAATACTTACTTCGCACACTGCATGTAAACTATATGGGATTTTTATATTTTAACCTTTATGTTCCTCAATCAAGCAAAAAACCAAGAAATCATTTATTTATTATTGTATGAATAACAAAAATTAAATTGTGAGAAACTTTAACAATACCTTATTTTATTTATTATTTACAATGTTAACATCAATGGTGCAGCCAGTGCACGAACCAATATTTATTCCTAAACCAGATAACTCGATTCAGCTCGTGATATCGTAGTTTTGGGAGTTGGAAGACTATCCATTTTTTAGTTTTAAGCAACTGCCGTAGATGTGACAGCACTTGATCATGAAATTTCAATGTCCGAAATTTTATTTGATATTTGAATTTTATTGTTGATATAATCTTATACGTATCTTTCGGCTACAGTCGAAGATTTCCATCCTACATGTCGCTCCAAAACACATAAATCGGCCCCCGTAATAGCAAGGAGTGTGGCTGATATTCTCCGAAAACAATGGCCCGTGTAGGCATCAGGATTTGGTAATTTTAGGTGTTTTGCTATTAAGCTAGGCATCTTTTCAATACTATTTATTCCAACAACTTGGTTAAAACACCTCTTATTTTGATACTTCAAGAACAATCGGCGACTGGTAGCATAACTTGGACGAAGAGACGCATATTGTCGGTAAATGTCAATATAATCTAAATTTGAAACTGTAAGAATTCGTTGTATATTCGTTTTAGTGTCGGAGGCTTTAACAATCAAAATGGAATTTTCATCTTCTATGTCATCGTTTTAGTGAGTTCCTCACGGCGGCAAGCACCCGAAATACCCAGTATTAGGACAACCAAAAAGGAACTCAGTTTTTAAAAAACATGTAACAATAATCAAAAATCTACCTTAACCAACAAATAGGTTTCATCATCTGCCTCTCTTATGAATTGTCCTCTCTAGTCAATACCTTTGATTTCTAAGCATGGTTTCCAACTGACAATTTTTTCAAATATGGAACCAACATGGTGAATTTCTTGAAATACACGTTTTCTTCAACATTGAGTGTTGCTTTCAACATAGAATATATTGCCCATAACGTGAAAGACTTCAGCTTCTTAGATTTCTCTGCAAAATAAGCTAACAGCACATTTTCGGATATTTTTCTGGCTTTATTTGCTTCACACCTGTCTTTAAATTGATGGCCCCTCGATTTCTTCGGTAAAATATTTGAAATTACTGAATTTGCCACATCTGTCAAGTTAGGTGGGGCACTGCTTACTTCATCGTCACTCCATTATTTCCAGTTATATATATCACACACGAAATTGACGCGAATAGAAAATCACTCCAAAATAATTATCAAAAACTGCCACTTTGAAATAATTGTCAACAAATGCCATTTTATTTCCATAGTTACAGTAATAACTTGATTTCGAAAAACAGTTTAAGCCAGTGCAATACTATTTTTCATATTAAGCTAAGCATCTTACTCATTTTAGAACAATATTTTTGACGTTTGTAGAAAAAATTTTGTTTGCATCTCATGCGCAAAATACTTTGGTGATCTCGACTATTTTTTTTAACTCGGCTGCTCCTCGTTAAAAAAAATCAGTTCTCGATCACCGAAGTAGCACTAGATACAAAAATAACGATTTCATTCATTCTCATATTAAAAAATAATGCGACGAATCAGTTCTCTCCCAAAAAATATAAACAAATAACAGACTATATTTAAATAGAAAGAATCTATTTTCTACCAGAATTAGAACCTAAGGCGACGAAGATTATTGTAAAAGGCTTTCAATGAGTTAACCATAAATTGTTGGTTAGTGACATAGGCATAACTCGCAACCGACGATTATGAAACCGACCCTAAAACTTGTACTAATCGATTTTTCATACAAAATTGCGTCTGAAAAACATCAATGTCTGAGGTAGCGATATTGTACAAAAGAGCCAATATATTTTTCAGACATTTCCTGGTCTTTCTCCTCGAATCCACCTTTCAAAACACTTCCACGGGCACAGAGGAAGTGCCCATTTGACTTTTTCGTTCCAACGGCATTGAATATCGAGATTTCCGTTCGGGAGATGCGACTGGACATCCACGGTTTTTTATTCAGCCTCATTTCAATAAAAGCGAAACCAAGGCGTATCGCATCGAAAATAATCATTCAAAGCATCCCAGGTAGGCGAAAGACTCGCATCCGCTCCATGGGCGCCTGCAGGTTTTTTTCTCAGGGGGCAAAATAAAAATTTTCGAAAAACGATGAGACTCAAGCGTTATCAGTGCTTCGTTTTTTTCTATTTTTTTATATCTATGCAGGGTCGCCTGGAAGGGGTCAAAGTAAAATTGATAAAATTTTCTACTTCAACATTTTTTTAACGTCAACAACATAAGGTTATGTGTATAAAATAAAACGGCAATTGTTTTCGAAACAAATATCATTCCATGAAAAAATATCAATAGGAAAATAAGGAAAATAAAATGAAAATAATATGGAGAACGGAATAAAATAAATATTTTAATTGCCAATGAATAAAGACGAGTTATAACGAAATAGAAACAAATATACATATACGCTCGATAAAACGATATTCATATGAATCATATATGAATAATAATGAACCATTAAATGGATCAAGCAATGACTTTTGAAACAAAAAACTAAAATATTATCTGAAATGATACAAAACCTCTCCAGAAAATGAAAACAACAAATATATCATCAAAATTAACAAATTATAAATAAAAGGGAAACAACATATACCAATATTTCTAATTCTGAAAACAAAATACTGAATCGTAATACCACTGAGTGGGCATGGCTTATCTGTTAGTCTTACAGAATTCATACGTAGTTGTTGCACGGTCCGGTTCGTTATATTCTTCTTGTATTGTTTCTCTGTCTACATTTGTGTACGAAGCTAAACTTTTTTGAAGGAGTTGATTTCCTTTCGAAATATTTTCGAATATCCATATTTTCCAGAGGTGAATTTGTCATCAAAATATAAACACCCTCAACAAAAAAAAGGGGAGTCGTTCGGGAATGCCGATAAAAGTGAAATCTAAGTAACATGTAAATTGTACCTATCGGCGAACTATTCGATTATTATTTTCCAATTATTTTTAGTCTACAAATTGGTTAATAATTCCTTACAAAATAAAAATTATTCGGAAATAATGATCTAATAGTTCGATGCTTCACTATACAATTCACAAGTTACTTAGTTTTCATTTCTATCGGCAGTTCCCGAAGACCACCACGTTTCTGTTCTCTCACACTTCTGATGAATAAACTAAAATATAATAGTTGAAACGTCTAATTGCTGAGTTCATTTTATGGCCCTAATATTTCGAATTAGGAGAAAGAAATTGTGTTATAATGTTCTGACCATCATTATGTATTAGAATATTTATATTAAAACCAAAAAGTAGAATATAACATACGAGAGGCACCTTACGGAAAAATCAGCTACTTGAATAATTATAGAACTTACAATCAATAACAAAATTTGAGGCGAAGACACTAAAAATACTCCCTGCATAAAGTCTGAACGGGTTTCGAATTTAAATACTTGGAGTGCAAATGAAAAGATTATATCTTCTCAAAAAAAAAATATCCTGATTGCAGAATGGACAATAATTATTGAAATATAAGAGTAGCTGCACTTGCCCCTTGAAAAACTCCGCATCAAAGATGCCGCCCAATAAAAACAACCGTCCATAAAACGATCATCTGATAACAATTGAGGAGAATGCGAATTGACCATATTCGTTAGCTATCGGTTGCAGCTTGTTTAAGTGTTTTTGGGTTGGCGACATTGTGAGATTAATCATAATGACATTCATCGTAGTTGTCAATTGTCATTATTCATTTACTTTATTCAAAATTTGAAATTTTTCCAATCATCTATAGAAAACGGACATTTTTCAAATTATTTCATCAATCTAGTTAGGTTTCTCCCTAAATTTACTACAATTATTTAAAACAGATATCAATCATTTTTATTGATAAAACAAATACATACAATTTTAGAGAAAATGGATACTAGAAGGCTGTAAGAATGTATTGTGTATATTCAACATGTCCAAGAGTACTATACTAGGTTCATGATTTTTCTATTTTAGCAACCACAATGGTGGAGGTGGCTGGAGCACTGTCAAAGTCGTAGCTCTACCGAAGATTGCAGATTAAAATTTCAAATGATTGTTTGAGTTTCATAGGTTCAGTAAAAATAAAATACTTGCTAAGAAATGGTAACATTCTCTAGGAATGGAGCAAGATGCTCATTCATTAATTTCCAGAGGAAGAGAATATGTGGTTTACATTTCACCTTACAAAAGGAAATGAAGAGAACTGAAGTTCCTGCATTATTCCTGAGAAAACCTATGATTCCTAGTAAGCTCTAAATTTTCATTTACATCTATCCACTCATTAACAATATGTTTATTAGCAGGTCAAAGCGAAAGCATTTCAAAGATGATAATATAAATGATGTTGCCATGGAATATGAAACACAGGATGTGGATTTTTCAAAATAAAAACATTACAGGCAGAGTTTTTTTTTTCATCGAAGAATTTTAGCAGTTTCTTTGTATACTGTTATTTATTATAGTTCAATTGATATTTTGTTTTTCATCTTTATTAAAAAATTCCTTGAATTTCCAACAAATTAAATAGTGTTGTGAACAAATTAGGTTATATTAGTACCACATGAAAAAGATCTATTGGACATAAACCTCTTATTGATCCCTATATTAGTACTACAAATATCTCTGAAATCATTTCCATACGACCAAACTTGAATTAATAAAATTATTTGCATGTTCGTAGGGGACATTTCGAATTTTGGAATGAAAACAATTATTGAAATGGAACACTTTTATAATTACTTATAAACAAATATTGAAATTGAAAACTTCTATATTGCTTATATACTTCTATCTAGAAGGGGTGCTTTGAAGAAATTGGGCATCAAACTTTCCATGGTACTGATGGGAATCGTAGATTTCAGTATAATGAAAATTTTCACTTCTCCAATCTCAACATGAATTCTCAGACCTACGAAAATAAAAATTGTTCCTAGTCTGCATAAGCAAGGATTTGTATGAATATAATAAAAGTTGAATTCCAGGAGCAAAAATTAAATTGTAAGCAGTGTTTTACAAGTTGGGTCTAAACTCACTAGTAATATCTTTGGTGACTTGTTCCTACAACTCATCTAGTTGATTATTCTTAATAACAAATGATCAATGGATCCTATAAAATGGAAATTATGATATTCATGAATAAATGAAAATTTAGTGCTTACTAGAAATCATAGGTTTCATCAGGAATCATGTAGGAACTTTAGTTCTCTTCATTTCCTTTTGAAATGTAAACCATCTATTCTCTTCCTCTGGAAATTAATGAATGAGCATCTTGCTCCATTCCTAGAGAATGTTACCATTTCTTAGCAAGTATTTTATTTTTAGAGAACCTACGAAACTCAAACAAACCTATGAAATTTTAATTTGAAATCTTCGGTAGAGCTACGACTTTGACAGTGCTCCAGCCACTTCCACCATTGTGGTTGCTAAAATAGAAAAATCATGAACCTAATATTGTAGTCTTGTACATGTTGAATATACACAAGATATACTTACAGTCTTCTGGTATCCATTTTATTAAAAATTGTATGTATTTGTTTTATCAATAAAAATGATTGATATCTGTTTTAAATAATTGTGGTAAATTTAGGGAGAAACCTAACTAGATTGATGAAATATTTCGAAAAATGTCCGTTTTCTATTATAGATGATTGGAAAAATTTCAAAATTCAAATTTTGAAAAAAGTAAATAAATAATGACAATTGACAACTACGATGAATGTCATTATGATTAATCTCACAATGTCGCCAACCCAAAAACACTTAAAAAAGCTGCAACCGATAGCTAACGAATATGGTCAATTGAGGAGAATGCGAATTGCATGGATACAATTATGCATTTATAACTTCTTTAGGGGTGCGTTGGGCGCTTTTGGGATAAAAAAGAATCATGGAATTGAAAATTCTTCGTCAATGAAAACTTTCGATGATTTTTATTCGTCTAAAAGGTGCTCTACACGCCTCAGGAAGTTATCAATTCATTAAATACCTCTGCCGATTACAAAGTAAGTCTATTGGAATCCGGGAAATTGTTGTGAATCCAACACTTTTTTCTCGCTCTCAGGATTAAACAAACCATATTGAGGGAGGATCAAAATCTCAGGAGGGGCCACGGCCCTTCCGAGCGGGCGCCCATGATCCGCTCCGATGCTACCTGCACCCGACGGCAGAAACCTGACAGAATACGCACTTCAGTCATAGCTCAGGGTGATGTAAGTAATTCAGGATCCCGACTCCCCGACTGAAATATTATAGGGGAACCA
The DNA here is from genome assembly GCA_038502775.1 of Hippodamia convergens. Taxonomy (NCBI): domain Eukaryota; kingdom Metazoa; phylum Arthropoda; class Insecta; order Coleoptera; family Coccinellidae; genus Hippodamia; species Hippodamia convergens. The sequence continues at coordinate 53,604,603 of CM076610.1, forward strand.
GGAACCACCCTCGAGATCCGGCAACGCCGCACTCTGGCGGCGGCGCTAGGTGGTCGTGAATATCGCGGGCCGAGAAGAGCACACTACGCGTCTTGCCAGACCGACAGGCCCGGCATATACGACTCACGCGGCCGAAGTCCGCTCAGTCCAGTTCGAACGTTCGAGCGTTGCGCGTTGTCGATAGGCGAAGCTCCCCGTTCGCGATTCTGACACTCCGACTTGGCGATAGTTTCGGACGATCGAGATGCACAGATCGCTGCCCCCACTGAAATAGTGAATCGTTCTTAGATGAAGTTTGATATTTCCGTTGGATGTTGTGATTTGTTTCAGTCGTTTTAGTTTTAACATTTTTTTCCCCATGGATATCTCGAAGAAGATGGATTTTGGCGCTTCTGAACCCGTAAGTTAGATTCATTTCTATGCGTTTTGTTGACACGGTTCTTAGGTGATTTTAAACTAGTGAGTTTACAGCGTCGTTTTCCAGTCATTCATGAATTATTGACGATAGTAAAGCTATTTTTAACCGACTTATTACAGGATCGAGTAAACATTACACCTAATGATAGTTTCGCAACAGTAATTTTGTTCGAAGGTTATTGCTGGTAAATCTAAGAACTGCCTTCGAATTGATGTGTTTGCGAAGTATTTTGTAACTTGAAGGTCGTTGCAAGGAACAATAGTTCCTCATGACATCATCGGGGTATCTATTACTTTTAGCGTAAACGAAAGTAATAACTTCTTACCTTCATAGATATTCACATACTTCCGAGTTTTTTAGCTTTAAACTTATTAACTTCTGAAGATAAAATGAGGTTAGTGCCTCTACAAAAATGTATAATTTTAATTGTTATACCAACTTCATGTCTTAGTCATGTTTGGATGCATGTTTACTTCCAGAAACACATTTTTTCATCATACGCCTGATAACCTTGATTTTGCGAATCTCAAAAAGATCTTAATAAACATGAGTTCTTGAAGATATGTCAAGATGAAGATACTCGGGTAATAACAATAACTTTTTAAATTTGTTCAGTACACAAGGTATTTTCACATTTTCATTTTTCGTGTACACGTGAAGTCGGTCTCTATTCATTATTTTCAATGAGAGGTATGCAGTTATTTTTCTAGCAAAATCATTCATTTCGACCCCATAGAATGGGTAGTCGAAGGAGAATTTAATATAGTGAAAGAAAAAATTATCCTTGGTCGAGCAAATTAACAACCGAATTAACTTAAATTGTATTTATAACAAAGGATAGATATAATAGTATATTCTAAAACAATTTGCAGAATGAACTTCTTCTATTCCAACAATGCCAGTTTTCGAAAGCACTAGTGTTGGTTGGAATTGCCTTCTGCAGCGAGTATTAGACGATATTATCTCTATTTCAGTCAAGTTTTGTGAAATACTCGCGAAATTCAAATAAAAATTCAGATTAGTGACTTTTGCATTGTATCTTAGGTTGGTGTGACTTACGAAATTTGACAGATTACGGAATTTGAATTGATTTGATTTGAAAATTGAGTGGATTTTAAGTCAGTACTGATAACCACAAAACGAAAAATATAACTGAAAACAATGCTGTAATGAGTTTCACTACAGCACTACTTTTAGTACTGTAATGAAATTATTGCGATACTGAAATAGAGAATAGTATATTCTAAAACAAGTTGCAGAATGAGCTCCTATTCCAACACGAATGCGAAATTTTCGAAAGCATGAGTGTTGGAATTGCTTTCTGCAACGAGTATTAGACGATATTTTCTCTATTTCACTGAACGTTTGTGCAAAATTCTCGAAATCCAAATAAAAATTCAGATTGGTGACTTTTGCATTGTATCTTGGCAGTTGGTGTCACTAACGAAATTTGACAGATTGCGGAATTTGAATTGATTTGATTCGAAAAATGAGTGGATCGGAGGTCAGTACTGACAACCACAAAACGAAAAATATAACTGAAAACAATGCTGTAATGAGTTTCATTACAGCACTACTTTTAGTACTGTAATGAACTCATTACGATACTGAAATAGAGAAAGAATTATTGTCATCCTTGAAAGTCCAGTCGAGGCTTGATTTCTAGTTACAAAAAGTACCTAAAAATGTCTATGGGACCATCACAGAAAATATATAGATATAACCTGAAAAGGATATATAATTTTTCAAGGCAAATTAATTTGACGACAGTTCTATTTTTAAAATGAATGTGAATGCTTATTACCTAAGTGAAAGAAATTTCGGGAAAATGTGCTGAATGTGAAGAGTTTCTGAGACCATGAGGATTGGAGGAGATTAAATTTCCACTGGAAAGTACTGAAAACGGAAACAACATCAGTGAATTTTGTGGAATGAATAATACACACATTCAGTTTTTTTTCCACTTGAATAACTGAAATAATGATATGTGAGGTTTCGAAAGATGATTGATTTTGAACCTGCTTCGAACTGAATTTTTTTAATTATGATCTATGCAATCCACACTCGGCCCAGCTCTGCATCGCAACGAAGTGAATCTAATTCTGGATGCTGAATCTAATGCTCCTCTGTAGTTCATAGGACATTGATGTAATCCGCATTTAAGATATTCAGTTGATATTGAATTCCTAATAATCCACCCTGCATAATTTCATGTCGAATCTGCCAAACTGCGAATGTTCAGTTTCTCCTGTTTCCAGCAGTTGAATGAAGCCTTGGCAGTCACCGTATTAGTCTTCCAGGCTGAAATTTCGCTCATCATGCTGTTAATTATTCAGGCATCCCAACGTCCCTAGAAACACATAAAGCGACTGTCGAAGCAAAAAGACCGAGAAAAACTGAAACCCTGCTAGATCGTGAGTTGTATAGACTCACTCTCGCACGAGATGTGCAATAATTCTCGCCGGAAAAAAGTAGCCCGTAATGAAGTGTTTCTTATCGGCGTTCGCATCTTGCTCGACACTAATATATCCTCGCATTAAGGGAATTTTTTCTCGCTTCTTGTTGCATTCCATCTCGACAGACATGTCGACAACTCTATAAGCGGGGACAAAAATATTAACAGGTCTTGTAGGTAGGTGCATCCTGACGAACTTGTTCGGATATTTCATTTTCAGACGTGTCGATAACTTCTTTTGGTTTTATGTATAATCCTGATAAATACACCGGTTTTTTCTCCAGATACACATATCTGAGTAGTTGAAGATAAGAACTTAATTTAATCGGCCGGTTTATGAATCATGAAAATGTTCGTCGATATACCTATATAGTTTCTTCATTGTTCTTCATATATCGACTACTTGAATGTTTTCAGCTCGGTTTTAAGTCACTAAAATAACCTCGAAAATAACAATGGAAATATAGCTATATGTATTCATCAATTCCAGTTATTTCATCTATAAATCAAAAAAAGGGTTTTGGAAATGATCGACTGTGTTGTGAAATTTGTGGAGTATTTATGTTCTCCCAGGACATTTCTATGTATAGTAGCTCGTAATTTTGAATCACCTTGATAAATGACAAAATTCGGGGATTCCTGTATCAAAGGCTTTAAAAAATTAGGTATCCTGTTTATATTTAAAAGCTGAGCCGAAGTCATAAATAAACAATTACCTACCTCGATAACGACTCGATAATTACCCCTTGACTTACCCTAACATTCGCCCTAACAGCTGCACTCGACTCCAATTGACAAGCGGCGTTTCTTTGGTAGGCTCTTTCATGTTTGAGAGATATGTTGGTAGTTTCGGAAGTTCATGAATAAATGCAGTAGTGTAAAATGGGAAATTTTGAAAGAGTACTAACATGAAATCAAGAGTTTTTGTTCGTTTTTTAAATTTTTTTCTCGTGATCAATGTAGGTACAATTTCATTGATCGAGAATGAAGCTTGACGTCACATACCGTGTATAAGTATAACTCGGTGTATTCTAAATGACAAATCCGTATACCATAAAAATGGAATAAATATCTACCATAAAAAACTAACCGTATAACTTTTTGTACAATTTTCAAATAACTCTGTTAAGGCTCATTATGGCTATTTACACAATGATCAGTGGCGAGTTTGTCAACACCTGTCACGATCCCTGTGAAGTAGACTCAATAAACCGTGCAACAATTTAGCTTTGACGCAAGAAAAGGTCTGTTGCCTCTGCTTTTACATTATCAGAATTGACATCAAACCCATATGAATATTGAGAAAATACTCTGGTTCGTCGAAGGTTAATATCGCATAATAATATATAATATACGTCATTCTTCCATCAATCACATATTCACCAATTCCACACTTTTCATAAATTCTCCGTCATTTATCGATTGCAGCTGAATCACGCCATCCAATTGGCCATGAAATATTCACGATATTTGGCAACGTAGGTACGGAGTTGTTCGTACTCAAGATTCTACGACAAAGCTCAACAGATCGGTCGTATGCCGATCGACCTTTAGGATCATAATGTTCGGGTTGCATAACACCAAATTTGACAGAACGCCAGCAGTGGCAGCATCCTAATCGTTTCGGCGGTTGGAACAATTGCTGGTTTGCCAAAACCTGCCAGGAATATATCAGGAGACTTTTTTTCAAAGATTTGATTCTCGGATTCTGTCAACCGGGGCCTATTAAAACACTGGAAGATTATTTTTTCTTGTTTAGTTTTCCGAAAAATTGTCTATTTCATCGGGCGCACAGATTTAGACATTTGTCCTGGGAATATGACCGCCTTACACTATAATGTACGACAATGTTTTGCCAAATTTTCACGCTGCTATTGGTGAAACTTTTCAATTTCTACACGATAACGCTAGACCGCACCGTGCAGCCATAGTTGAGAATGCGCTCGACGAGCTTGGTATTCCACATTTACCAATACCTCCGCACTCACTAGATTTTAATTGCATAGAACATCCATGGGATATGCTCCAAAAAAAGATTAGATAATCATCAACCTACCCTAGAATCCTTAAATGATCTGAGTGAGCTTCTGCCCCATTTATGGAACCAAATTCCTCAAGAAATGTTCAACAACCTCGTGTGTAGTATGCAGAGAAGATGTCATTCGGTTATTGATGCCTGTGGAGGCCATACATTGTATTAATAGTCTGCAAATACTTGAATTCCCTGGGAATAAAATTTCGTTATTTGACTCGATTTTTCTTAACCAACCTGTATACGATACAGACCTATATGTTAAAATTAATTTCATTTCCTGCAACTTGAAATCGTATTAATATGAATTTTCATGACAAAATCTCATTAAAAATTTGCAATTTAAGTCAATATCCCTAACTCATGTGAAGCAGTTTATTATAGGTACAGTTCAATTTTGGTTGTGTACCTCGCTCCTTCTTATACTTGAACAGCCTTTAGGACCTTCATTTAGAATGTATAACATAACGCCGAGCATAGCGCTAATATTCGAGACCCAAAATTCATTTTGTGAATGGATTGTACTTTATTATAACTCCTCATTCATATACTCGGAGATTAGGTCGTAGTACGCACAACAAAAATAATTATTATGGAAACTTTCTTCGAAAATTCAAAGGGGCTTTTCTAATGTTATTGGAATAGCATGAGGAGGTCATCAGAGAACCTTTCCCACGCAGGTATAATAACAAATTGGAAATCCCGCTTCGATCATTTTCCCATTCGAAAACTCGCAAGTTCTTGAGCCCGGGCCGAAACCCGGAAACTACAATAAATCCCTATATTGCGAACGCCAAGACGTGATTTACTACGTCGCTTATTCGTAACAAATCAGGCCCGATTCGACTGCTACAAAATATTTCCCATATTAGTTTTTGCCGCCATTTTTCACACACCGACACATGCGAAGTTGGACGGTATACGGCTTTCACCCAACCCTGGCTTCCGCGTCGTGGATATACGATGAAGAGGAGCCCGAAAGAGGAAATCTACCCCCCGTTTGGAAAGTTGGAGAGATGAAAAGGAAATATCGGGAAAAATACATCTCGTGAGCCTCCATTCCGATCGAATGGACGTCGAATACAGAGTGGGTTCTTGTTATTCGCTCGCGGGACGCTTTTGTCGAAATCAGAACTTCAATTGACTGGTAACTCGGCTTAAGAGCCGATGTCTGAATATTTATTGGCAGAGGTCGGCCGTTTTTTTCTTGATTTCGACACCAGTCAATCCTTCGTCCCAAGAAATACGCCGAAAATATTATCCTTACAGTGATAGGGTGTCAGTTTGACAGTTACTTCTGACTGACTTAATCCGGCCACTCACGTAGTTTTAGCTGTCGGTAATAATTGTCAGATTTAACTGTGGACTGAGAAATTCACACATGTTCAGTTGAATTGTTCATTTCTTCAGTTTGTTCCCTCTATTTGAGCAGGTCCGACGATTGTTACCAAAAAGAAAAAGGAAAGAGTGCAACCAGTGATGCAAGAAATGGCTGAAAAACGAAATTTATGATTTTGTTAAAAGAGTTAAGCGAAAAACCATTAGATATCCTTAATTATTTGCTAATGACTCAACCAGTGTACGAAAAATTACTATTGTTGGTTTTCTCCTTGATTGTGCAATGAATCATGAGTTTTTTTTGGTGCGATCATGATATTCAGCAGATTCAATCATCTATGTATGGTTTTGTTTACGCGACATGATGATGCACACGCAATACACAATAATCATTCAGTTAAACCTTCCAGCTAAAGATATAAAAAATTTCATATTTCTAAGTTAAAATGTATAGGGTGGGCAAAATTGGTGATACCAGAGCTACAACTTTTTAACCGAAAGAGATAGAGGAAACTGAATGACACATTACGGTCGTCTTTTATAGAATGATAATGTCATCAACTGCATTCCTCTTTATTCTTTTGTTTTCGAGTTGTAGGCCAAAATTGAAAATTGGACGATTTCAACTTTGTTCATTATCTTCCTTTCTGTTTGTGCTAGGATGTTGAAATTTGAAATGAAAAAATTGTACAGACTTGTTTCATAGCGTACTACGTTTTCCCCCAAGACGAAAAAACACAACTTTATGTTAAATTTATAGCTCACCAAGGAAAAAACATAGTACGCTTCTGGATTGCTTTGAAATAAAATTGTCTCTATTATGTTTTTATTTCAATATTTTAGCACGAACACAAACGGAGATAATGAAAAAGGTTGAGATCACCAAAATTTCATATAATTCTAAAACAAAAGAAGATAGAGAAGTGCAGTTGATGGCATTGTCAGTTTCCCTAAAAGAAGACTAACGTAATGTGTCAATTTCCGTTATCTCTTTCGGTTAAAAACTTGTAGTTCAGGTATCACCAATTTTGCCCACCCTATACAGTTGAAAAAATCGAGTTGAACTGAGACTGAAATACCCACTCAGGTTCAGTTAGACTGACAGTTTTAACATACGCTTGAAACGTTGAAACTGACAGTGAAAACTTTCAGATGGAAAATAATGATCGGTTTTTTACGATTCTTTGTGGTTTCTTAAGTATTTGAAATATTTTTTTCGTTTATTATTATTCAATTGTCGTTTTCTCTATCAAATCAAATGTAAAATATGAAGTGTGAAACATTGGAAAAGTCGAGGAGAAAGTACCAAATTTGAGTAGAAATTAAATATTGAACGAATTGGAAAACATGAAATTTTCAAATTTTCATCTTTCGAAATGGTTCAGATAATTCCTCGTAGAATACATGGAAACAGTTATACTGGGACATTCGGTATGTCAGTGCTCAGGACTTCACTGGAACGAAATCACTATTAGCCGTTAATAAAAATTCTGTGAATGTATAAAATTCTTTCATTTAAAAACTCTGGCACGTTTTTGAATTTGGAAATCATGTAAGAATATCAGTGCTTTCTGCGCTTGTATTATAAATAGCTATTTTGATATAAGTAGGTAGGTTCCAAATTTCGATGAAATTAAATTGAATTCAAGTTCTTCACTCCAAATTTCAATGTACGAAAAGTAACCACAATAAAAAAATTTAAATAAGTATGTCACTCGATATGTCATCATTGTTGTCGCACCTGGGATAGCATTTCTTGGAACCATAATTTATTTCTAGACTTCCTAGATCTTGTCCTATCTGACATCAGTCCCTGTTCTATAAATCGTTAATGTGGACAAACATTTTAATATTGAGAATATCAAGATAATAAACCGCTAGATGTATGTTCCTTAATTTTTCGGGACATAAAATAGAAAGCCACTTCGTGGTCGTATTGTTGCCGCAACGATATTTCCCAATGATGAACATGTTCACATAAAGTGGAGCCAGATAACGAGGATGGAGACCATCAAAAAACCCAACGAACAAGTAATTATTCTACTCGTACCGTGTTGTACGTAAACATTTAAAATACTAGAATCTGTTGCAGCACGATAAAAACGATTTTATCTGTGAAATTCGTGACAAAAATTAAGATCAGACAGTGATGATAATGAACGGGGACGGTATAAACATATACATATAAACTGACGGTTATAATATATGCGAACGAACCGCAAAAAGAATATTTAATGACCCTCACAACTAAAATTGCAGGCATAGCTCATGATTTTATGTGGGTAAAATGATTCACATGATTACCAGTTCTGGGAGAACCGGTGTTGTAAATCAAGCTCTGAATTAAGTCCGGTATAAAGATCAAATGAGATTTGAATAACTCTCTAATGAATAGTAACAGCTTCTACGTCGCTACATGTTAACCCAGTTGAGTGCTACAGTTCTCATGAAAAAAAGAATTCTTGTAGTTCGTTTTTATCGCAGATCTCTGTGAATATATTGATGAAAACGAAGAAAAATCGAACTTATAAATGGTTTTATCCTCGTTTCTTCAATCCACTCGAAACTACCCACATTTTAAGTAGTTTTAGAGTAAAGATTTCAACGAACCAAAAGCCCATCGCCTTTTTTTTAAAAGCAGTAATTTGGACGTGTGAATTCAAGATTGAAAATACTTTTTATTAGCTACAATTGTGCCATTTTATTTTTTTCTCTTTTCTTTTCAATGGTTGTCATCCCTCTATTATTTTCATTGGTTTTAAAAGTTATCTATAATAATATTCGCACTCCATTATATTTATTGGAATCAAATTGATGTTAACACCTACCAGGAAGTATTTCTTGTTGTTCTTCCAAACTGGCTTCATTTATAATACATGAAAACACGTCGTGTATCTATAAATAACTCCCATAATAGGTGATAATCTTGGTCAAGTCCAAGGTCCCGCATTGGTACGATTGCGTTGAATACGGAGAGAAATCTCTTCAATCGGATATGTGAAATCGTCGAAATAGTTGTCAATGGTTTACAATGTCACAATCACTTTGTTATTATTCATACCCAATTTGTGGACAGTTGTTCTATTGATTGAATAAAAAACCAATTATTTTAATCTGTTATATTCTATGATTTTAAATTGGAGTGAAAACATGGAAACAGTATTTTAACACGATTTTTTTTTCTGAATCGAAATTGGCGTCATATTCTTATTTCAATAAGTCAAAATTAAGAACACTAATCTGTTTGTGAAAATCTCTACAAAAAAAGAACAAAATCTGAAAAAATTTAATGCCTAATTCGAAGGTTAACGGTAAGCGCGGTTTCACACGATCAGGGTGTTTCTCCGTCCGGGTAATCGCCCGTCCGGGCGGCACCCGGAAGCTCTCTTCACACGGGAACTGCGAAAATCCGGATTACTAGGTGCTAGGTACGAGTAGGTACTTCAGTTTGCCTCTGATTTCTATGGACAGTAGACGCAAACATATTTTGATTGCTTTATTGAAACATCGGCGAAAAAAACAACGAAATAGGCAAATTTGGGTTCACCCTTTGCACTCAAATTTATACGAAATTTTCCCTCAACTTGGCAGAAATATTTCTCTACGCTTCAGTTTTTTTAATTCGATTGTTGTAATCCTCCGCTCCTTTATCCGAGATATCGGGTTTCTCCTGTACTAGAGTTATCAGGATTTCGGAATATATTTCTTCTAGTCTAGAACAATCAGACGACTAAACATCCGGATCGTGTGATCGCACTCATGGCACACTGTAGTCCGCTAGGGCATGGTCCGGGCGATTGCCCGTCCGGGCTCCGTGAGTTCTAGCGGGAACATCCGGGCGTTTTGTATGCCCGGACGGCGATTCACCCGTGTCCGGAAAGTGTGAAAGAACCTATGCTAAACTGCGTATTTCTACTTGTCCGGTTGACGGGCGAAAACCCGGACGGACATACACCCGGACCGTGTGAAACCGCGCTAAGCGCGGTTTCACACGGTCCGGGTATTTGTCCGTCCGGGTAATCGCCCGTCCGGTTGGCACCCGGAAGTTCTCTTCACACGGGAACTGCGAAAATCCGGATTACTAGGTGCTAGGTACGAGTAGGTACTTCAGTTTGCCTCTGATTTCGATGGATAGTAGACGCAAACATATTTTGATCGCTTTATTAAAACATCGGCGAAAAAAACAACGAAATAGGCTAATTTGGGTCCACTCATTGCACTCAAATTTACAAAATTTTCCCTCAACTGGGCACAAATATTTCTCCACGCTTCAGTTTTTTTAATTCGATTTTTGTAATCCTCCTCTCCTTTGTCCCAGATTTTGGGTTTCTCCCGAACTAGAGTTATCAGGATTTCGGAATCTATTTCTTCTAGTCTAGAACAATCAGACGACTAAACATCCGGATCGTGTGAACGCACTCATGGCACACTGTAGTCCGCTAGGGCATGGTCCGGGCGATTGCCCGTCCGGGCTCCGTGAGTTCTAGCGGGAACATCCGGGCGTTTTGTATGCCCGGACGGCGATTCACCCGTGTCCGGAAAGTGTGAAAGAACCTATGCTAAACTGCGTATTTCTACTTGTCCGGTTGACGGGCGAAAACCCGGACGGACATACACCCGGACCGTGTGAAACCGCGCTAAGACTATGGAAAACCCGTCCTCTCGATTCATTTCATATCATTCGTATTATTTCACCGCATAATATGTAGTGATTATGTTTTCCATCGTGAATATTTTATCGCTTCCAGTGAAAAATCATCATTCGATAATAAATTATAACCACAAAAACAAACATGTGTACGTTGATATTGGAATTTATCCCATCGTTAAAAGTGATGTATCATTGAATATTAAGCATATATGTATTACAATTTGTTATGACGAAATGGAATAAATTCTATACAACTTCATGAGGAATTTCCAATTATTCATTACAATCAAAACTATCGAAAAAGAGGTCAACGGAGCCTTTGATTCTGTTTGAATGCTATAATATGAGAATTGATTGGAGATTTCTATATAACTATTATTATTGGTTGGAAATGTATGGGTCCTGCTCAAATTTCAGTATGTGAACACCATTAATTATATTTCACAGTTCAGAGTTCAGATACAGCTGCTAATTGTAAGAGGATCAGTTACGTCAGCTTGTTTAGATTCAGGAAATCAAGAAATAGTGGACAAACATATTCGTTGGACTGTGAAATGTTGGTGTCCTCGCTTTTGTCATCCTGTAATATTTCATGTTTCCTCATGTGATGTCATTCACCATTATATCCAAACGGTTAGGTCGGATATTTAATATGCCCACCCAGGTTCCCACCTGTCGAGACAAAATACCAGTTTCCCAAATAATATTTTTTTCGTCGGACTGGTGTTTCCGTGGAAACAACAAGTATTTATGAGAGAATGAACGGATGTGGCAAAACAGGGAAGATCTTTGAAAAAAGAAAAATGCGTTTAGGGATGTTATCATTTCTTTTTTCAATTTTTAGGAGGGACTAGAATGAAAGACTCAATTGTGACCCAAAGAATAATTGTTTTCGCAAAAAGTATTCATATAATACAATAATTATTTTTGTTTTTCCTTCACATTTTTTCAGTTTTAGTGGAATCAAGGCTTTTTTCCCTAAAAAATTCTTGCATCGAATTTTCTGCTTTTTCTTCAAATTTCCACCTGAATCAGCAGCATTATTTCTCTTGCGATTTTGTGCTCAATGTGAAAATGAACTGATGCAGAAAGAAACTTTATTAGTTGTAAAACTAAAGAAAATCGAATATCTCTGTGAATCATGAATGAATCCATTTATGTTAAAAGAATCTCAAACCCACGGCTCCGCTCGCGTAATATTTCAATTCAAAACGGTTCTGACACGTCCGCAACCCAATATTCATAACCTCGTATCGAAGGAGAGACAGGCACGTGACTACGTGACATAGCGATCTCGCGTAGATTCAATAAATTCTTGCTTAAATTCGTATTCGTTCAACCTGCGGTAACTTTAAAAGTATCCATTAGAAAACTATACTGTAATAGTATATTCTGAAACAAGTTGCAGAATGAGCTCCTATTCCAACACGAATGAGAAGTTCGAAAACGAGCGACGAAGGAGCGAGTTTTCGATAGCACGAGTGTTAGAATTGTCTTCTGCAACGAGTATTAAACGATATTTTCTCTAATTCAGTCAAGTTTTGTGATATTCTCTCGAAATTCAAATAAAAATTAAGGTTAGTGACTTTTATATTTCATCTTGGCAGTTGGTGTGGATAACGAAATTTGACAGATTATGGAATTTGAATTGATTTGATTCGATCGGAGGTCAGTACTGACAACTTCAAAATGAATAATATAACTGAAACAATGCTGTGATGAGTTTCATTACAGCACTACTTTTAGTACTGTAATGAACTCATTACGATACTGAAATCGAGAAAAAGCATTTTTCATCAATAATTTTTCATTTTTATATGAATTCATTCCATGCCGGGAGCCCTCTTCAAATTGAACATTATTTTGAACTGAACTGAAAATGTTAAAAATGGTTATTGTGGGTTGTCCTCAGCAGTTAGACATATGCCGTCGCGGACTTTTTCAACACTTTTTGAGCACTACAAAACTCTTGAAAACTCGATATTTTTTCTCGTTTCTTCGTGATATAGGAATGAACCTTCATGAAAACCTCCCAAAATAAATTTTCAACATTATTGTGCAAGTTTCATCAAAATCGGTCATCTGGTTGCTGATTCCATAGAGGACAAACAAACACACGGACATTCACATTTGTAATATTAGTGTAGATAGTATAGATGTTCGAAAAGTTTCTTTCGATTTCATTTATTGTAGACACATTTTCGAACCTCAAAGTTTGTTTTGAATTTTGTCCTAATAATCCAATTAATCGCGACTCGATCGAAGAATTAACCCAATAACATTCCTAATATGTAACTTATTACAGTGTGCAAGAAATTCTTTTCGTGCTCCACGTACATGTTGAAAATTTCCAGGGCAGTAACCTTCCGTACGAAATTCTAGTGGTCGAAATTGGATGAAAAATAGTCTCTCAGAGCAAAGTAACCCTATGCCACACGTCGGGTAGTTTGTTGGAATCCATTTTCCAATTTGAATGGCTAATCTGCGAAAGTGCAGGAATAATGGGACGTACCTTATATAAACGCGGTATAAAGAAAACTCCAAGGAACAGTTTTATCTCCAGAGGTCCGTTATCCTCACCAGGAGTGATGAAATATGTCAGCAAATAACTCGGAGGGCCCGCATAGAGATGGGTGCCGCTCCAGATACAGTTTATTCAGCAACTCCTCTGTTCGTTTCGCAGCAGGACCGTAAAAATATTTATATAACATCGGAATACGGAGGCTTCGGGGTTCTTTATGTCGGGTACGCTGGAAGGGTTCCTTTCCCATCTGGAAACGATTCTTCATAATATCCAGCCACTACAATGCCCGCCTAGTATTTTACGACCTGGGGTACATGGTTGTTACGTAAATTTTACGAGCGTATTAGAAATTCAAATATTTTCAGGATCGTGTCGCGAATTAACGGGCCGCTGTAAAATTTTTACGCCTCGCAGAATGACACGCGAGATAAGAAAATTGGATGCGGACCAAAAATTAATTCCATTTTTCATGTCGGTTAGCACGTACAGAGGATGACCGGAAGGTATTCAGGACGAAACACGGTTTAGGATCTTCATGTTATTTTCCACTTGTGCCTGTACGTATTCGTGTTTTCGGCGGAAAATGTGTAAATATTGTATTAAGTATCGAGAACACGAGGACATTCACCGATCGAACACAATTATTGTCTGAGATCGGAGTCGTTAACGTTCAAGCTACTTATAAAGTTTTTTTGAGCGAAAGACACACTTAAATTTCAAACATTTATTGCTGGCCCAAAAATAGTTACAAAAACTGGCACCAGGGCCTACAAAAATTTTCTAATTCAGCCTGTTCAACTGGAAATACATTCTATAACAATAATAAACTATACAGAGTGTTTCCTAAACATGCGGCAAAAATTCAGGGAGCTGTTACTTGGACTATTCTAAGAATATTTTGTCCTTTGATGTTTTTGGAAAAACCTCTTTGTTTCGAAGATACAGGGCGAACAACATTTTTCATATTTTTAAAATTGATAATAGTATAAATAAAAATGCGTACCGCACTGTGTTTACTAAGTAGGTACGATTTATTTTTAAATGTGTTTGACAACTATAAAAAATGGCCAGTTTTTTGACTTAAAATTGATAAGTTCAGATGGTAAAGGAATACAGATTAAACACGGTTTTCATTTGAATTCGTTTTGTGATGTATTAGCAATTAACATTTTATCTTTCACTGTCAATGAGGAGAAGATTGGATGCTTGTATGCTGGCTGGAGGTGGTCATTTTCAACAGTTTTTGTAGGTTAAGTTAAATTTTCATGTAATTTTTCATAATAAAATGTTATTATCTTAAATTTGGTTTGCCCTGTATCTTCGAAACAAATAGGTTTTTCAAAAATCATCAAAGGACAAAATATTCTTAGAATAGTCCAAGGAACAGCCCCCTGAATTTTTGCCGCATGTTAAGGAAACACCCTGTATATTTCAAACAAAATGCTGAATCTGACTACGAAAACAACAGAGGTTACGGTACATTTTTTGATAGTACCAACTTTTACAACTTCAACAGGGACTTGAATATATGAATGAATGCTGCTGGATGCAGGTGAATTTAAACATTTTGTTATTCTTGCAGCTTGCAGAGTTTCTTCTTAAGGACTGATCCTTTCTTGTTTCATATTGGTGGAAATATCAATTTTCTGTTAATTTTGTCTTCTTCTGACTCAGACTACAAAATAATTATCCAAAACATCAAAGTATTCATTTTGACAATTCTCGGAATATGTCGTAATTTGTGATCCCGAAAAAATATTCTGTTTTCTTGTGTTATACGATGTTTGTTTTATATCTATGAGAGGTGATTACCCTTCATAAGGGTCCTTTAGCGGTCTTCAAACATCTGAACACCCTCGGTCGTACCTGGTTCGATAAAACCCTCACGATCACAGAGCAAGGCTGAGAATTTAAATTTGAATATTGAAGGAATTCGAAGGACAAGAGTGATTACGCTCCGAAATAGGCCACTGAACATGGTGTTGAGGTCTTCTAAGAAACCCACACGGCAACAGAGAAACTTCTTCGTGAAAGAGGACAATTGAGTTGTTATGTACTCATTGAATTTTCACTTTGTCCAATTTACGGTTTAGCTTATTGTGTTATGAGTATTCTAATGTTGGGCAATTCGAAACGGGGAAATTGATTGGTTTTTTTCATTTCCTACAAACTGTGACATATTTGTCATAACTAATTTATGAAGAATGAATTTCTGCAATGGGTGGTTAATTCGAAAACGATTCAATTCATTATGAATAACTAGTTTTTTTCCGCTCTTGTCTTTTTTTATTTCAGATTTAGAATTTCGAGTAGATTGTTATGGGGTTGCACTAACCCCAGCTTGGTACTTTTTTGTTTCAATATGTATTGTATTATTTTAGCTCTCTCAATCGAAAGAATATATAATATATAATATAGTCGTTCCTGGATTTAATGTCAATGCTGTGTAGGAATATAATAGAAGACGTTGTCTTGGTGATTGAAGCTATTGATTGTTGATTGTCAAAGTGACAATAATAAACTGAATTTACCTCGAAATTTACCTACAATATAATTCATAGATTAATACTTACACCGAGACTAACACTTATACAGGCGTCCCGAAAAGACCTCATCAAACGAAAACGGAATGTAGTGCAGAAAGTGCTCTACCTGATGTGGGGAAAGTCTCACAGTTGACGAGATCTCTGATGTTCTATGAGAATGTTAAATTTTTTCACTTCAAATACTCCCTCTCATGCCATAGGTACAATTAAATACTTTTCGAATCAGTTTTTATTCGAGAATATTGTTGAATGTTTGCTTCAATTTATGCACTGAAAAATAGTACAAAATCTGATGCAGGTATTCTGAAAATAAATGTTTAAAATTCATGTTTAGGAGAAAGTGTTTTTTGTACCGAATTCGATTTGAGGTGGTGTGAAAAAAAGCACTGTACCTTTTCTGCAAATTCCGTTGAAAAGGACTACTCGTGAGGATTTCGAAAAGGTAAAATACAGGTGATAACTCTCTTCAGAAAAAAAGGTATTCAAATGTTTAGCGAAAATGGACCATTTCTCTGGAAAATTTTGTCACTTTTTCCACAAAATCTTAAATTTCCTATAATCTGCTGTTACTAATTCGATAATTCTATTGAACAATGTTCGTAACTCTTCAAATTACATCACTTTCTCCCGAGCTTTCTCCGAAACATGAATTTTAAACATTTATTTTCAGAATACCTGCATGAGATTTTGTACTATTCTGCAGTGCATAAATTGAAGCAATTGTTCCACAATATTCACGGCGAAAACTTATTCGAAAAGTTTTTAACTGTAACAAAGACATGAAAGAAAGAATTTGAAGTAAAAAATTCAACTTTTTCATAAAACATCAAATATCTCTCAAACTGCGAGACTCTCATAAAAACGATTTTTTCATATCAGGTAGAGTACATTTTGATCTACATTTCGTTTTCGTTTGACGTGATCTTTCCGGGACACCTGTAATGAAAACTAGCTTCATACCGATCATTCTGTATATATATAAAGTGACAGATCATTTAGTCGAAATTGCATCGTTTTGCAAGCCCATTCTTCGGTGACAAAGTCAAAATCAAATCTGGTAAGCGGCATCCCTATTCAACCCCTTTTTCACCCTTCCAATGCTTGTTCGAGAATTCAAACAGTTGAAATAATGAAGCGCTATGATGAATGAAGCCTAATGCGATATTTAACACTCTATTTCGAACGTGTATGCTGCATGCCGACGCGAGATGGCAGAACAAACGTTAATAATCTCCCAACAAAACCTCCCGTCCTCTTTTACGAGGCAGCAGGTGCAGAACGAAACCCGCCGATGCGCCAAAAACCACCTCCCCGTGAAGAAGCAGTTACTGGTTATTTTGAATTACCACTCACGTAACCCCGCTCTCGGGCATAATCTGACCGTTCATCATTTTCACATTAGAGAATTTGACTCTAAATTTCGCGGAAATTGAATTGGTTGCCTTCGGAACGGGCAAAGGTGGATTTTCGCCATTATGCAATAAAAACTGGAAAGCAGTTCCCCCACGAAGTGAGCGTATCCTTTCAGCCGACCTTATAACAGTTTAAATTTATTAGACGGTTATTTATGGACCACTCCGAAAACAATGAATGCTGCGAGAGTGTTCGGCTACCAGAGATAATCCGATGTTCCTGGGATCGTTCAGGTACAATTTTCGGCGGAAAAAATACCCCTTTTTGTGATTTATACGGCGAAAGACACGTCAGCGGCTGAGCCTCAAATGGACCGCTATTTAGGTAATTAAGGCTGAACAACAGAACCGAATCTTCCATCTGCAAAGGGAAAAATTTTAATTCGCAATTCGTTCATTGATTTTAATTATTAAAGCTGTCAGTTGGCGTTGCAAGGTCAATTTATAGGGGGGCTGTAATGTCGATACCTTGGATTTGGTATCAAATTTGATACATAGATGAACAGGTGGTACCAAGATGGTAGTAGATCAACTTAACACTCTATACCAGGATTTTGCGTGTTTTTGGTGGCACTCAGACCGAATTAGACTGTTAACATAATATGAATGAAATTTGAAAGGAAACTTCAAAGTTAGGAGTCGCCGAATATGATACCATGAAAAAAGGAATTCATATTGACAAAGAAAAAAACTAGTCCTTCATTTCCTAGCTCGGAAGTAATGATGACGACAGAAAAAGTATGAGAGAAGATCTTTTTCTAGAATTCTAATGGGATGCCTCTCAATCTTTCAGAATCTTGGATCTAATAATGCTAATGTCATCATTTATTGTGGGGAAGAGGACTGGGGTGGGTAGAAAAAATGGCAGGTATTAGAAGCGAATGAGTATCATTTTTTTTGGAGGGTTGAGTCAATTTAGTAATTCTATTACGTCCATTCGCTAATAGTTCTTTGGCTGCTTCTCCTGACATGTTACTGAGGAAAATTGGAAAAAAGCGTAAACTGTATAACGTGTAAAGTTATTTCGTTTGTTAATCCAGAATTTTTTCAATTGAGCCGATAAAAACTATGAGATGGACTCCAAAAGTTAAGCCTTCATTCTTTCCCTCATCCATAGACCAGAACAACAGAACAAAGAAAAACTAAACAAATATCTCCTATATATCTCATAAAATATTAGATATTCAATATATCAATCCAATAGGGACGAGTAGACAAATAGTAATTGGATATTGCCGATAAATTAATTTCTCCATTGTTCGTAACTCTTCGATTTTGAGTAAAAACTTTTCAGGCAATTTTCTGAGGATGTACTCTCCATCGGAATGTCATTCGCTCGAAATGTCATCTGAAAGCCTTTATGAAATCTATAGGAATGAATACCGAACCTCCAATGGATTTTCACTCAGATAATAGGAATTCGTACACATTCATTTATAATTTCCTATTCATTCATGAAAATATTCAGCGCACAATGACCTCTATTGATTATCATTGGAATATCGTTTACCTTCTGACAATGGTTGTACTTGTGTAATGCTCATGTCAAATATGGGGGACGAAAGATATGGTAAATATATGGGTTAATAAACTATAATCTCCTAGATATCACCTGATCAAATCAATTTTATGAACCTTTTTTTAATCATTCGTGGGTCACCTATCTCTTTATTCGGAGTTCAGGAAACTTGGGTTTTATCATTTCGTCAAATTGCATATGAATATTTGCTCTATTTGGGTTTGTCAAACTCCCGATAGTTGGTTCTTCTAATTAACATTTTTCAGTGCAAAAAACACTAACCGATATTAATGGAAATATTTCAATAAGTATTCGATAACCATTCAGTGAATTAGAGCAAATGATGTATAATACTCGTATACAGAAATCTCATTCTAATATTCTTTCATTGAATTTTGAACAATAACAAGCCATTTTAACGTACACGATATCGCCGATGAATGACCCCTATGAATTTATGATTTTCCTTTCATTCATGCATGATTGTCATGGACAACCGAATGCAGGAGATTCAGAAATACCTAATCCAAATAATGTCATAACTAAAATTGAAATTAGTTTAGGGGTTACGTATATTTTCCTTAGAGTATATGGATTTGAAAATAGGTTCAGTTGATAGATTAACTATTGAGCTTTGGAAGAAAGTGGCAAAAAACAACTTGTTTTTGGTGATATAGAGTACAGACCAGTTCTTGTAAAATATGAAAAACTGGTCGACCTACCCCAAGCCACAGTTTGCTCAAGGCTACTGTGTCGGACGAGTTTTTGATAGTCAACCTACCCCTATAGTCAACCATCCCTGGTCTTCTCCACCCTGTATAATAATGATGCTTCGAAATTGCTGCCAGGGGAAAAAATCTGAAGGAAGTGATCGATAGAGAAAGATCCGGAAAATCGAGCGTCGTCAAGATTACGAAACTAACGACTGGAACGATTAAAAAGCAGTTAGGGACTTGATATGCACACGACGTTTCGTTACGTATTTAATGCTCGGCATACACAACTTACATTCCGAATGATATCTGTTCGTGTGTCACGACCTCACGAATCGACCATTTTCAAGTATCCCACAGCCGTGGTATCATCGGTCCTCCTCTCCAAATGTCACGTGTAAAAGCTCGCATTCGAATGCGCATATTTCAAGTCGCTAATGCCACAGAATAAAATGAGAGACCGCGGAATCCTAAGCTCCGGTTCCCATTTGAATAATTCCTCGCCGATTCTGGTATTTTGTGTGAATCATATTTCATATTCACTTATTTATTCAGAACTTTGAACGTTAGCGCTAATGCTGTATCAACATGAAATGTCGACAGGAAGTCGAATCAGTTTATTTATTTACTTCCTCTTCGGCGTACGGGGACGCGGAGCGTCGTTTTCGTTTGCGGAACGCTCGGATGAGCGTCTTAACCTGGTCTTGGCTGTTTTCCATTGCTGGGGTTCATTTCCCGTCCCGTTTCTTCAGCGAGCTCGGCGAAAGCACGTTTCTTCTCTTTCCAGGGATGTTTTCAACGGTATGGCACTTTGGAATCGAATAAAATGCATGGAATCCAAGGTGTCGGCCCGTTAAAGGCGTCTTTGGTGTTCGAATGTAGCTCTTATTAAGGGTTAAGAGATGAAATTAATATATCTTCCGCAGTTTGACGATTGAATGGGATATTTCTCACCGAAATCTTCGCTAGTTTTCATATGTCTTGTTTATGCTGGTTAAGAAAAGAAGCTTACATAAAAATGGAATAATGTTCCTCTAATTCTGTGGCAAATCTGTTCATTCTGTCACATGATGTACAAAGTTCGACGGCCTATTAGACATTTCTAGAAAACTGAATCTATTTGAAATCTGGGAACTGGGAATAATATTTTTTTCGACATTATCTACCGAGCTAAAATATTCTCAAAGCCCGACCACTTTCAGTTGTATAACTGTATAGGTATTTAAAAAAAATTTCAAACATTTTTTTTTGTTTTCATGTTTCCAATTTCGATAGTGTATTCAGTTCTGAATACATTCGTTTTCAAATCATTGCATTTGTCGAAATACTTTTCAAAATATTGAGAAAAAACTGAAGAAAAAAAGGAGATAAGAGAATTCGGTAATATGTTTGTTATTATTATTCTAAATATCTAAAGCACACACCGTTTTCACATTTTTGAAGTGGAAAACTGTGGAAATATTGTCCATTTCTAGAATTTTGAAAAACTCGTCACAGGGTGTTCCAATTGTTCGATCAAAAATTTTGATAGAGATTGGCCCATAACTTTCGTTTTTCGAATTAGAACCCTATTTTTTTATGATTGCGGTAGATTCTGCGAAGAAAAATGATGATGATGTTCTAACAAGTTAATGCTCCTAAAATTAATAATTCTCGAGTTATTTAGGATTTTCTGATTTTATTTCGTCAAATTCATGTCAAGAATGACCTTGATCATAGAAGATAAATTTTTCCAATAATTCAATAGTGACATACCTTTTTTCTGAATTCATTCATCATTGTTGATATGAAACAGATTTTATAAATTTCACGCTACTTACGACATAAAATCAGAAATAATAACTCAAGAATTATTCATTTCAGGAGCATCAACTTGTTTGAACATTATCATGATTTTTTTTCGCAAATTTCAAATTCGAAAGATATTCATTTAGTATCTCACATCAGAACATAACCGAAAAAAAATTAACTCTATTCTATGATCAGAAATACTTCAGAGATTGAACGGTTGGTCGTCCAAGAAAACGGTGGAAAAACGCAGTGACCAGTGATTTGCAGAGACTGGAAGTAACACAATGGGAGCTAGCAGTACAAAATCGACTAGAGTGGAGAAGAATAGTAAATGCGGCCAAGACTCACCTTGAGTTGTAGAGCCATTGATGATGATGATGATTGAACATTTACTGAAATGTTATTAAATCAATAAAAATACGATGATTGTTGACATTACCTCAGGCGTTCCTCAAGGAAGCCACCTGGGTCCTCTTCTTTTCGTGATCTATATCAACGATATAATAAAATGTTTCAAGCACTGTTCCATACTGCTCTACGCTGACGACCTCAAACTATTTCGTAGGGTCGAAAACTCAGATGACTGTGATTTAGTTCAAGATGACTTAAATCGGTTGGCCTCTTACTGTGATAACGATAATATTTTCATCAATTTTGCTAAATGTAACAAGATATCCTTCACCAACAAAAAGAATATAATATCATATAACTACACAATGAATGGACATATAATCAAAAAAGTACAAAATGTTAAAGACCTCGGAATTTTAATTGATGATAAATTAAGTTTCGCTGACCATGTCAATTCTGTTACCATCGATTGCTCAAAGATGATGGGATTTATTATGAGAAATTGCAAGCATTTTACCAATGCACGATCCTTGATTTCTCTCTACTACGCTTTCGTTGACAGCAGACTATCCTACGCTTCTGTTGTATGGAAAGTTCAGAATAAATTTTTGAGATATATCGGAAATAAAACTGGTAGGCCTGTGATCAATAGTGACTATTCCATCATACAAAGACAGTATAATTTTATGCAGTTGAATACTCAAAGAAGCAAAACTGACATTTTATTTATATTCAAAATATTAAATGGATATATTGATTCTATTCAGTTGCTGTCAATGATAAATTTTAATATATGGTCACGTGTAACTAGGCAGGCTGAATTATTCAACATTCCTTATAGCAGTGTTTTTCAATCTGTGGGTCGCGACCCCTCAGGGGGTCGCAAAGCCTTTGTATGGGGGTCGCGAGAAGTCGAGAGAACTAGGTCCTACTTCGTTGAAAAACATCAATGAATTCTAATAAAAAAAAGATTTATCAAGATTATACAGAAATACTGGTAATGTTATTCATACGAATGAATTCTTCGATTACTAGTTTATTTTACTGTGGAATTTTTTTTTTCAGTGAGGAGTTATGAAACAATTTATTCTTTCTTCACATTATTCGATACCATTTTCATTTCAAATATACCTGATGATTAAGGAGTCTAGAAAATCGAAGTTTTGATACTGGGGTCTTTGGTAATTTTGTCCGAGGTATCGAGTGGGCCCATCAGATTTTGAGTTTAAAAGGCCCTTATATGTATATGAGGCCCAACCTGAAACCAAAACATTTTTCGTCCATATTTGGGCCCTATGCAGCATTTTTTGTGCAAAAATCAAAGTTGGACCTCGTATCTCGAATAAGACCCCTTGGGGCCCAAAATCTGATTGACCTAATCAGTATTAGAATATGAGTTTTCGCAATCTTTTCTGAATGAACGCCTCAGATTTTTGAAAAATAAATGAGGACGAAAACATTTTTGGTTTTAACCAATTCAGATGAAAAATTTTCCGCTTAATCCGAATCTGCAATGAAAAACATGGGTTTTCATTTGAAATTTCAATGTTGCTCCTTTTGGGCCCCAAATCGTCGATTCCTCGCACGGATTTACTAAAGACCCCAGTATGTGAATTGATGTTATCCCACTTCCCATTTCATCAATGAAAAAGTCGGCTTCATTTCAATTCCATTAAGTTTGTCTTTTCCTATCATGACATTTTCATTTCGTCCTTGAAGACGTTTATTCAAGCTATTTGAATGCTGAAAAGCTTTATTTCCAAAAGAAATTCCAGGTCAAAAATGAAATCCAAGTTTACTGACTTTGCTTGCTGTGGAAAAAAAGTATTTTGTTTGTTCTTGTTTTTATACTGAAAGTTCAGCGTGAAGTTCCATAACTCTGGTCAGTACTTTGCTATCGAAAACTACTCTGTATGGTAAAGCAAATTTCAATGGGGTGAATCTATACTTGCAACACAAATGGAAATGATTTGAAACAGACGAGTCTGCAACTCTTTTCCTCTAATCGAATTTACAATATTATACATTTGAATTATTTCAACGTTAACATACATGGAAAAAGCCAGGGTTGGGGGTCGCGAAATTTTTTTCGATGCTATGGGGGTCGTGTCATGAAAAAGATTGAAAAACACTGCCTTATAGAAGAACAAACATAGGGTTTAATTCACCTCTGGTCAGATCTCAAAGAATATGTAATTTATACAGTGATAGAATTAATTTTTATAATGTTTCTCTGACAAAAATGAAATTCGAAGTTAAAAGTGCATTGAATTCTTAGGTTGTTTCGGGTTGTTATAGGAGTTATTATTTTTTTGTGAGGACAATTTGTTGTTGATTAATCTGATTATTTATTGTGTTATTATATATTATACTGTTAACTTAACATCTATTTACCCACAGAGTGGATACTGTATTGGACATTAGTCTGTTTGTATCCCTATACTTCTAAATAAATAAATAAATAAATAAATTACTTTTTCTCCACCTTTTAATTAAAAAAGAGTTCTTCCAAAGGTTTGGTACAACTTTTTTCATGAAAAATAAGAATCTGCATCGAGAAAATACTTTTCCCTTAACGAAGGTCATGATAATGAAATAATTTTGAGAAAAAAGTCATTATTGAAACAAAATATGTTCATCTTCATTCCCTCTTAATACCTAACAATTTTTATTCGAAATATTCATTTTCAAGTCCATAGTCTCTACGATTATTTACTGCCTCAAGTTAAATTCAAGTGCAATTATATCTAGGTTGCATCTAATGGGTTAATGGAGAATATTTCATTATATCGCCAATGGTGTAAACCTATTATCTTACTTTTCTCATAATAAAGCCTTTCGGTTTCGCAGATACAGGGTGTCCCATTTGAATAAATCAGGCGCATTCAACTCTACGAATAAATTCCTTTGGAAAGCAGTTTTTGACTTTTCAATGAGTTATGAGATAGCTGATGACTGTCCCCCAAAACCGAAAGGACTACGAAAATGTTAGAGAGAGTTAGATTAGTCTCTGTCACTGGGCCGAAGCTCATTGTTTTACTGCCGTATTCCAACGGAAATTTTCACTGAACTCAAGAATTTCTGTGGGTCAGCTTCGGCTCAAGTCCCCATATATACCAAGTAATGGCTATTGGGAAATTTAACAGTTCATATTGAATTCGATTTGAAATGTATCGATTCTACTAAATTTTAATGAAACTCTGGCATTATTGCAGGCCTAACTTCTCACATAAATTATTTGGAATTGTGGTAATCGTTTTGAGTATTTTATAATTGAAGTTTAATGATGATACCTACTAAGAATTCATAATGATATCGAATATCATGTTACATTATATCCAGAATAATTTTTAGATACTTTACATTTCATCCTAGAAATTGATTTTAGGTCTTGGGAGGTCATAAAGGAGAATTCTTCAATTGAAAATCTCTGACAGAGAGATTTTTGTCATGTCGACGGAACACCCTTTAGGTTTGAGCAACAAAAGTCCAAATCGTGCAGTAGATCAATTATATCATGATCGCGAGGACAATTACTTCTTAATAATCTTGAACGAGTGCAAAAATTGCTTCTTTTCTATACAGTAGAATTCCAGTCGACTATTTCCATGGAGACCTCCACGGAAGACATAAAAGATCACAAATAATGAAGCCGCATAATGGGACGATTGTCTGCAGAGCATCATTTGAAGTCCATCCCATTCATCAAACAGTTCATTATTCTAACCCGACGTATTGCCGAACAAAGAGGTGCGATCAGAATTAACATTTTACAGTTATATGGTAAATGCTGAACTCAGATACAGCTGGAAATAAAATCGATAAAGGGGACTTCCGTTCACGACCTACCAACAGTCACGGTTATAGTTTACAAACTGACTGTATCGAGATAAAATCAGATTAATTTTGTACATGTAAGCCGCGATTTAAACACACTCGCCTTTTGTGAGTGCTACCTCTGCGGTTAAGAGTTCAATCGCCTCTATGAACGAGCCTAGTCGATGTTCTTCGTTCTTCTTCTCCACACACATGCGGTTAGTTTATCTACCAGGTGTTATTTGTTTGTATTCCCCTCGGGTAGAGGATTGATGAGGGTTTTCTGGAATCCAGCTTTTGTAGCGTAAACCCAAGCTAAATAGTACGAAAATTACATCCTATACGTGTTTATGGAATGTTGATTAAGTATACACAACAGGATCAACTTGTACGGATTACCTGAAGTTTTAAGTACCTAGTATATCACTTCTGCGAAAGGACGTGAGATATTTTCGGAGATTTTATTTTGTTCGAAGCCAATTTGGAGAAAATTCGGACAGAAAAAGCTTGACAGAATCTCTATTTGGGTTACACATACGTTTAATTAACGGAAATCAGCATCAGTTCACGAATTTGAATACTGCAAAATATTCTCAGTGCAATTTTTCCTTTTTGTTTTATCATTCATATTCTTTTGTCACAAAAGGGAAGTCTATCTTTCTTTTTCCTGATGCTCAATCTTCATCAAACAATTTCATAGTGATTGTATTCAAAAGTCTTTGACTTCCTTGCATAATTATCAGAGTTCTTCCTGAAGTTGAAGGATCCTGAATGTCGAAATATGTTCACTCGACTCTCTGCCTCTGCACGTTCCCGTGAAGAAAAAAATGATATCAATTCCGAATTGGACAATTTACATTTCGTTCCAGCTGTCGTTGAGTACGTTAGCCTATAATTTGGAAACAACTTTGTCATGCATGTAGAGTCGTTTTACATGTTTGAAATACTGGGTGGAGGTAGATAAAATTATGGACCTGGAAACCCACATTCGAAACTCTCATGCAATACATATTCATGGATTTTTTCGTGAATTCGTTCGATATTTCTCGATACCATGTGCGACGTGGGATATATATGAATTTTAGATCAATTATACAACGCTATATTGCACGAGTTCCTAGGATTATAGCTGAGAAGTTTCTCATATGAACAAAATATAGGATGAACAGTTCCATTCACTATTAAGAATTAAGCAAGTTCGATGAAAATTGACGAAATAACTCGAGACTATATTTAGCTTCCTTTTTTTCCCACAAGAATGATCAAGATAAGTGAAATAATTAATGTCATTATGGTTCAAATGTCTTTGTCTGCTCTGGAAAAGTTTGCATCTAATTCTGGAGTTGAGAAGATCTCATGAAAAAATTAATTAAAATAATGTTTGTGGCTCAGAGTGGTACGTACAGGTAACGTTTCAAATTAAAACTGGTATCTCTGAGTTGAAGCATTTCTAGCTAACTTCAAATCAGAGACATTAAAGTTGTTCTGTAGTAACAATGTGGTTCAATTGAAATATTTCAGAAAGAGGGGAATGCAGACTAGGGTTAATGCTGTGGGGCAGACTTTATAGGCTGATTTTCTTTCCTTCAGAATACATACAAAAAAAACTTTATTACAATTGTTTTTCTTCATTAGGTAAATGAAATAGCAAATTTAATATAAATTATTCAAAATTATGCCTATCAAAAGAAATTTTGATATTGATTGTTCAATGAATACCTTCCAGTAATAAAAGTTTTTAATAAGTACGTGATACTTCACAGAGGGTAAGTCCGTAAGTTGTTGCAGATATTTGAATGTTTGAAGTTTGAACAGATCCTATAGAAGTGGGCCAAGCCTTACTGGTAGGAAATATCTGTCGAACAAGTAGTTCATCAAAACTTTTTCCGTAAATAGCCTGGGGCAACTGTGGGAGAACAATTTCTACCGGTGTTGTTCATTCAAACTCGCATCTTCATTAATCAAGAATAATTATGACTTCAAATTACAGCGACGGTAGGAACCAACCGTGTATGCCGTGCAGCGTGATGAAATAATGAATACGGGAGTTTAGTTTCTCGTTCCTTCGTAGCCTAAACAAAGTAAATAAACAACTCACTTATCGAGCAACTCTAAACGGGGCCTCACACGAAACGATACATGGATTTGCTCCGCTGGAACGCCGTCCTTATTCCTGGAAATGAACAAGCGTCGAAAATAGATTATCCTGCTAATTGGGACAGGATCAGAATCATCCCTTGTCATTAATTGAATGCGCCCATCCCAGACCTAACCCTAATAAATATGGCAGTTTGTAATAGATGGATTGTTTTAACGCGGTGCTAGTGAGCACGAAAAGCTGGACAAAGCCTCAAAAGACCGACCCTTATTCGCCGAAATATAGAGAACTTCCGAAAAATTCAATATTTTTAAACAAAGATTTCGAATAATCATTTAGAAAAATCTATATTAGCAAAATTGAAAATTTTCGTTTCTTTTCTCTGCTCTTTTTTTCTAATCTAATGCTTGTGACTACTTTAGTAGCATGTTTCCAGGGGTGGTCCAGCTTATTGTGAAAGTTCAAACTGATTTTATCTGAATCGGAAAAAATCGATTCAAATCTTTCGAATGTAGAGTGTACAATTTACCTAATACCAGAAATGTTGGCACAGTTTAGAGATGTGGTTTGTGCTACCTTATACGCTCCAGCATATTATTGTGCAAACAACCAATCAAACTAACCGACTTCAATGGGTCATGAAAAACCTGCCAAAACGACAATTCCACCTGAAAAAGAATAAAAGTTATCGAATAGATTTTATTCTCGGCTTAGAGCACCCGATATTCGTAAAAGTTCAATACTCGAAAAGTTCGAGTGAACTGAGACCAAGTACTTCAATAATTCAGAAAGCACCGTCTTGGTAAGGAATTCAAGTACAGCAGCATAAATGATTCAAGCCATATCAATTAGAAGCGTGAATAAAAGTAACGAAATGATATCGTGAAGAAAATAAATTTTATCTTTATGGAACGGGTTCCACTTCTCTATCTCTCGAATTGCTGCTAATAATCGAAACTCGAAATGTCTTAACGTGATAGTGTACTTTATTATTATTGGATGACGATAACAGGGTGGCTGTTTTCGAATATATTTTCCCATGAGTAATTAAATTATAATTGTACGACGCCTACTGACTTTTATGGGTCATCAAAACGCTACTACACAACTAATTTTTTTATGTTTTTTATCGTCGTCGAAATGCATTCGAAATGTCCCCTTTCAATTCTTGAAAGATATTATTTCTGTGGATCTCATATGATCTCAAGGTTCCAGTAGTAACCTGAGAATATAGTTAGATCCAGTATAAAGGGATCCACCTCTTTTTGACCATCATAAACATTTGGTAGGTATAAGCCTTATGAGGCATCCAAGTTTTACACGCATGAATCAACTAAAATGGGCAAAAAGTTATGTTGCACAGACTTTTTCTACTTTCCATATCATTAGGAAGTATCTCTGATGAGAAATAAACGTGGAGACTCCAAAGTTATTTAAACAGAGTAATATCCGCACTCGGTGTCCCAGCATTGAACAGATCATAAAAGAACTGAGAATTGGTACTTGGAAGGCTTGAGGAAAACATACTACATCATTGTTGAGAGAGCACAGGAACGACTTTCAAAAATCCTGTTCAAGAAACCTCGACAGTACTCAAATGATAGATTATTCGAGGAATTGAGAATGATGGACCCGAGGCATATATAAAAAGTTTGATATTATCTATCCCCAAAAAACGTCACAAGTTGGATCTTTTGTGTTCTACTTACAACACAAAACAGACACAAAATTTTATGGTTAGAGGTTTCAAGGATATTGAGGAAAGGGTCAAATCCTCTGCCCTTTATAGATCCATAATATAATTCCCAATCAATTGAAAATTCCACAAAGTCACCATTCTCTGAAGCGGAGATGATTATTACGTTATTTTATTTTGTTGAATTTCATAGTTTATGTTGGTCTGTTGTTTTGATTTGAGAGAGTTTATATACAAGCCTCAGATGACTTTTTTGAGCTCTCTCAAATTTTTAAATTTTATTGTTTGTTATTGGGTAAATAAAGTTAAACTTAAACTTAATTAAAACTATAAAAGAAATAGTACCTGAACCGAAAAAATTAATGTTTGAAATGATTGATAGGCGTCAGCCTGTGTAGTAGTTCATCCACTACAAGGCTCCATAATGATAATATAGAACATACCAAAGATCAGAAGTAGAAGATACTGAAAAAATCTGTCAGAAAACTGACAAACTCAAAGTACAGCTCAAAGTACATACTGAAACTGTAAGGACGAACAACTACATAAAAGGGAGAAATATACTACTGACAAAAAGACTGAAACACCCAGAAGGAGCTGTTTATATTCTAATTTTTTTGGTAAAACAAAGATAGTATAGCAAGCAAATTAACCCAGCTCCCACTGACTTTGGCGGCTCTGGGACATGAAGTACAGTTAGCTTGGTATAGTAGTATCCCTCAAGAAGAAATAGACCATCTTCTTTCATCAATTCCAAGAAGTGTTGGGGAGTTTATAGATAACCGCCGTCGACCAACTCCTTGCTATACTATCTATGTTTTACCAACAAAAAATATTATACTTTGAAAAGCTGCTTCTGGGTTTTGCAGCTTCTTTGTCAGTTTACTTATCTGGAAGTAAGTAGGAAAAAGATGGGAAGATGGGTCATATAAAGACCAATAATGATCAGTGCAGGGTGGGTCCGAAGTTCTGACCGGATGCCAAGTGGCAATTCCGGATGAATATGACTATCGGACAAGAAACTAGGGCCCCAGACCGAACCAACTCCGTATTGAGTCGTTCCGGATGGGGAGAGTGTGCAGCCAACAACGAAAACTAACAAGATATCCCTGTGTTCTACGTATGCCACGAACAAGGGAAATAACATTCATTTGGATGATCACAATCCGAGATGTACACGAGTCCTCCCCAGTCGATAAACTAATCTAAGTTCAGGAACAAGTTATGAGAAAGTTGTCAACCCGTTCATGGCTCAAACTCCAGGCGGGGGTGCTTTGAAGCCTCCGACACCGTTGTGGGGTTCCCTACAACGGCCATCACTTTTGCGGGTGAAGATTTTCCCTTCTCGGAAATTTTGTTTTGATCGAATTATGAGTTGGGGACAAGTGATTAGGTTCAGCTTATTCATTCTCCCATAAACATACCATTTTGCATCATTATCTTGAAATTAATGAGCTTCACTAGGTCATGTATAATTCAAAATGGCCCATGGTGAATCAAATTAAGGTATCAGGAACAAAATTTTTTAGAAAAACTCTCACTCCATGGTTTTTTCTTATTTTCTAGTTTTTTTTCAAGCTTCTTCTAGCACCAAGTAAGGGTAAAAATCACCCCAAAATATCGGAACATTTGGAGTAAAGTTAGATTGCTCAAAAAAAATCTTACAATTTTTCTGAATCATCTTTATTCATTAAGCTCATTCAACTAATTTGTTCTTTGTCAATAAATATTGCAATAATGGTGATAATAATCATAATGTTTATGAGGTAAGAACTGAACATATTTTTTTCGGAAAGCTGTATTCTTTATAAAGAATTGAAATAGAAAAAATTAAAAATGGGTAGTCAATGTTGAACTTTGAGTGAGGTTATTAATTCAGAAAAACATAACTATTTGTAACCTACTGGTGATATGAAATAATTTTCGGAAATTTGAACTCCAGAGTTTATTATTGAAGACATCACAAATTATTCATTATTAAGTTATAAAAACAATTTCGAACAAAAAAACCGAGACAATCATAAGTCATATGAAATCTTAAATATTAAAAATCTTGAAATATAATCTTAGATCCATAACTACTGAATATTAATTTGGAATAAAAATTACAAGTTTGATTCCATATAACTAGAAAGGGGGTTTTCGAAACCTTCGCCTATTTATACCATTGACGTGATTAATTCGAATGACAGATATAAAAACTTTATTTTTTAAAAAGCATGTGTGTATGAATTGTAAACTTATTATTTTGAAGAGGATCTGGGCGATTTTAAAATGAATCTGCTCGATCATCAATGTTATTTGAATATCTAGAGAGTGATTTTTCCCCTGCATAAGATTGAAAATTGCTAATGAAAATATACAAAAAATTGTCATCCTTTCATCTGAAAGTTGACAGGAATAAGCTTTTTCCGAAAATGTCGATGCATTCCTAGAAATGACCCGTTTTTAGTTGCCCATCATGTGATGTGTGGATAATCCGACCCCCCTATAATCCGAACGACCATGATTGGAAAAATGATATCTTTAATTCTCGCTCTAACCTGTGCATCCGAACACAATAAAAAAAATTATTATATTTTTATATCACGAACAGAAATGATATCTCGTTCGGATTATAGATTCCTATAATCCGAATGATTCCATGAACCGAACGGCTCCAGCCAAGCGGAATATCTATATATTACTGTATACCAATCAATAGGTAGGACATGCTTTAAAGAAATCGTGTCTTATCACAATCGGGTATGCCGAAGCTACGTGTTCAAAAAGAGCTCTTGTAAGCGATTTTCGTGTCATTAATAATAAAATAAAATTACGCACTGGGTTGTCAGATGATTCAGAACCGGCCATGCTATCTTTTGGAGGTTTTCAGGAGGCTTTCCCATGTGAAGGGTGGGCGAAATTGAACTTGAGGGTTCTACGCACCACTACAAATTTTTGCACGCAATATTTTGTGAAGCCATCCTGCAATTATATAGAGTGCTAGGGAATGTAAAAAAAAAATGGTATGCTGTATGGCAAAATCAACAAACCTGCTAAGATTTCAGTTTTGAAAGGGAAATTATGAAACTTGATGAAAAACTAAATGGGGTCTCTAGAAATCTGCAAAAATTGTCTAAATCGAACTGTCCAGTAAAACTGGAGGTTCAGTAGAGCCAAAAAATATATATGTGCGTTGTTGTACTCACATGCAAAGTTTCATGCTTATCATCATTTTCGTTTGTTTTATACTAATATGTCTCACGGAAGAGTCTGATTTAGACTCCGAAACGTTCAAAGAATAT
Source organism: Hippodamia convergens (assembly GCA_038502775.1). Taxonomy (NCBI): domain Eukaryota; kingdom Metazoa; phylum Arthropoda; class Insecta; order Coleoptera; family Coccinellidae; genus Hippodamia; species Hippodamia convergens. The sequence goes on from CM076610.1 coordinate 53,637,250, forward strand.
GCAAAGAACCTCCCAGACAATATTTCAATAGATATGGTGAAGGTTATATATTTTTTTTTACTTAAGCATCCTTTGTTAATTCTGGTATCGATAAATATTCGAATGCGAAATTTTAGGGTGAGGTGGCATTTCTAGTGATTTTAAACTTATTAAAAGAATCAGGAGAATTAGTTTTTCATAAGAGGGGGGGGGAGTTCTCGAGCTAGAAAATCCGGGTTTGAAATTTTCATTGGTCTACCATGTACATCCGGAAAACTCCTTCTTTTTCGATTATATATCGCGGAAACTGGAACAGAATCGGGGCCAGCTCTCATAAAGCATTTATTCTTGTATTTCATATTTCACCCTGCCAACCGCATATCACAGATCCAGACCGACCTCGTTTCATCTGACGCCAGACATTGTTGAATGCTTTCTGGTGCAAAAAAGCCGCAAGAGAAAGCATTATGGCGCGTAACCTCTCATAAAAATCATTCCTTTCGTCTAAGTCGATATAAGCCTGCAAGAATGGGTTGCAGACACGTTATCTCGGAAATTGCCCTATATTGTGTCATGTGAAGTTACTGGGACTCGACTTTGAAAGAGTATCTGGAACTTTTCCCCATTCGGAATCCAATCGGGAGAAAATCTCTCAGCTAAGCGCTCCATTGTGCTGGGAGGACCACACAAATTGCTAGAGCTCGTTTGGCTGAACTCTACCGAGGCTATGACGCTGGCAGAAATATTATTGATTGCCGCGGGCGATTGATATAAATACAAGTAGAGTTTATGATTCGGCGAAACCGTGGCTTATCGCTTTCGACCCACTCACATCTTGCGTTTCGACGCTTTTTTTCACTCGTCAGCGAGACTGAAAAACCGGAGGCCTTGAATAATTGGTATGCGATTGATATTGTGGGCGATGGTGCAGAAGTCAGAATGATTCAATTAATTTGTATCCAACGGCAATTCGCTGTTTTATATCGGTATTATTATCGTCACTTCTGGGTGTTTTCACCTTTGACAGGTCTTAGAAATAAGTAGAATGAATCATTTCACCTGAACACCACCAAAACTGATTTTGCAAACAGCATACGAGGAACTAAGGTAAATGTCCCAATTATCGACAGTGTCCCAATTATCGACATTTCTGAAGTATTATCTGTTTAATAAGAAGAAAAACGGCCTCATTACAATTTGTATGCAACATACTTCAGATACATACTTTAAAGATCATACTGAAATCAAAAAATAGTTTTCCCTAGCCCCTCCAGCCCAAAAAAACTGCCGCTCAACAGTCGCGTATGAGTCGTTTTCTAGTGAACACCGTTCTACTTCCTCATAAGTTAAGCGCATACTCTTTCATTCGCTTCAATTTTCACGTACAATATTTCACTAAACTGTAAAATATTGATTACAAACATAGTTATATAGGATTATTCTTCTTCTGTATTATCAAATTTTAACTATTTATCCTATATTTTTATAAAAAAACAGGGTGTCGATAAATGGTACATCTGAAAGCTACTGTGTTCCAAATATCGACATGAGTGTCGATAAATGGGTCTCGTTTGAATTTTTTTTGACTTAGTCATAGTTAACAAAGTAAAGTGATTTCCTAAAAAAAAATTTTGTGGAGTTGTTCATGAAACTCATCCTCCTTCCTGTACCAATTATCGACATATTGTTTTCCGTCAAATTATAAAATGGGATTACAATGAATCATGGTGTCGATACAACGTGCAACTTGGTGTCGATATTTGGTGCAATACAAGTCGATGTCTAGGACAGAAAAGATTAACTTGAAATACACTTTGAAAAAAAAACAGTCATCATTATTTCACTTCTGTTAATATAATTCGCTTCGGAATGATTAAATATTTCACCTAATATCAATCGACATTCAATTTATATTCAAGTCAACACTTATTTCAATAATATTTTAACGGATGTCGATAATAGGAACATTCATATGTCGATAATTGGTTATTTTGCGTTTTCAGTGAGCTTTCCACTTACAGTAACAGAACAGGCAAGCATTTTCAGAGAGATTTCAGAAAAAACATCTATTAAAGAAATTCCAGAAAAAAATATACCCACTCCTTTCAGAAACGCACTTCTCTCGCCTTGCACAGATGAACACTCAGTCACTGCAGAGAAGGAACAGAGAATTGAAGGAGAGAGAAAATTATTGAAATCATCCAAAAAGAAAAAAAGTAAAACAAAGGAAAATATAAAGATGTAAGAACAAAGGTTGAAACAATAGAAGCAAGAATCGAACGACTCAACAAGAAATTCATGGAAAAAAGCCACAATGAAGAAATTATTCAGCCACTACTTCTTGAATTCAGAGAAAACCATGCAACCAAAAGAAAAATCCCTGAGAAACCGCTTTACTTCTTGCTGAATGAATGTCGACTACGATCATTTTAAATCACAATTTCTTGTACCATCTAAATTTTTTGTTCATTTTTATTATAGAATTTAGTTATCATTGTTAGCATTGTTTGAAACAGGCTGGAAGACTTCGGTCGTTGGCCAATTGGAGTGATCCAATAAAGATTAATAAATAATAAATATAAAGATGTAAAATCAAGATCCGTCGGAAAAATGTCAATACGCTTAAGGTGATTATGTTCTCGTAGAATATGATGCTGAATATTTTCCTGGGTTAGTATTGAAGAAGTCTGGACAATCATACCAGGCATTGACAAAAAGCCATGGTAACTGTAGATGGCTCAACGTTGATGATATTTTGCATTACGAAGATGAAATATGCATATTGAATAAATGTGGCATATATGACATACCTGAAATGCAAGAATTTAAAAAAATTGAATTCATATCAAAGTTTTTGAACTTTTAGTATTTATTCCAGAATAATATTGTATTTTTTCACTTTTGATGTTATTTCGAACTGTTGCTTCATTTTTCATCATGAATAAAGGATTATTCTATTCATATTATTTCTGTCACGTTGCTCAGAATGATATTATTCACAACCATTTATAAATTTCCACTCTGTCGATAATTGGTACCACCACATGTCGATGATTGGGTTTTCTGATTATCTAGTTGTCGATCATTGGGACATCTGACTTGCTTGTATTTTATTCAATTTTAATTATTTCACAGTATATGAATTAGTTTTTTTATGTTTGTTTATTCAAATATAACATACATAGAATGGGAAATTCAGGAAATTCAACAAATTCTACTTATATTTCAACTAGGAAATCATACTTTCTCCGCAAGATCTCACTATAGTGTCGATAATTGGGACATTTACCTTAAGTCTAGTGCGATCAGCTTTCAGTTTTTCCGCTAAGAATGACATTTACATATCCGTAATATTAAAAATTGGGATTTGCCTCTTCGTCAGTTTGGTCCTTTTCTTCGATGTAGTTTTCACTCCAGGTCTAATGACTAATTCGCATTCTGATATATGTATTTCGAACAAACATAATATACAAACAGGACTGAAGTGTTAGATTCAAACAATTTCAATTTATTTTTTATCAACGCAAACCTGAATTCTACAAATCAAATTGACAATAATTCGTTATAATTATTCTCTCTCTATTCCGAGAACATGAACAGAGTATAAAGACAGAACAACCTATCGATCTGGACGTACTGCAAAGTTTCCACGGATAATCCTCTAGTTCTCACAAATACGATGAGTTATTCAGGAAACTGGAGCATGTAATGTAATCCCTATGAAAACGGCATGAACAGCTCTGAATCACCTGATAAGACGGTGCGTCATTTTATTATTGCTGCCAGGAAAAACGCTCTCGAGAGCTCCTTTTGAACACGTAGCTTTTTTTAGCACGAATGTGATAAGACACGATTTCTTGAGTGCGAGTCCTACTTATTGGTGTATTAGTAGTCAGCTGAATAGGAAAAATTCATGAGAATATCCTCGATTTGTTTTTAAGCTCTTCAATTCAAAACAAAGCCGAGCTTTATCAAGTTGTTTCTATTTTCTTCATAGTATTTTTCGAATTTCACAAGATTAAAAAAAAATATTTTAAATAACAAATGACGACACCTGAGGGTGACAATAACCCTGTGTTTTATTAAAAAAAATAACATGTTTCAAAAACAAAATACAGTGGAACTTCCCTATAACGAATACGCTAAATCCGCAAAAAAATTTCGTTATACAGAAATTTCGTTATGCAGAAATTTTTTTTTTATTGTGTCAAGTGTCAAAAAAAGCAACGTTTACTTGCATTTTTCTTTTTTGGATACATTATACATAATTAACTTAAGCACTTCCTTCTAGACATTTTCGCATTACTTTTTTCATTAACGATCAGAGCAAAACTGAAACAAGAACAATCTGTATAGCCTCCTGTTTCAGAAGGAACTCTCCGTCCGCCGTAATGGTTTAGTTTATGATCGGGATTTATTACCTACGTCCGACAGAATTGCGGAAAAAACCATCCCTAAGTATACTCTGGGAAAAACCTTCTTACCAATACGCATTTAGAGAGTGATTTTTTTGGAATAATTCGTTATAGAGAGAATTCACTTCGTTTTAGAGGGTGTTTTTAACAGGGTATTTGGATTCAAGGTGCAATGACAGATACGAAATTCGTTGTACAGAGAAATTCGTTGTAGAGACGTTCGCTGTAGGGAAGTTCCACTGTATTCTTTTTAACTAATATACATACATCCGTCATCATTTTTCAATTGAAAACATTTGGAGTTGACGGTCTGTTTTATTTTAAATCATCCTTCCTGGGTTCTGGGAGGGGGTTAGATTTTCGTTAGGACACTTTGTATATAAAACACCTGATCGAATTGGTCGAGGACTCGACACATAATGAAAGTTTATACTTGTTATGTTCCCTAATCCATATAATCATTGATAAGGTTATTAACCTCTAGCAAGTGTAGCAATAAATCACTGAGTAGCTATTCTTTCATTGACTACTCACAACGCTGAAATATAATTGGAAATGTCTGGATCAAATAAAAATGAAATATAACAGAATAGAAAATAGAATAATTTCTCTAGTCTTGTAGTTATTGTTATATTTTTTTTTTTTGGTGCACGAGAAAATTGATGTACATGCTTGGATTAATTCGAGTGAAATATGTAACCACAACAATTTTTCCATCGAACAAATACCAAGATCTTTTTCTGGTATTGTTTAACAATCTATTTCATGTTAGATGTTATATTCTCATCCTGAAGTTGCAACAGTGCTACGAGAAAAGTCAACTAAAGTATTCCTTTTACCGCTACAATCTATTGACTATGACCCATATTGAACAATCTCGAATTGAATATAATTTCCTTGCTGACCCACGGAATTGGATGAGAATAATATGCCTTTACACTTAATCGATGATTGTATCGACTTTTTGATCCCGTTATTTTCCTTATCTATGATCTCGATCGCTGTGAACTGATGATAATGTTTGAACTGATTGGAGCTTGTGGTGTACCAGAGCAGCACTCTCCACGCTGCAATAACATTAGGCTAGACACTATTGAAACGGTTAATCAGCCTACACTGAATAAAATTATCACTCTGTTTATATTCCTAATAAAACCATATATGAATTCATAGGCCCTTATGGGTCTTTAATAAACCTTCAGTTCATTGGTTGCGCCATATATTTCGTCGGCTTACTGATCGTAAATCCTGCATTCAACATTCGGGACCGTAAAATACCTAGGATAATAGGATAGTATATTTGTAATGGGCAGATAGCTTGCCTCTCAGGTTGTTTCCTCATTATTTGTTCGAAATTATTTCCTAATGTCTCCAAGAGCGCTTCTGCATATCCGGTTATATTGACTGGTTTCTAAGCAAAGGTTAGAGAAGGTGTCTCTGATCCAGTAATCTCCCAGTCTCTGAAACAATATGAATTGAGAATTTTTTTCAAAAAATTGTAATACACCTTCGTTAATTCTTCACTAATTTCAACAAAAAATGTCGGAAAGTGTTCAACAATAACCGTATATATTAATAAAGGGTTCTAGACTGTATCTGATTTTAGCTGAAGATTCTCGAGTTACTAAATGGGCAACTCTTAATGAGAAAAAACCCTGGATATTGTATCAATTGTTCTATCTATCCCCGCTGGAACAGGGAATTTAAAAAAAATTAAATATTCAATTTTCAATTGATATTGAAGTTGGACGTTAGGTTTGACCAAGCCAAAAAATAATTATTAAAAATGTTGCCAAAAAAGATCTCCATTTCTGCAGTTGGGTAGGAGGGGCTAATTGACCAATTTGATATGTTAGAACTCCTCAACATTAATTCTAATGGGTTGGTGTCGAAACTGGTCGGTGAGTGATTTATTCCTTTTCAAAGTTTTTATAGTAGTTTATTTTTTACGAGTTCATTTCAAGAGCTAGTGCTGTTTCAATGCAAATAGTATGCTCAACATACGAAATACGCGGGGTCAATTCTTACTTAGCATGAAATATTTTTTCTATTTGACAATAAACTTTCTATTTATCGTCTTTCATCAATGTGAAATTGCAACTAAAAGTCATTTCCCTTGAATAATAAACAGAAAAAAGAATTAACACAAATCATCAACGTATTTTATAAATAATTATTGGATTACACTGAGTCTCTATTCAAAATCGGTTTTTAATATTATCATCGATATAGCTCATACCCAAAGAAAAGTAATACCATCATCTGGCTTACATTGTTATACAGATAAAGAAAATGCTTATGGAAACATATGAATGTTAAATTCGAATGAGCTCCGAGTCTAGTAGAACAGTGGAAGAATCGAAATCTCATTGCGATTCGATAACAAATAAAGGACTGGACTGTTGGAATGGCAAGTCTCGGCTGCCGCGAATTGCAATGCACGTTAGTCGCATCCGAACGTCAGATGTGATAGCTAGACGGTTTCGAAATAAATAAGATTTGCGTAAATCAAAATGTTTACAGTTAAAGAGAAAATTCAAATTATAAAATGGTCAATCTATTGCCGAGACAATGACTTCTTTCATTGTTTCCTTTGGAGATAGGTCGATACCTTCACGTTCGCCTCTCCAACTTTGTGCCAAAATAGCAAGTATGCCTAATCTTCTCAGTGATATGAGATTATCTCTTTATAATAGATTTGGCTACTGTTTGGCACAACAAGGTGGATTATTTGAACATATAATTTGAATTTGTCGATCTTCAATTTCGCATGTTTTAGAATTTGTTTTCCTTTTTATCTTCATAGAATAAATTTTTGTTTTTTAATTTCTTTTCGTAGAATGTATTTTTGTGTTTGAATTGCTTCTTTTTCTAGAATTTATTTCATTTTCAAACCAGTTTAGACGAAAAAGAAGCTGAATATTAATTTCCACAGGAAATTATTGGTGTCATTTATTGAGGTAAATGAATTCCTGACGTGAGAGTGGAATAAAATTGTCGTATTCATTCACAACTGATATAAAATCACTCATACCGCGTTTGGAGTGTTACTGATTTGATTCGACACTTCGCGTACCATACGTTGTGCTCTACATCCCCACCCAACCGAATTCGATGTCACTTCCCTTTGAGGTTTTGATTCTGTCACTGTTCGAATTCACTATAGAAACTGTGATGTTTCCAATTCTGATCCGATCGGTATGCCCATTTCCTGCAAAATTATCTCTGTATCCATGTTTGAACAGTTAAACTTCCAGAATATCCTTCGAAACAAATCATTCAAAAATAGTCATTATCGTCGACTGAAGAACTTTTTTAGAAGCACTCTTTTTTCTTATTTGATCTAATGATCTTCCTTGGTTTTTTATTTTTTCACTGGTTGTATTTTCCTACCCTTACAATGCCTTCTCTGTAGAATCATGCAGACTTTATTCATAACAGCGTTCTTTTCTTATAGTGGAATACCTTGGAAAATATTTGTTTCATCGATATAAAATTGATTTAGAGCGTTGAATAGAGCCAAGTTTTGTTCGTATCATGCAGAGTTCTCGCAAATTCATGTTCGAGCAGCAGGCTTGTTTGCGCCCTTCGATCGCGTGTTTACCCAATTACTGCAATTGTTGGCCCCGATCCGCCCGAAAATAAATATACAAACAGATCGGTCACATGGAAACGCCGTCGGTGTGATGGGATCGACTGCGCCACTCAACTCTCTGACCTTTGTCCATTTTCTATGTTCCCGTCACCGATACCCGTTACTCCCATTCGGCAACCCCGCGAACCGACTCGCTTCGTACTATTCAGACGTGCTAATCTGCATGATTCATACGCCTCAAAGGCAACCGATAAAAACAAGGGAAAAAATCGAGCTTATCTCGATTCCCGATGCTTTTAACGACTCTCCGCCAGCGCTCCGTGGTTCTCCGCTCTTCTGTGTGCCCTCGAGTCTCGAGTTTGTACCGTGCTTTCGGGCTGTCTGATACCGTGGCGAAGCGCGTCGCTGTGAATGGAATTATCTGCAGGCCCTCTCGAAGCAATAATAACAATAAGAGTTATAAGGATGATATAATTCGCGCCTAAATTACCCCTTTCGAAACGAGATAGTGCATTAAACTGTGTGACCCCTCACGATTCGAGTTTCAATTCTCGACCGCCGTGCTATTATTGCTCCTTTTTTTCCTTTCGTGATTTTCTTCTTCGATTATCGTGGAGAGTTAGCGGGCGAGGCAATAAATAATGTTCGAATATGAGTGTGTTCGCGTTTCCGCTCACCATTACGGGTATCCATTCTCCCACGATATGTTACAGCTTTATGAAGTTGCCGAGAGTTTCACGGCCAGAAGAAATCGCGCTACGGAGTTCTGGGATTGTTGGATTGAGTGTTCGGAATGGTATGGGGTGCTATCGCTTATTGATTCATATTTCTCGGTCTGAGATAGATAAAATATGTTTCCAACGAGATTCCTAATCGGCTCCTCTACATCCGAAAATTTTTCATTTTCCACATTCGAGGAAAGGGAAAGGGCTGAAAATGCAGATATGCATATTCTTTTAATTGAGAGTTGTGTGTTTGTTTGTCCTCTATGGACTCAGGAACCAGAAGACCGATTTTGATGAAACTTTCACTATAATGTAGAGAATTTGTTTTGGGAGGTTTTCATATAGGGTTCATTCCTATATCACGAAGAAATGAGAAAAAATATCGAGTTCTCATGAAAAATTCATTAATTAACCCAGTTTTTTTAGGCTTTTACGGCCGACACTGGGTTAACTATAAGAGATATAAAAACATAGTCCGAGAGAATTATGTAGTTCTTAAAGAGTTCTATGAAAACGTCCGCGACGGCATATGTCCAACTGCTAAGGACAACCCACCATAACCATTTTTAACATTTTCAGTTCAATTAAAAAAAAAGTCCAAATTGAAGAGGGCTTCCGACTGGGATGGAATGAATTCATATAAGAATGAATGTGATTGTTATCTGCGGCATTTATTCCTGATGAAAAATGCTCTTTACAGTATAGTTTTCTAATGGATACTTTAAAATGGATACTTATTGAATCTACGCGAGATCGATTTGTCACGTATTCACGTGCCTGTCTCTCCTTCGATACGAGGTTATGAATGTGGAGTTGCGGACCTATCAGTACCGTTTCAAATTGAAATATTACGCGAGCGGAGCAGTAACTGAAAATGTTTCATAACGAAGGATCTTCAAGGACATCTACGTGATCTTAAAGGATCTCCTCACCTCATTTTTCTATAGTCTACCCCATATTCTCATTCTGAAATGAAAAAGCAAAAGAAGGAAAAACCAAGTATTCATAATAAATTAACAAATTGACCACCCATTTCAGAAATGCATTCGTTTCTTCATGCATAGCCTTGAAACCTCCTTGAAATTTTCACATTTGACAACTATTTATGAGATTTTCTCTCGTGTCCACAATTTCCCGACACTCACAGCTAGAGCTCTCAACCTTTTTTCAAGATTGTCTTTGATCAATGTTTTCCCGAAGTTGTTCAAAGGTTAGACCCTAATGATTCTTTATTGTTATTTCTTTAAAATTTTCAGCATTACACAAGAGTAATGTGAAATTTCCTCAAGAAATTTTTCGATAAACTAAATATATAAAAAAATATCATTTTTGTTTGAGATTGTCCCTCCCAAGACGGGAAAACCTACCCGTGGATAAATAGAATCATAGTTAAGGACCCTATTAGCCTCCGAATGAAATTGTCTGTGTTATGACCTAAATTTATGATTTTTTCGGTCGACGCCAGAAACGATGATTAAAAATAATGAACCACCGTCAATTTACCCAAACCAACTCGATCGCAATAAGTCATCATACTATGTAATTCATTGAAAAGTTTCCCAACTCGATAATTCCCAACAAAACATGATTCTGAATCGAACGTGGCTCTAACAACAAGAACTCGGGACAAATATTTGCTCGGGTTAACAATGAAAATTCTCTGTTTCCAACAACAGATTATTATGGACAATCTATCATAAGCGATTACGAGGAGTGTGGAGATGTTTCATTAGTTTTTCGAGGTGCATTGGTCATTTTATCGTCGTGGTTGCGACACTGTGGACTTAAAATATTACGACATTAGGTCATATCTCCCGTTCGTGCCTGGGCGTTTGTACATGGAACGAACGGTGTGTGCAGAGTCAATAAGTCCTGCAGGTGTTAATGAGCTTTTTTTCATCTGTTGTTTGAACATGTGAAAGCTCGGACTTTGACTTATCACCCACTCGAGAATCACAAGCACTCGTTAAATATTCTTTTTTGTTTATAACTGTTTTGGTACAGACTAGTCACAGTACAATGCAACTCGATATGTCTCAATCAATGAACGTCGAATCTGTATTATAATGATTAAACAAAATAAGAAGTGAAAAAAAGGAAAAAATCTAGCCATGGTGACGACATCAAAAATATCTCGTAAAAATACCCTCGAAAGCCGGTTTTTGCAAAGTTTTGTGGCCACTCCTCCAGCAGAATTAATTCTCTCAACCCAAGTTAGAACTTTCGACCTGCATTCTACTGGCGTGTTTCATTAGACGAACTCTGGCAGACCAAATTCAAATGTGACGTCTACCACAATAGGCGGCAGAATGATGAATGCTTCGAAATGGTTAATTTTGAAGTCAGGCCTTGTCTAGGTCTACAAAAGTCCGAGACGTATTCAATTTACATATTATCGATTAGACTGGTTTATTAAATCCGTTCACTGGTCGAAAGGACGAATATTTATGGAGTTGTAGCTCGATCGTTTCACAAATTAATGCCTTGATTCGTTGGGAATTTTTCGTGTTAAAGGTTAGGAGGTCGTTCCATGAATAAAAGTTTCGTCAGGAGCTTAATACATCATGGAACATTCAAACTTATGAAACTGCCCAACTCGTACTTCAATCAGTAGCTATCCGAACGCTACAAATTAATATTTGAACTGTTCGAAATCAGAATTCAAATGACTCAGTTCTGCAGAAAAAAGTAAAGTTAGTGTGGAACTAAAATAAAAGGTCCCTTCAGATCCGAACAAAAAAGAAATGACAAAACGAAAAAAGAATCAGGAACACGAAAGACAATAGCTGAGCATTAATTTTCAGAACAACAATCATGACAATACACAAAAATTATGCAAATATTTGACAGAATTTGATATTGAGTATGATCAGAAAATTAAATCGCTAACAAATACTCATTAAATGGTTATATACAAACACTAGGGAGACTTGTGAGAAGCCACTAAGAGAGATTGGGGTATGAAAAACGAAAGTAATGGAATGAAATGGTAAAATGATGAAAACAGTACCCCATACTTGAGCACTCAGCATGGAAAAGCGAAGAGACCCAACCACTAGTAGTGATGTGAAAAAGAAAGTCAGAAGTAAGGGAACAGTTTAGAGAACAAAGCAGCAATAGAAGACTGCAAAGCATCGATAGAAGTTTGAGCTCAAGGATCTGTGATCAATATTGCTTTCCGAAATGATATTGCGTGTAGACCCAGCTTAAAGCAGGAAACGAGGGGTATCCATTGACCTCTAACGAACCTCAACCAACAGGAATGGGTAGAGATTACATCGGTTTAACCTCAGGGTTACGAAGCAAGTTCAAGAAATTTATGGACACGCTCGTGGGTGACTATCCCTGATGGAGACGTCGAGATAATTCTTTAATTTCTTAATTAGGGGCGCCATCGCATTAGCATATCTTGTTTTCTCCAATTGCTCCACTGCCTCCGGGGCGGTTTTTATAAAAAAAAACAGCGGTTTCTAGGAGGGTAGAGAGGGGCCTTAATTGGAGAAGCTCAAATTGAGACGTCGAATTATTCATAGTCAAACTTCACGGCACCCTTCTTAATGTGACACATTAACGGATTACTTGCCATCCTTATAAAAGTCATTTCGTCTTGATGAAATGGCGTCCGAGTTTGTATCCTCTAATTAATCTGACTGCGAGGAATTGAATGGCTTCGGTCGCAAAAAATGGCAAATGTTGTTCTTTTTCGTCGTTAGTGGAATTGAAACGCTTCCCTCATTTGCAATGTTCACGTTCAAATATAGTTTGGAGCGTCTTTTGATGACATTAACGACGGTCCTTTCCAAGGAAAATTATTTCCAACTCTATGTATAATTGCATTTTTCAGTCCCACCATGAAGATGTTGCAGAAAGTAGGTTGAAGGCAACTTTGAAAAACATTTTTCAAGAGGGGATGAATTAGTCGAAATTCTAAAATTAAATCAAGATTTGTATTTTATTTCTAATGATTTCACGATCATTCTCGATTTATTCGCATAGGAATTTTATTCTTCTGGCAAAGTTTCTGGAACAAAAATCAATTAGAAATTTATTTAAATGGTAGAACAAAGTCCCCTGCTTAAAACTTGGGCACTAGATCGTCAGGGGCTAGTTCCTTTAAAAAAAATTGTTGCCTCTCAATGAAACAAGAAATAACATTGTAACGTTTCGGTGTCTATATCAAATTCCCCTCATCAGACAAATTCATGAAAGTTCAATGAACAATTTCTTCGTTGTTTCCAAGTTTCTTGTACCACACATCAGAAATTTAGGCATTATTTGTTGATCGTTATTGTTTTCTGTGCTCCATGAAAATTCCAGTCTATGAGAATTCAATGAATTCCTGAATCTGAGAGCAGAATTCGTATTATTGGTGAAATAGTGAAGAGTTATGCCAAGGTTTCATTGGAGGGTCAACAAAAGTAAGAGCCATTCTGAAGATATCGCTTTGCCGCTCAAATTTATACGGCGATCATCGACAACGATCGATTATAGGATCGAAATCCAAGATAATGCTGGATATTTTTTTCAGAGCCCAATTATTTTTCATCATCAACCTTACTGTCGTTGTTTTATTCCAGTTGTTTTCTACTTATCTGTTCTTTTATTCTTGGGTTCAAATATTCATGTGAGTAATTCAAAAGTAGGGCCAATTGTATCACAAATAGTGTTTTTCGGAGCTTTTGAAAAAGGTTCCAAATTGTAGATCGAAACGTTGGCAATTATCAAATTTGTTCCCCATTTTTTTGCAGTTCAAATATTCGGTGTCTGTAAATAAATGCGACTCAAGGATATATGAATTTTTTTGGATTTCGAGTGCCTATCCTTCTAAAATACGGCCTTTGGAGGGCGTTGGCGAGTTGTCTGTTTAAAATTTTTTATGGGTTCTAAGAAACACTGAGTTATTGGTCTCTACATAATAAAAGCAATAAATAGATATTGCCCCAGATAATTATTCTCTCAGAACTGTTATTATATTACATCAGGGGTTAAAAATCAAAACAATAAAACACTTTTCCCAGATTTATGATTCAGTGTTTTTCGAACCCATGAAAATAATTGAAACTATCAACTTGTCAACATCTCCTAAAGACTATATCTTTTAAAGGGGTTCGATTTCGAGAAAAATATATATTATAACTACCCCTGCTAATTTTCATGGAGGAATCATGTCCCGAAGCTCTTCCCAGTTATTTCAGACAACCTGTATTATATTCAAAGTCACTAATGTTAAGATCATTGATTTCGTCGCTTGCTTTTTGAAAATACAAGATATTACAACGTTCAAGCAATTAGTTCATTATGATTTCAGTAGGAAATGTAATGATTTGTTAAATCTATAATTAATTTATATTCGAACTTATGCTTCTTTTTCTATTAAAACTCCTGAACTTTAAAAGAGGCTTCAGGAGCTTGAATATAATCTTAGCTTGACTTGGGAAATACTGAGCAACTTATGAACATTTCAAGACACCATACTTTTCCTTTATTGAAGAATCGACCTCAGCGAGCATCCTTACTACATGAGATTCCATTTTATGACGAAAATGTCGAATTTTCTTCGCCATTAAATGTGTTTTCGTTGAATAATCATATCTTCCTCGATAAGATTAATTCAAGGAATATATTCGTCAGTTCCCTCATAAATAACCAGAATCTGCTTTTCACACCGATGAACCACATCAATTCTCCAGAAACACCCCATCATCTCATCTCGCAGCAACAGAAGCGCCTTCGTATATAAAATCGAACACTAAAATCTGTCATTATACGAAACGGCAGTGAAGTTCGTCGACATTTCGTCCGTTTTACTAGGCCTTATAACAGCTCCAGGCCAACGACACATTGTGCATGTTATCCCTTATCTCCTACAGCGGACATCGATCACCCCGCAGATCCGCTCTTTCAATCTTCCCCCAAGCGAGCTGGGGCACCCTTAAACACTTAGTTGTCTCCGGAGCCTTTGCCCTGCCTGACTCAGGCCGTATCTTATCACGGCTGCTGCCCGGTAATCCACCACGGCTTCCAAATATGATTAATATAGATTGCCACACGCCTCCCCCACCCCAGATCTTATCAGAATTTGCAGTTGTGTAGGGGCCTTTATGACGATGGCCGTAAGCCCATAGTCTTCCATTGTTGATGTTGACAACTCGGGCTTAATACCTCCGGAGTCCCTAAGAAGTTAAGAAAACTGTGAGTGATTTGATGAACGCATGTCGGTATAGCAGGCGTTGAGAGCCATAAAATGATAATCTGCCCCGAGTTTAGCAAGCCCACAATTTTTCAAATTGTAGCCAAGAATCGTAGAAGAAACTTCATCTAAAATTCAATGAAATTGAATTTTTGTCGCCAAAAAAAAAAAATCATGAAATCCAAATAACAACGCCTATTCTGGAGAGTAGAACTACAAACTGTAGCGTTCGTAAGGTGAGCTGATACCAATTCTACGCTCATAGCGGGTACCAGGTACCAGCAAATGATCTTAGACACGTGTGGTACACGGTGGTCTTCCACTTTTATGATTTTTACGTTTCATGTGATGAACCTAATAAGCACGTTTTTTTGACATCGTCAATTAAACCAATAGCCGTATTCGTGTCACGTACGTCCTAAGTTTAAAAACTGATCAATTGCAGAAATAATAGAAAGAGTAATCTTGAATGTGCATTCTTTTCATTACCAAAGAAAATGGAAATGTAAGATTTTAAACTTGTATCATGTAACTGTCTTGTTCATTACTTTTTATTTTTAGTGCTGTCAAATGGATGTAGTTTTCGGGGCAAAAATAAATTGTTCTGGATAACGCATGAAGAACTCTTGCTGGGCTGACCTACAGGTCTTGTTGTACACCTCTGATATTTTTTTCTCATTGTTGTTCAAACATTCTATAATTAATATACAGTGGACTCTCGTTAAGTCGAACTCCAAAACAACTGTTCGGTACACCAAACATTCGAGTTATTCAAGTGAGACTTCACTTCATTGAGAGAAAAATTCAGGTAAACACGAAATCATCATCATTGAGAAACGAGCACTGGAAACATGTCCTCAGATTCAAAAAATCGTATGATATTCATCACGTGTGGTGATTTGTTTGCGAATCGAATCTTCTTCGGTCTCATTCATTAGATCAAAAAGTTCCACTATAGTGGCAATGGTCGTCAGAAGAACGACTTACTGAGGTGGAGGTTCTCTTGACGACCCTTCCAGCAGTTCGACTCATCTACTAGACCCTCTAGACTCATTGAGGTGAAAATACACTGAGAAGGATATGTATGAATCGAGAGTTCACTGTATGAATAAGTTCTTGAAAGTGTTATTATAATTCTCTAATATGTCAACAAATTTTTGAAATGTTCTCAATTTCATAATTATTGTGTTGAAGTTGATTTTACAAAATCATTTCAAATAAAAATATGAAGAATCCAGAAGCGTATTTCATTTGATTCAAAACGATGTGTAGATGGTAAATATCATCCTGATCAAAAAGCGGAGCCCTTCTTTTGTTTTGTCGATCAGGATGTTTCTTCAAAAGCTCGACAAAGAATACTCAATTCAATGGAAATTTATGAGAAGTATAATTCGAATTTCGCGCCTATTAAAATAGTTTTCTGTACTGAATAATGTTTTCAGCGCCCTCTAGGTGTCGTAAGTAAGGAACTAGCCAAAAATCGTAGTCGAATTTTAGTACCACAGATAGTCATCGTTTGTGATAGATTACGAAAGTTTACCCAACTTATTTTGGCGCAGTTGTTCATTATTAATATAGAACGCAACTTGCCTGCCTCCACCCTTGATCTTATCAGGATTTGCAGTTGCATAGGGGTTGTTATCAGAGTGGTCGTAAACTTATAGTGTTCCGTTGTTGAAAATCCGGGCTTATAGCCTCCGGAGTTCCAAAGAAGTTCAGAAAACTGTGAATGATTTGATTGAATGCTTTACGCGATAACAGGGGTCCTGGCTGATAAATATAAATCCAAATATGGTTCTCTTCTTGGCTATATTACACGGGCAGCGCCTTAAATAAATTGAAACTAAATTGAAATTTACCAGTAACGGCATTCTTGTGAAGTAATTAATTTTATCTGATTTTAAGAACTATTATTCTGTATGTTTTCGTTTCAGAATAACAATTTTCTGTTGTCTGTTACATCATAAATTATCGTCCGTGTAGGTGCTCCAAAAATGAAAAAGTTGGGTGTGAACAAATTAGTGATGAGGCTAAGATAGCGATAGGATCTAAATTATACGTTACTGAAACGCCGCAGCTTCAGGCCTCCAGAATCTTGAGTACAGATTTGGATAACAAGAACAATTATTCAAATGTCACCTTGAACACCTGTGGAAAAAAAAAATAATAAGGAAATAAACCAGGTTTATTTCTTGATATCTTCGAAAAATGCAACTTAAGTTTTCTCACTTGCAATGATATATTTTTATCTATAAGTAAAAACTTAATTTGTTAGAGTATGACTTAATCAGAAATAAACCCAGACAATCTCTAATACTTGTGAAAATCAACGATTTTTTATGACATTTTCTGCAACTTGATACATGAACTAATATTTCGTAATAATTTTCAGTTCATGTATGAGAACGGGATCTAGAAAAGCGCAGAAGAAAATATTGCACCGGGTTACCCGGTATTCTGAGACTTTTTTTATTTGGGTTAACCTGTCATATCAGAGGAATAAATTTCAAAGCAGTTTTTGTGAAAGAAAATTTATCTAAAATTTTATCAGCGTTCTTGGTGGTTCGAATTCTGAAATCTGAAATTATCAATTATCGATCAATCTTTTCTTGTTTACATTTGGCGCAAATATTTTCAGGCGTATCTGAATCATTTAATGGTATTTTCTGAACTCTATTTGTTATCCACCATTTATTTACTTCCGTGTATGTCATTCTGATATATGAAATAAAATAAACCACTCTATAGTAGATAACCAAGATTTTTTTTCAAACTCGGAATTTGTTTGATATGATAGTACACATAATATATTTGAGTAATGTAGATGTCGTAGTAGACATGACAGCTTAGTAGACTTGACAGCTCGTCCCTAATTCATATGTAAGCAACAATATCAAAACCTCATTCCCATTCAGATTCAATTCTTTCATTTTAACATCAAGAATTATTTATTATGTGTAATCCAAACTCATTTCTTTTTTTTTTGCAGATTTTCAACGCCTCAAGAGAAACCAGCAAACGTTTCTTCCCCAATGAGGTAAGTTCCATAATCGCCTTGAAAAAACAACTTTATTACTCCAAAAAAATAAGTTATTATCTGCGTATCCCCATTCCCTTTGTGAATGATGTGGAACCCCTCGTAGAGCCACAATTCATTTTATCTCTTTGAGGAACGAAACAAGATGTCATGATATATTACGGAATAATACGTGATACGAAGAATACATGATGTAGATTCAACAGCCGAGCTTCGGAGTAGTTCTTTGCATCATTTTCCTTGCTTTCGCTCGTTACATGATAAAATAAACGGCGTCCAAGATTTATATCGCGATTTGGAAAGGGACTCGTTTTCTTCGAAATAGAAACATTCATTCTTCCACTACAAACAAGCACGACTTTAATCATGGCCATGTTTTTCACGAGTCGAATCAATTAATTCTCATTTCGAGCATCGACACAAAACTGGAACTACTTGACGATGCATTAGTTCATGTTGACGGAAATGTGATCTCAATGACGTTGGTTTTATGTCTCGGTTCGATTTGCGAGACCTTGGGATCGAGTGTGTATATTGCATTATTCAACAACTCGGTTACGCGGATTGTGAATTATATAATTATTCCATTGTATCGAACGTGACCCAATGTTCTTCAAAACTGATTATTATCAAGTGCAGTGGGTATTGCAACGGAAGTCTGCCAAAGATCAACAGGTTTTCGTGGATTGTCCAATCATTAGAAGTTTTTAAACAAGACAGGCAGAGCATAGGATGTAGCTTTCTGCATATAAAAATCAATCATTCTCAGATCGTATAACAGAATATAAACAAGAGGTTATTTCTTTGACATTTTTATCATTCTACAAGTGACTTAAATACTAAGGTCCTTCAGCTGAGGTTTGTCATAATCCAAAGTGTATGGCACCACGTTACATTTCTACGAAACACAAATCAGAAAAGCTCTCTACACAATGCTGCATTCTTGCCTGTAAACTTGTGGTTTCTCACATCATTTTACGCTATATCTTAACCTCATTTATGTGAACTCTGATACGTTCAGTTATGCTAATCCTCCACTTCGCTGGTGGGGAGTTTTCACTTCTATTAATTTGAGTGGCTTCCACAACTTCACGCGGCTGCCGGTAATTATACGATCGTTCGAAATTATAAATCTGGAAGGCGTGCGGAATATAAGCGACTAGAAGTGGCATAATTCTCGCTATTTGAAGGAAATTAACTGCAGCTCATATATAAGCCCATTCGGAATCGATATTAGACGGCCTGAGCTCTAATTGGATTGTCAGCACGGTACGCTCTGTGTCCCAAATTCAAGATCGCATTCCATAGAAAACGAACGAGAGCCCAGACACGAGTTCAATTAAACTCTCGCTGGATCCCGGCAAAAATTCAAGTTGTCTCCGATGCGAGGAGGTCAGGAAGGCCATCGTGGTATGAGACGCCTTGGTAGGTTCCTAAATTATGCCAGTTTTCTGCTGCGGGTAGCCAGGCATTCATGTCGAACCCACGTAGATGCAAAATCCTTCGCCATTTCAACCATACAGGTCAGGCTCTAGGAAACTCTACTCTTGCCGATATTTGGAGTACAATTCCGAAGACACACGGAATAAATTAAAACCAATGGTCCGTTTTCGGAACAGATTTTGACATTTTCAGATAAATATGACGTATCTGTCAGATGTCGGATATTTGTCAAAAACTATGCGTTCTTATATATTTGCACACTTGATGGCGTCATTTAATTTTGAGCTCTCATTTCTATAGAAAATGATTGTAATAATTGCTTTCCAAGATCTGTAGTTTCTTACTTTTCGGCATAATCTTGTATGATTGAGGTAGTATGGTTTAAATCCGTCTGCAGAAGCAAAGACTGCCTGAAGCATGATATATTGATACTTTCTGGACACACTGTATATCGAAAATCGAAACGTCGGCATTTCAATTTCAGTTTTCTCATAAAGGACCTATACCTATCATTCATACAGAATCCCATAAAGGTGGTCGTACCACAACAATACTACTTTGAAAAAGAGTGTCAATATCAACTTGGAGGCAGTTGTACTGATTTTTGTAACGTGAAGGGCTAAGTAGATCAAGTTTACTCAATATACAGATAAAGAAAATCCTTATGGAAACATAGGAATGTGAATGTTGAATTCGAATGAACTCCGAGTCTAGTAGAACAGTGGAAGAATCGAAATCTCATTGCGATTCGATAACAAATAAGGGACTGGACTGTTGGAATGGCAAGTCTCGGCTGCTGCGAATTGCAATGCATATTAGTCCTAACGTCAGATGTGATAGCTAGACGGTTTGGAAATAAATAAGATTCGCGTAAATCAAAATTTTTACGGTTGAAGAGAAAATTCAAATCATAAAATTGTACTTCGGTGGTCAATCTATTGCGGAGACAGTACCTTCTTTCATTGTTGCCGATACCTTCACGTTCGGCTCACCAACTTTGTGCCAAAATAGAAAGTATGCCTAATCTTCTCAAACATATAAGATTTTCTCTTTATAATAGATTTGGCTTCTGTTTGGCTTAACGAAGTGAATTATTTGAACATTTGATTGGAATTTGTCGATCTTCAATTTCGCAGAGGAATTTGAATTCCTCTTTCATTTTCAAGAAATAGCTTGTGTTTTTTTAATTTCTTCTCGTAGAATGTATTTTTTGTTTTTCAATTTTTTTCTAGAATTTATTTTCTTTTCAAACCATTTTTGACGAAGAAGAACCTGAATACTGATTTCCACAGGAAACTATTTGTGTCATTCATTGCGGCAAATAAATTCCTCGCGTCAGAGTGAAATAAAATTGTCGTATTCATTTACAACAGATACAAACCTCATTTGGAATGTTACTGATTTGATTCAACATTTCGCGTACCATACGTTGTGCTCTACATCCCCACCCAACCGGATCTGTCGGCCCAGCCATTTATTCGATATCTTTTCCCTTTGAGGTTTTGATTCTGCCACTGTTTCACTACAATATGGCCCTGTTCGAATTTACTATAGAAACTGTGATTTTTCCAATTCTGTTTTCCCGATCTGTATGTGATAAATGTCATTCAATGTAGCACGCGTTGTCTGAGAATGGATACGAGAACGATTAGCCTACGATTCTGAGTGCCTTGAGCAGATGTGATATATATATTTTTATGAAAAAGAGAGCTAAAATAATACAATAAATGTTGAAACAAGAAGTACCTAAGCTGAGGTTAAAAAGAACGGGGTATCATAACATTCTTCGTATGATACTATAGAATCATACGATACTATCATCACTAGTATCATACGATACTATACAGCCAGGGGAAAAAACCTCAGCCGAAAAAACCTGTCTCCCCGTAAAAAAATAAAATAAAAAATTAAATATCAGGAAAATCTTGAAAGACATCAGTGTGATCATCTCCATGTTATCCGTCGATGGGCTGGGATAAACAGATTCTTCCCAAAACGACTCGCAATTCTTAATCTGAAATGAAAAAAGACAAAAGCAGAATAGAAACCGATTATTCAGAATAAATCGAATGCATTTTGGAAATGCATTTGCTACTTTAAAAAACATCAACATTCAGATTTCTTGGCCAAATAATGTTCGGAGGTTTATAAATATTTATGACAGAAATGTCACAAAATTTGAAAGAAATGAAAAAACTTAATCAATTTCCCCTTTCCCAATCTGTCGAACATTACGAACTGATAATTTTTTAACATAACAAGCTAAACTTGTAAAAAATCAATTAATACATAACTTTCAACTGTCCTCTTTCACGAAGATTTTTTTCTGTTGCCGTGTGGGTTTCTTGCAGAAGAATCACTTCGATACCATGCATCAGCAGATGTGATAATGAATAGCAACGCAGGAGTCCTCCTCTTCATCACTTTTTCCTCTGAGCTCGTGTCCGACATATGCGGGTTTCTCACCCGATCGCATTCCCAATAAATCAAAGCCTGTCCTGGCTCGGATTTCATTCTTCAGACAGCTGAATGACTTCAGCTCTTCGCCTCGCCAAGTTGTGTAATACTAAACAAGCGCGTTTGACTATCGTTTATTCATTCGATTGTCAACTCGCAGACCGAGGCCGATAAAATCGGGAATTTTCAATCGAAAGAGAAAGGAAGAGGTCAGGTGCGGAATTTCGAGCGGCATCCAGCGTTCCCTTTTTTTTCACGCCTGCATCCCGATCGTAAAACGATTCTCAAGGAGGCCGTTGAAGTCCATTTGTTGTCTGAAATTTGGTAGGTGACCTGGAAAAAAGGACGCGATTATCGTCGGTATCATTCCTTGAATTTGAATCCATTTCCGCTCCCTCCACGTCTGAAGGGATTTTTTCGACCTCTTCAATTCCTCCGAATGTTCTCTGTTTATTCAGGTGATCTATCGAAGATGGAAACTCGGATGGCCCATACTCTAGAAGAACAACCGAAGCTCATCTTGATGATTCTGATCCTTCTTTAGGCAGGAGGATAGAGAGAATTCAAGTCTGAAAATAGAAACAAACGAGAGTATAGAAAAATGAACGAAATGTAAAATTATTCATAAGTAATATCATAAGCACATCTAATTTTACCAAAAATAGCAAAAAATCACGTTGCTTAGTAATGTTTCAACTAGATGCATGAGTGCTGATGGCATTTTGCACCTTCACGTTTGATTTTTGTTAAAAATTATTAATTTGCATTGTGTTTTTTAAATTTTTTCTCAGGAAAAATTAGATGACCTAATGGTATTTGACAAGATTATTTCATGAGTAACAGATTATTCTGCATGCATTATGTATAGATATTAATTTGACAAAAACTGCTGACAGCTGCTACCATACAGTTTTTCCATTTAGAAATATTTGTAATTCAAAATTGCGCGTTTCTGAATATTGGAAATGAAGACGAGGGAAATAGTCGAAATTAAACTTCAAATGTTTGGAGCTTTGAGATCTAGAAAGAAAAATCCCGATTTTTCTAAGGTATAATAGTATATTCTAGAACAAGTTGCAGAATGATCCTATTCCAACAAGAATGCGAAAAGATGAGTGTTGGAATTGCCTTCTGCAACGAGTATTAGACGATATTTTCTCTATTTCAGTGAAGTTTTGTGGAAAACTCTCGAAATTCAAATGAAAATTCAGATTGATAACTTTTGTATTGTATCTTGGCAGTTGGTGTCACTAACGAAATTTGACAGATTGCGGAATTTGAATTGATTTGATTCGAAAATTGAGTGGATCAGAGGTCAGTACTGACAACCACAAAACGAAAAATATAACTGAAAACAATGCTGTAACGAGTTTCATTAGAGCACTACTTTTAGTCCTACTGTAATGAACTCATTACGATACTGAAATAGGGAAACTAGTATTTTCTGAGGACACTACAATTTCTCTCGTCGAAAACAAAGATCCTATACACCCTTTCAGACAAATCAAGAATCTAAGAATGAGAATGTGGCGAACCAAGTTGTATGATCAAATAACAAAAATACCATTTTCGGTGTTTGTGCACATCGAAAGCCAGAATAATAGACACAAATAGGGCAAATAGGCAAATGAAAGGTCGACAATGTTGCTGGTCCATCAACTAGCCCGGAGATAACCAGGATTACTTCGATGTGTGTACATATTTAATAACCCATATTATCGACCATAAATACTCCCATATTTGCTCGTTATGATATCCCTGGATCCCATTACTCTACCGATGTCTGTATAAATTTGAAGCATTCTGTTGATGTTTCAACGAAACCGCCGACTTGTGCATAAATGGAAAATAGAATTCGGTTGCGTTCTGCGTTATCCGAGCAGTTATTTCAATACATCGCTCGTTCATGAAGAAAAATGCTGAGCCGCTATAATACCTCGTTCATTGCGTTGAGCTGTTTACTCAGTATATACACATCTCTCGTGATATAAAGTCGGCTTTATGCCGCTTCTATGCAGATTCATCATGTGAGTTTTTATTGCGTAATTCAATAACTGAATCATTACTCAACTCGAAATTGTGTTGATTATCATAATTATTCAATCTTATCAAATTTTTGATTTAATTGGTTCGGTTTTGTTCGTCGCTTTTTTTGGGATTCTGTAGAGAAACCTCTTCAAGGACTTTTTCCGATATTTTTATGGTTAACGTCGAACGGAGAATCGAAAGTACACCTTTTATATAAATTTTCAGGAACTTCATAAAAATTTCAGAATATCAGGAACAATGAGAATGAAAGCGGAAAACTGTTCTCAGTATATCCTACTTTTTTAATTACTCCGAAATGTTCAATGACATCAGTTATCAATATGGATTTCTTATAAACTTGCAATTCTTGTCATAGTTGATTTCTAGAAGCCACATAAAGTTACAGATGATTAAGTTTAGTGCAATCTTCCACTCATTCTCATGATGAATATTTTTTGTATTCGTAGTAATAATTGGGTTTTGTGTTTTCCAATTTAATATTTATCATTTATGCCCTAGCTCTTGAATGTTTGATCATTTCTCGGATTTTTTAGTGATCAATAAATCCCCCGGAGTTGAATGTGAAATTTTTCATTTCATTAAACCCGAGTATTTTTCGATTTTCTGGCAACGAAAGTTTCTTTCTAACAGCCATACTACACCAAAATTCAGCAATCACTACGAAATACATTTTGAAGTTGATTATGTCAGGTTCATTACCCAACTACTCAGTTTATTGAAATTTTTAACTTTTGATCATTTGCTTTCATATAATATTATTTCGTTCAGAATTTTCTGAAACAACTATTTCCGCTCTTATTTTACTGCACTTAAATGACAGTTCCGAATTAATAGAAAGGATTGATATTATGTTTGAAGACAACATTTATGAGAACTATGAAAACTTCCCCCTACACTCGCCTATTAAGCTACAAAAAAAATATTCTCTTCTTATAAAAAGTCTGAGCAGTTTTCTAGTGTTCATATAGAATTTACTTAATTTATGGGTGACAAAATATAAGAGATTCATAGACTTCGAATCACGTCATGATATACAGTTCAGATCGCTTCCGGTGAGTTTTCAGTTTTTTCGATTAGTCTACCTACTGAAAATATATTAGCTGCCCCAAATTTCTTGTCGTGAAAAACTCGAGGAAAGATAAAAATTCACCTACGAACCTAATTCCTCTTTTTTCATTGAATAAGTTCGCCAGCATTTAATTCTTCCATACATTCAACAATGGTAATAAACCCGAAAAGTTTTCCCTTTGGATGTTAATTAGTTGAGATGTTCCTCCAGTTGAAGTTGTTAGCGCGAAGTTTTCGTGTAGTTTCGAATGAACCTCTTCCGGAAATATTTCTTCGAGTAGTTTCACTTCGAAAATCTAATAATTCCTGCTACATTACAAGAAAAGTAGTTTCTGCTCCTGGAATGCCCATGAGTTGTTGGATAGTGGATATTTTCTGTTTCCCACCATCTACAGGGGATCTGTTTTCATAACAAGCACTTGAAGAGTGATTCTGTTGAGTTAGACATCGATTCACTCGATTTCGGAATACATATTTTCGGAAAAAATTTGGATCGTCGTTTACTCGATGTTGAGTACTTCCAAGAAAATGGCGATATGTTGAAGCATTTCAATAGCATCTATGATGTTACAATCTTTGAGGAAAGCATGTATGTTTTTGCGGGCAATGGTGGATCTCAGGAACTCAGAACTTCCTGAAGGAAATTTTCGAACATAAACCTGTAAGGGCAGGATTCCGCTTTCCGCAGTTTTACGGTCATTTAGCCCAACATAAAACCGCCTTTTGTCGTGTCGTAAATGTGCAGTGAACCAGGGATATATCATACTAAAATGAACAATTTGTTGTGTCAACATATAAAATTTACCTTGAATTCCGCAATTTTACGGACTGGAAGCTGTTAGTGGTAGAAATAAAACCCGCATTAGGCTAAACCTAGTCGAAAAATGGGATTTTACTGGCAAATAAAAATAATCGTGTCCTTTTTCCCGGCTTTCACTTTTTCACGTTGGAATTTGCCGCAGGAGCTTTCATCTCTGGGAAAATCCTGCTCATCCCTGGATTTATCACAGCAAACTTTGTTTTTCTGTGTCATCTCGATTCCCGAATGCTTTGTAGAATTCCGATCTTATGGATAGGTCCACGTTTTTCCCCCGGCATCAACAAAAGCAGTGTGTTTGTCATGGATCGAATAAAATGTATAAATTCACTTTTAAAAAGTGGAACCGAAAATACGGTTCAAATTCTTTCACGATTTGCCGCTAATCCACAACAGTAGGTACATAAATATGGAAATGAGACGATCTCATCACTCTTCGAACTCATTAATCATTAATTTACCTTCTGGAAAATTTTAAAAAACTACATTCCGTTGAGAAAATCTAATACACAGGGTGTGGAGTATTTGTATATTCAATAAAAACAAAACAACAAATAAGAAGAAAAGTTTGTCTTTATCAAAATTTAGACAAGGTTTTGGAAACTTGAGTGGCAAAGTGTCTAAATGTTAACCCTCAAGCTCCTTTCACCCCCTATCCTTTCTGGACACACTGTACTTCATTATATGATTCAATATGTTGTTTAACTTTTTTCAATTTGAAAAATATATCACAAAAACAAGGCTTTTGCTGAAAAATGTTTAACACACGTTCAGAAAATCAAAAAGGAGCATCGCTCAAATGGTTTTCACGAAAACAAAATTAAAACAATGATATCGCCTGTACATTAAATCGGCTTTTCCGGGAATAAAACGCATAAATTCGTCGAATAGATCCCTTTATTGGACGAAATGTACAAAGTGAATAACTTTTATCGCATTATTACATTTTGACATTCAATTTTTATATCTCACTCGTATGTGTCATCGCACATCAAAACAATCATTGTACTTATAAATCACTGATATTGAATATAACTGGAATAAACGAGGCTGGTGACCTTATTGCAATATCACGATAACTTTATCATTTTTTTTGTAGCATGTAGCATGTAGTTGGTCAGTCGATTGAAAAAATATTTTGGCGTCGCTATGCACGGCCAAAATATCATAACCAGAAATCTGATCGTACTGATTCCTCTATTGTAGTCCCATTAATGGATTCAGGTATGTTTTTCAGTATTCAATCATTGAAATGGGTTATGTGTTGATGTAGTTAAAGCACAGTATTCAATTTTCATGAATATTCGAACCACCTGAAAAACTTGCTGCAGACAAAAACTACATGCAAATGCAATTTTTTCGCTATTTTATAGTCAACTCACACTGTCATAGTGAGCTAGAATATATAACCCAAACCACACCCATCGTTTTATTGAATAATGTAAACATTAGAGAATGTGCCAAATTTGAGTCCTGTGTTGACAAAGATATTCCAATTCGATGTTTATATTCATATTCTCATTCGTACGAAAATTAACAATGAATTTTCGAGAAAACGTGAAGGGCAGACCTTTTATACCCAAAGAGTAAATCAATGAATATAGGCCAATTATCTGAAGTTTGGATTTTGAATTCCGCATGCCACATTTTGAAAGTGAAAAGAATAGTTGTGGTAGAGGTCAAACTTTTTTTTACCGAGCCTGGTGAACCGTCAGCAATGTCTGGTCCATCGTCTGAAGATAAATAGAAGCGCAACTTACAGGTAATGCATTGAATTTCTCATCCTTTCAAAGCCATGGAAAAACTGATAATGATCAAACAAAATCTTAAATGTCTCTATTTCATTCCCGATAGTCGCCATGAAGAATGATGCATTGAATTGACAAACTGGATCTTAAATTACGAATCCACCAAAATCGTGTGCGGCACAATTGTTCACGAACATTTTGTGCAGTATCTCACCTGTGCGCGTACAATGTTAACATATTTAGCGACCGTTTCCATCGACAGAGCTGTGCGTAACTTTTGTACGCGCACAGTGCAGCTAACAGTGTGCACTAACAGGATCTCTCAGTGTTTCGCTTTCCTTCAACAGTTGAATATGGAGGATCACGAAAACGTGGTGCTTTGTGCTGCAGCGTGTGTAGGGGTATACACTTTGCTTGAAAAAAAAATAAGAAAGAAACATAGATGTTTTCTTTTTGAAACATCGTAATGAAGAGTTGAATCGATTTGTGGAATGATGATGAAAATAGACCCATTGAGTGGCTTTTAAAATTTCATCGTGCGAACAGTTTGAGTTCCTGATTAATGTTAGTCCTTTGATTGCTAAACGGGATACAAACTATTTTTTCTCCTATACTGAGCCAGAATAATCTTCTACTTTCGCAATATCTCGGTCGAGTCACAATTAAATTTTTTCGCCAACTCCTCAGTTGCGTCGTGTTTTTTATTTCTGTTCTTGTAATCTCCGTGATTACAATCCCACAGAACGGTATTGAGTTCAATTTCTTCGATAAATTCGATTATTTTCCAGTTATTTCACTCCATGTTAGCGCGAAGAAATAGATGTTTTCGCTACCGTAGCGGAAGCAAGAATGAGTTCGCTGAAACATGTGTGTGTTCGTCGACCCGAGTCCACCGGTAGAAACTGTGCGCGCACAAAAGTATGCAACTGTACGCGCGAACTTTTCAACAGAGTTCGCGCACTTTAGTTGCTGTTCGCTTGGACGAGTCAACCGCAACGAACATTTGTGCGGCACACTGTGCGCAACAGTGCCGCACAGTGCAGCACTCCGGTGGAATCGCTCCTTTACACATGCCTGGCCGAACATGTTTCAGCATTCATACCAAATGAACGTTTTGAAGCTTTCGAAAGCAATGCTCGTTTGGTATGTATACGCCTTGAGAGAAGTAAGAGCACTTCAAACGTGCCATCATCCAACAACCCTTTGTCGATCATTTTCGTCGGGAATAATTAGAAATAGTTCAGTTTGTCCGATAGCTCACGCTGTTGCCGCTTCGCCAGCCCTTCGTTCGTTTAACTAACTTATCTCGCCCTCGTATCCCTCCAATAAATGTCATGAACAGGCCCTGGCAGGAGCGAGGTGTCGCTTCTTTGAGCGGCCAAAGTAAAAAGCATTGTTCGCGCTCATTTCGATTCTCTCTCATTCCGCATAAAGTACACATCACAAAGGCAATTCTTGGGCTCTTTCGATGCGGTACAAAACAGAATGAAATGTCTCGTAGATTTTATCTAACGGCACTTCCGTACGGGGACCGTATTCCTATTGAGAAAATGGCCCGAGAGCTCTCCAGTTATGAGCTTTGTTCGGAATGCACCTGATTCCGATGCGTATAGAATCGCGCATGATGGGGACGGATTTGCATGTAATGGATCTCGGATCTTAATGAAGAATGCTGCGAGATAGGCTGGCTGCGTCATTGTCTTCGGATCCTTTCTCTTAAGGAATGGCGAAGATTGGCTGGAGCCAATTTCCGGTTTTGCCCAGTAGGTATGATTTTCATCGGAACGAAACCGTTATTGCAAATGTTGCCGTGAAATTGGTTGCATCTGCATCCAGGTTAATTATCGATGAAACGATGTAAATGCTAGGACTTGCTTAAGAGCAATGCGTTTTACCCGGTGGTTTTCACTTGAAGCAATAGCGCCTGCCCCATTTTCCCAAGGTGCATTATCATGATTTGAATCTCCTTGAATGCTGCATATGACAATTCAATTTTATTCACGTAAATATTAAGGTTGCTTGGTAATTTTCTTTGGCGGCAGATTAAATAATAATAATAATAATAATTTATTACACAGGTTATACGGTGAAGTCAGAAAAATATAAAAAGTTACACAAATTAGAGAAAGCTTAAATATATAACAATAAGAAATAAAACGAATAACGTACACATAAACAGACAATTCATAGAACCCTCATTGCTGAGACAAATTCATCCACACTGTAATAGGTTCCTACCACAAGAATGGATCTCAACTTACGCCTGAACTCAGTTGTCCGCATCACGACCAAGAATCTTGGCAGACAATTATAAATTTGAATTCCCGATATAAGGGGGATCTTTCATGAAACGCATGGTTCAGACCAGAAAGATTACGTTCTCTATTCTGACTAAATTTCTAATGATATTCTGCATCTAATTGTTATTATGTTTTCAAGGAGTGTGCAGTCCAATGTCCCATAATTTTAATTAACTCTTGTACATCTACCCTTTTTTTGCCAATGCTGAAATGGCCGATGCTCCATAAAAATGGTTGTATAACTTTGAAGATTGATGATGATGTTCATTCCAATATTATCAGCAGATGTTGTCGTCTATTTTGAATTTGCATTTATTCCTACAGGCATGATTTTGTATTAAATTCTCTTTCACCGATTTGCATGTGCAGCAGAAAATGCCTTTCAGTTGTTACATTTGATTTGTCAATTTTTTTTCCACTCTTGAATGGATTCTTAAATAATTTGTGCCGAAGTGTTCCATAACAACTTCACATAGGATTCTTTTCAATCTTAATCTCTTTCTTTTTCATATTAAAAGCATAGTCCTCTAAGATTTCAGTCTCTTTCTTGATTCAATTCCTCATCTTATGTGTAGTTTCTCTTGAACAAAAACTTTGTGAACCAGTTCCATGCAGATGTTTCTCTTTCTTTTCTCAATCTACATACTTGCCTGCATGTGTTCACTGTATAAAAGTGGCAAAACCGAGTCATTTCAGCATGATTATTCCACTAGGAACCGGAGTAAATGGGTACTTCCACAACACCGAATTAAAAGAACCCAAGATAACTTCAACTTTCTGGGTATTAAGTTTTTGAACAAGCTCCCTCAATGCTGGATGGAACTAAGCAAAGTTTGTTTCAAACACCGAATGAAAGTGTTTTTAACCGAAAATATATTTTATTCTATACAAGAATTTTTAGATTTTGAATTTTAAATTTTGATGCCCTACTATTCTTATGCCAGTTGCTATTGAAGTTTGTCGTAGATGTTTGTAATTTATTTATTTATTTATTTATTTAAAACAGACGGCAGAGCCAATTTACATTTGACATACATTTACCAAATAACATCAAAAGTAACAGAAATTTATAAATGAAAACAAAATATAATATAGACCTTGACCACAGTGGAACACTCAAACTGCGTCAAAGTACCTCTTGTAACTTATTGTGATTTATTGTAACTTATTGTGATTCATTTTATTTATTGTGAATGATTTGAATAATGAATAATCAATTTTCTCAATTTTGACGCACCTTGTAAGTTTTTGAAGGTTAATTGATTATTTGTAATATTGAGAGCAAATAAATTCTATTCTATTCTATTCTATTCTATTCTTTCGTATTATGAGGCACGAGTTTGGCAATTTCACCATGTATTTCTTTCGACTAAATATTTCCAAATCTATCCACCTTTTGAAGGCGTTGCTATGTTACATGTTTCGGCAATTACAGTCATTATGAAACCTCGAACATTATTTTTGGTTCCGAAAGTATTTGAATCGGAGGTCTTGAAGTCAGAAATATTTTCGCGTGGTCAAGTGAATTGAAATGTCGTGAATGAATGAAACAATAAATTGAAGGAAGGAGAAATTACAGCTAGGAATATCAGTTGTCAATGAATTAAACTGAAATGTGGTAATATTTCAAGATTCAAATTTATATTTAAGCCTTTCTTTGCAGTTAATCATGAGATGTCAAGAGTAGATATAGATCTGTTCATGGCAATGATTTTTCGTGTTATCGATATAGACGATATTTTGCTGTGGGTTTACTTCGACTCATAGCGTGCACCCATTCAACATGTCATGCAGGTATCTGATGCCTTATTCGAAGAAAGGGGCGACAGATCCCTGCTCATCACAATTCCGTCTCTTGTTGAGCATGTTCGTATCTTGCCAGCCTCATTTACATCGACTCAGCAATTTTCGTCGCGACATTGAATGAGCGGATCACTTTCATCGACATAATTAAATTATTGAGTGAATTTCATTTTGTAATTCTCCAAAGGAAGTGGATAATTTAACACGAGTGCATCAAATGAAGCCTAATTGAAGGGATTAAATACGAGACATTCAAGATTCGAGAACTGGATAATTTTTGTTCGGAAAAGGTAGGAGGAGAAAGAGCAGTTCCGAGAGCTCTCCGAGTGAGGAAAATATTACGGCCAATTTATGTTGGCGAGTTATAAATAATTCTTTTTTGTTGCAGTAATCATTAGCGCTTCTCTGAAAGCAAAAACTCCCATTACGGAACGGAAGCTCTACCTACCTCCGTAATTAGTTCCTGATGACCAAGGTGTATCGATTGAATAAAAAAAGGTCATGTAAATGTGACGAAAAGATGTCAACATCGTATGATTATTAAAAGCGGACGTGTTTTCAATTGATAATGGTTGCTTATAGTGGAAAGGTAGTTCAGTTTCAGTTGAAAATTTACACATCCTGCCGAAAAAATGATAAAAGAAGAAAAGTATAGAAAATGTAGTAATATCTTGAGTTGTGACAATTTCTGCCAACGAAACTTTATGCAAAAGAACAAATGGGGAAAAAATTCTTTGCCTATACGTAGGCCATAGCATCCATTGCGAAAACATAAAGAAATTCAAAATAGTTATCATCGGAAGAAATACCATTTTCAATTCATAGAATTACTGATCTTTTATCATGAAGCTGGAGAAGTTAGATTTTGTCGCCACTAGATGTTGCCACTTATAATATGTTACTGAGAAGGCTTAAATATTGATTGCTTATTTATCGATGAAAGATCACAAACGTATAAATAAGGTGGATTTATTCATTTCATCTACGTCAATTCTGAAGACAAATGTCAACGATAAATTCATCACTGGAAGAGCCAGCACCTTCCCCGGCATCCTCGAGATAATCTTTCCAATAACTGTCACTGGCGTTGAGATAGCGGCATGGCGTATTTCTTGCCCCTATTCCAATTTTCTCATTCCGAATGAAATTTCACATGAACCGTTCCACTTCTGGCTGTTATTCTGATGGTTATGGAGGAGCCTTGGTGCTGTTAACTGATTTCCGAGCTTGAACTGGAAATTTCATGACTTCAGAGTGTTATTGGTGAACTTTAGAAGTCCGCAAACGCCTGTTTCAGGACTCATTCGAATCGCCCTCTATTCAAATTAGACTCTTTATAACCCCGAGAAACTTCATCAAAGTGCTACAATGAATATTGCAGACTGGGGGGCAACAAATGTCTCATGGGTGCAATTCGAAAAAGACGTGTGACTTGGGTATGAGGAATATTCGTCCTTCGGTTGCTATGTGAAAAACGCCTTGTAGTAGCGATTTAAACATTTCGTAGAGTCTTGGTTTCCATTCGCAATTTCTAGGCTCATTCAATGAATTCTTTCATATGCCATCTGAATTTATTCAAACTTCAACATTAAACGATAACTTACATAATGCATCGTGCAAGAAATTATTTTTCTGACATCATATCTGGCCGTTTAAGCCTCTCATCAATAAATTAATCAACGTTGGAGTTATAAGCTGAATGAAACTCAAAGTGCCACAAGAATATTTCGAAACTGACGCTACTGAAATTTCAAATCGACGAATTTTCATGGGACGATCATGATAAAAAAATTAAATCAACTGATAGTTGTAGAATTTGTTTTTCAATAGAACAACTTTCGCTTGAAAATTTCGAGAAAAATTAATAACAAATAGTTTATGAACGTTAGAATACCATTGATTTATGCTTTTATAAAACGTGTTGACAGCCCCGATTCATTTATTCTGAGAACATTATCGACTGTAGCGAAATTTTGTAGTCTCTCCACGAAAACAGTTATTGAAACAAAATCATGAATAGTTATTATTTCCAACACCTAATAATAGAATTATGAGAACGACAAAATTTGTGAACAACAGCTACGTGGTGCTCCATATTGTATGGAGTTTTATGACTCAGTGTTTTTTAGAACCCATGAAAAAAATCACGATAAATTTCGAAAAATAATTTTATGAACTACATGTACTAATGTTCATGTCTTTAAGTCCTATGCATCTATCCACAAACACCCTGTGTAACACATTTTTCGTTCTATCCAATCACTCGGTCGATCGAAATAATAATGACTTCATCAAACGCCTTCAATGAAATTTCTTCATCGTAAGATATTAACACTGCTAATAGTTTTCATTGAGAGTGAGTGCATTCGTCCTTCCACAATACTAGCTACACCATACCAATCATACTTATAAATATCTAATGAGATTATATAAATCCATACCACGCACAACTATCTCACTATAACAGCGACAAAGTTGTATTGTTCAGGCTTGCTTATGAGTTTTTCTTTTAAATGAAGGATTCATATCAATTTTGCAATGAACATAAAATTTTTTCCTTAGCTAGTTATATGAACTTGATAAAACGGGAATACAACTCAACATACTAATATTTCAGCATATACATAAATTTTTCATCTTGAACGGGACGTACGCCTCTTCTATCTATAATTACATTGTCTATTGTGTTATTCTAATAATGGTGTGGAGGTGAGATAGTTAAAATCGGAGTGTCATTTGAATGAAATTTTGTCGTGTTTGTCTTTGTTTAATATCCGGTCATAATTCTTCGTTATTTGAAAAGATTTGTTTCGCTTTTTTCTTCATACGAATTTTCTTTCCGGCACCACATAAAATAATACAAAAATGAGGTGAGCATACTTCATGAAAAATTTCAGGAAGAAAAAAACCGTGTTTTCAATATTCGATATTGAATAACAAGTCTAGAGAAGACGATATTTCCGTATCCCGAGAAAATCAATAAATTCTTTTCACACTGAAATTCTCTTGACTAATTCTTGAATTGTCCCATATTTATCAAAAGATCCGCATCAAATCAATACAATAACGCTAGAAGTTATCCCAATAATGTATATCCTTCTATCGAAAGAAAAATATTAGGAACCAACCATCGTCTAATTTTTTTCGATTCAGTAGTATTCCTGGTGGTATGCGGAATGTTTAACTCAAATCCTGAGAGTAACGCTACTTCATTAATTATGCCTTCCTTTCTCCTGCTAGCAGACGTTTTCAGTTTCGAACAAAAACTTTTTCTCGTCCAATTTCAAGCAAAGAAATTATTAATGATTCGAATATGTCCGAGTCACAAATCAAAGTCGGGCATTAATAAACGCACCGGTTTTTGAAAGCCACGCTTGATTTATGTATTTTGTTGATTGAATATGAAGCAGATTGGATAAAATGAAGATCCGCTGTATCGAATTCATTAAATATAGAATTAGTTTCGGTTTTTTCCTTTATTTTTAGGATTATTAACTCGCCTGGTCATGAAACATTATTCATTACATTCTGACAGGAATAAGTCGATGTGAAAATTTAAAAATCACTCACAAAAATGTCACTATGAGAAATCTCTTTTTCAAAATTCATAATCAATTCGTTTTCGAATGGATTGCATAACTGTGATGGTTGTATATCGGTATTGAGAACAAACTGAAGGTTCACATGGATAGCCGAAATGTTATTTGCTCACAGCTTTTTCTGTTTTCAGAATTGAGTTTGAGGTTTTTGGGAAAATTGACCCATCTTCACTAATATTTCAGGATTTTTATCAACTCTCTATATAACTCTTAAGTTGATTGCATGGTACCTCATCATTAACCTCTGATGACACTCTCATATTATACCTGTTTCATTTTCTGTATTTTGTACTATATACTGTTTTACAATTATCAATTGACACTTTTTGACAAAAAACACTTATTAGCAATTATAACGTATTGATACTTTCAACAAGAATTCAAAAAAACTTTATTTTCAGTTATTATCTACAATAACAGTATGATACTACAATTTTGAATTAATAGGGCAATTTTTTTTCGTTCTTAGTTGCCTTTGTAGAACTCTCCATAGTCCTGGATAATTCAGCAAACCAGGCAAAAATACATTCTCCAAAAAAGACTTCGCATTTGTCACCATCCATAAATCGTTTATAAGTTGTCAATATATAATTATTATGGAATTATACATGTCCATAGCAACCATAGATTAATACTATATACTTATATAGATAGGAAACTGGCCTGGTAATGGCCGGAACCGTATTTTGGCGCCATCTTTTAAACTGGAAACAATTAATATCGGTATTTGACAATAGTTAATAAATGACATTAGAGAAAAATAGTGGAAATCTGTTTTTTCCAACCAAGCACATTTGAAGGACAAAATCAAGACTCCATTACCATATGATATATATGCAATGTACGATCTAAACACTCTCAAGCAATTCAAAAATGGTTGTAACGGAGAGTTTATTGCTTTTCCATATATTGGAAACTCTATCAAAATATGAAAGTGTTTTTACACCGACATCTATCGGACTGAAAGGAAGTACGAATCATTTCCAATCTCAATGAATCTCAGGAAATATGATAGATCTGGATTGGTTCCCCAATTCCGCAAATACTCTTGATCTATCATATGCCAATTTTCGGCTATTTAATGATATCCGATACGATTTGTACTTCCTTCCAGGCTGTTAGTTGTCACTGTAATCGCGGTTCCAAAATTTCTACGGACTTTCCCATCTATATTAGTATTTATCTATGATAGCAACCAACCATTCCCGCAATTGCGAGTTCTATCAATTTTTGTTTTGATTTGTCACCACAGGAAAAATAAAAAAATTGTGGGAACTATAATAATTGCAAACACAATATTCTTCCTTTAGATTTCATTATGAATAATAGTAGAAAAATTTCATGTTCAACTTGGCAGCAATGTAGCTTGGTTCGCCGTACTTGTTTGAACGAACCACAGACCTTCTGACATAAGGTGGTTTTTAATAAATCACCTTTATTGGTTTTTAGCTGAATTCCTAGTCTCGCTACGCTCTGCATTGACTCGCCGAAAGTCTGCAGAGGTTTTTTGCAATGAGCGATGAACTGAACTTCAAAGAAATATTTCCTTTCAGGACTCCAAATTTCGCGTGTTTACACAATATCACCCTCGTATTTGTTGTGAAACCCGATATGAAAGGTAATGGGGCATTTTTCGTGCCAACAGCATATTGTTTGTGAAATCTTGACTCGACATTTGACGAAACGATGGCGATTAAAGCCACCTACCGCCTATTTTTTCATGTGAACTGCCTCGTGGCACGAAAAACCTAATTAATTGAATCGCAAGAAAAAAAATCCCGCATCAGAACAGGGATTTCCGTGAAATATAGAGTCATTTCCTCGAAATACCCCACACACACTCCCTGATAACCATCTGCAGTAACTACACCCCAGTGTGAACTAGAGGGGCTTATGCACCCCCCTCAAGCGTCGTAACATGTTTCATTTCGACCCCACTTCTATTCGGCTCACCCTCTAAGTAATTATCCAGGTTCACAATTGTCCAATTCCTTTTTTACGCCCTATTATGTATTGCTCCCACCCCTGATGAAGAGTACTTCAGAAAAGGCCATCAGGGTGCACCAAGCGATATTGCAAACTCTACGATGGTTTCTTGAATACAGGGTGAGCCCGTCTTGTAACGTACCCTAATTAGGGATGATGCCTTTTGTCAATCAAGGGGACCATATAAAGTTTTTGGTGTTTCCCATAGCTAATTGAAACAATAGTCCATGAAGATATTCGCCTTTTATAATCTTGTTGAGGTCTTGTTTTTCGCTCCAGTTGACATTTTTCAATCACTTCTTATAATAATTTTATTTCAGAACATCATTAGTGTGGAAAGATAGTTTTACAGCCAAGAAAAGATCGTGTTTCAAACATTAAATATACTTATATCCGGTTTTCTGGAAATTGAAGAGATGAATTGAACACCGATAGGGAATAAATACAGTGAATAACATCGAACTAAGATTAAAATAAACGATTGAATCAATCAGTTACGTTCGTTAGGTGATGATATTGTGTTATTTGATTTATTTCATTTTTCATCTTATACACTGCTTACTTACACTCACGATTAGTTTCTGGAAAATTGGACATTTTGTATTCGTCGGGCCTAACTGAAACAGAAATTACGAAAATCAGAAGTGATTCATGAATCATCGATTTCCTTCTGATGTGGGCATTAAATTAATTATTATGCATACTCATTCGACTGAATTCATTTTATTTAACAGTGGAATCCTCATCAGCATCTGTTAGAAGGGGCAGTTTAAAAACATGAAACACTCATTTTATTATGACAACAGCTGGGTAGAACGTACAAAAACCATGAAATTCAGCAGTAAGGACCACTTAAATTTAACGGGTGGGTTACAAAGAAGATCCCCTAGTACCCATTTAAAATGGAGTTATATTTGTATCATTGGTTTATATATAGTTTGGGTTTCATTGTTTTCTAGGTGAAACTTTCTTATCAACTTTTCTTTTAATTTTGATGACTTACGATAGATGTCACTTACCTACTCGAGATGTAGATGTGTCTTTATTTCGTGATCACTGATCGAGAAAATACAACTGGAAATTTTTCTTTTTTGGAGCAAATGATGAAAGTCTAGCTTTCCGCAGCTGTCCTTATATCATTCTTTTCGTTCGGAACCCCATTTCTCCATGTACTTTGTCGATATCCACCCCGAATTCACGAATATATGCGCTGAAGTGGGTGTTTACTAAACGCATAAATAAAATAAATGGCTCGTACGGAACTGTTGGTCCAATAAAAGAGATTTATTTTAATTTCTCAGCTATTGATCTGTAAATACGAATAATGAGTTATGGCGTATGCAATCCTCAAATATATATTGTGCTCGTGAACATATAGCCCACAACGAATCGGCTTTCTTCACGGTTTTTCAGGATTTTCTAGTCGTGTGCAGGGCGGGTCCAACGAAAATGAATTATGTTGGTTTTTTATTGATTCGGGAGCTTCTTCAGTGCTAGCATCGATTCTGCACAAGTTATTTATTTTCGGTAGGAATTTTCGATATGGTATTTCGATTCACGTTCGAAGTTATCATTTTCTCCTAACGTCTGTTACGTGTTTCGCAAAAAGAACTCGAGTGATGAAGGTTTAATTTTACATATTTGTTTTTTAATAATATAAGGTGATGGACTATCTCTTCAGCAATCTCCACTATTATCTACAAATTCTCCCACTGGAACAAAATTTTTTTTTAATTTTATGGTTTTCAACTTGGGCTCAAATAACAGTTTCTACCTCATAGTAAACGAAGCTCTGAAATCACTTTTTTGCGGAAAGAGCTCCGTTTTTGATATAATGATTGTCACTTGAATAGGAACTCATGGTCAAAAATGCAGGATCCCAAATTTTCAGGAACCTGGGAAAATTCGTGAAAATGTCGAAAAAATTACGTTTTCTCAGAAACTAGAAGGTTTATCGAAAAAAGGTTCAAACAAAAGTTGTAGAGCGGAAAATTCTAGTACACATGATGGCTTTTCGCATTCTCGTGATGCTCATATTGACTAATTAGAGGTGCATTTATGTAATGGCGTTCTCCGTTGCTAACTTCATTACGTTCGGATAGCCGAAAACGCTCCAATATCAGTTTTATCCAAAGGGTAGACTGGGTACTGTTGTGAACAATTTTCGAGGGTTGGCCGATAATTTGGTTAGTATACCACTAAACTGAAGGAGAGTTGAGTTTTTTATGGTGAAGTATACAGTTACCTACGTCAAAAACAACAATTTCGAACCTATGTACAATGAACATATTATTTTAGCTCTCTAATTCAAAAGAATATTTATATGAATAAACTTACACAAGCAAAAGAAAAATGTCAGTGACTGTGCTTGGGATTGGTAGTGACTGAGCTTGGGGTTGGTAGTGACAGTTTCAAAAATACACGAAAATGTTCTTAAATCACTTTGATTGAAAAGATATCTTACATTGGACACCATAAATTCTCTTTAAAAAATTTAACACAAAACAAGGAACACTGCTACTCGGTATAACTACAAAAGAGATATATTATACAGACTTCATATTACAACCAGTCAAAAAAGAAAAAGAAAAATTTCTTATATACTTCAGTGAATGTGTTGAAACACAAAGTAAGAATTAAGTCAAAACCTCTTCTTCAACATAAACTAAACAATTGTCATGACAATACATAATAGCTATGTAGAATGTGATGCAGATTATCTACAGAACATGTCACTGGAAGACATACACTAATATTTCTTTTATTTCTTTTTATTAGAGAGGCTTAAAGTCTTACGTGATCTAACGTAGAAAATAAACATAAACATGAGCTAAGAAACATGAAGTAAACTGCACTGTTTGTCATCGACGAAGGCCTTAAGCGCTACTGATGACGAGTAAAATCTCAGAAACCGGTCTACCTGCTACTCTGGTTCGATCACAGCACGTTTTTTAAATTATAACTTCACGAATCTAAATAGCGGCCTCAGTATGAATATAAAAATTTCAGTCAATCGCGAAAATCCAATTGCTTCTTGTAAAAAATGGGAAACCTGTTGGAAAAAGCGACCAAAGGGTTCGGTTCTCGAATAACGCACCCGACTATAAACAGCGACCGATGGAGCACGAAGTTCCGTACGAATTCATCCAACGAGACGGGCCATCTGGCACCGAAAATATTAAAACCCAATTGCAATCTCGTTATATCGCACTACGCTCAACGGAATGAAACTGTTTATGCTACTTTAAAATTGAAAGGGTTGTCGGGGGGCGGATTCAAATTCAACTGGTCGCAGGGGGAGAGTCGCTGTCAACGGAAATTGTTCCAGACCCCCTCCTTTTCGGGTGGACGATTTGCTCGCATCGAATATGGCCGAGGGTCGGTTTGTTTGCAGATAATGCGAATTTGTCATCCGAATTTGTTCTTCGGGACTATTTCGTCTTCGGAGTGAGTAATTATTGGATTCGATGGTATTGATTGGAATCGAAAAATACAGTTTAACCTTGTCTGAACATTGTATTCGAAATTAAAAACAATTGTCCTCAGTGGGGGAAAAAATAAAAAAGTAATTTTCAATTTGTCCTACGAAAACGATTAATCGTGCATTAAAATGGCGTGAATTTAGGTTTAGGTAATATATACTATGTTTAGTTGGATCATGTTTGAGTGCATTTAGTTTCTTTAGATTAGGTACGGGTAAGAATTGTAGCAAAAAAATATACATCTTTTACTTGCACGTATATTTCAACAATAAATTTTTGAGATCAAAAGGAATACTTTTCTTAATGCTATTTCATCTGATTCAGCCTGAATAAAAAGATATAGCCACTTTTAACTTTCATAATGAGCTATGGCAACCCTGGAAACATGACACTACAGTTTTCTCTTCCAAAAGTGTAGCAAGAAATTTAATTATCTGAATTTTTCAACAGATTTACTTCATTATATTTTTTTTAATGATTGATTACGCACATTTCACCAGATTTCAAGAATGCCTTTATTTTCCGAAAGGGCCAAATATTCATTAAATAGTATTCCGTTTCATTTCAATAGTTGGGTCCTTTGAATTTCTGGAATAATTTTTAAATGTAATGATATGTAATAATGAATGTTATAATGAAAAAAATAAAGCATGGTAGTCAGATTTTGTTTTCGTAGAAAAATATCACAATGAAAACTTATAGTCCGAAAGTAATTTCATTCAATGAAATCATTTAAGAGATAAATTCGAAAATTACATTTTGATATGGTTTTTCAACTGAGCCTAATCAGAAAAATTGGGAAAGACATAAAGTGTTTCTTTCGACCTGAGGATGTTTCCTTCAAAATATAATATGTACAAGTCAAAGACTCATCCTGTTTAATAATAAAACTCTGAAATTGCGAACCTCGAGATTTTTTCAAACAAAAAAAAAGTTTTCAAAGTTCATCATTTCCGAAACTCATCTGGTCGTATATTTTAAAGTAATTCGATAAGCTAGAACTTAATTACTCTAATTTATTCCTAATCCGTTCTTCCTTCCTCATCTCGTTGAACGAAATCATGCCAGAACATTTCATTCTAGCACAGTTTTCATGGATATATTTATTGATTACATGTTTGCTCCTGCTACGGATTTTTTTATTTTCTGTCAAATTCATGAGGCAGAAAACAGTTCCGCAAATCAATCAATATTTTTCAATGCAAAAATCATTAAAAGTTATTGATGTAGGTACATATTTCATTGATTTCGAAGAAAATTTGAAGAATTAGTGAGAATGAACAGAAGGCCGTTTCTAACACTCGCTCATTCAAGAACTCGCCACTTCGTGGCTCGTTTTTGAATTTTGAATTTTGAACTTGTGTAAGAATATCAATACCTTCTGCACTTGTATCATAAATAATTATTATAAATTTTGATTTCGAAATTTCTTAACTTTTCAAAATCTGATCATTGTGATTCTTGTGAAAAGAATATTTTTTTCATTGAAAAAAGCACTATTCAGAATGCGAATTGAGCCTGAGCTCAAATAGAATGAGTAATGGATATTTTCACAAATATTTTCAAACAATGAAGAAGATCATGAACTCTAGTATATTTGAATTTTGGTAAAGACTAGGTAAGGTGAGTACCTAATCGGCTGTTTTATTAAACAACGTTTTCCATTTCTACCAAAAATACAAATTATAAACTTCTTACTCTTGTTCAATATCTAGGATGGCCTCAGGAGGTAATTTGTCTCGTGTATTTTTATCATAGAATGCTTTGACGAAGAGCATTCCCCGGATTATCACTGCTCCCACTGATAAAAATCATCTCTGGAAGAAATATCTCCGAAATTAGATTTTTATGTCCCAGCACGACAGTATTCAGTTCTCATCAGATAACACAATCATGTGGAAGCTCCCAAATTCAACGGAAACTTCACGTAGATCATTATGGAACAAATTTCAACTGTGAATACGAAACTCAGAAAGTTGTTTTACATGTTAATTCACGATATAACGAACGACGTACAAGGAGATATATGATGTTTTAAAACCATTCCGTTTGTAACATTATCAAAACACACGTTATTAATTGGCTAAAGTTTACGAACTCTGACATTAAAGGCATTAATCAGTTTTCTCCTAGGGCATGTAGTTAGATATCATTTATTTCGAGGCGAATTCGTCCTTCTGATTTGAACCGTTCTCAACTTTGGGCTGTACGAGTACAATTTGTTAATTTCGAAACTTTTTGTTGGAATGTTTTCAGTTTGTCAGCTCTTATATAATTGTTGTTTTTGAATATATCCATCAGTGCTCGAAGTGCTTCATTGTGTCGTTGAATTCTGATAACAATTCACTGCTGTGTTCCCAAATGAAATTAGTTTCATGAATTATTCAGTTTAGGAGGAAACAATCATTAATTTTCGTATATTCATGGGACACATGTTTGAATTTGAGTCCACACTATTTACAGGGTGGGTCAGTTTTCTATCAGTCGATAACTCTTGGAAATGTTGTAATAGGGGAATGATTAAAGTTTTGACGATATCGACAGTTCCAACTTAGATGAAAGATGATGAGATGATAAGATTTTATATTATCTCGAGAAAATTCCTTGATTATTGTTGAATTT
Source organism: Hippodamia convergens (assembly GCA_038502775.1). NCBI lineage: Eukaryota > Metazoa > Arthropoda > Insecta > Coleoptera > Coccinellidae > Hippodamia > Hippodamia convergens. Next base: position 53,680,565 of record CM076610.1, read on the forward strand.
TTTGTTGAATTCCCGAAAATTTTACACATTTTGTGTAAAAAACATTTAAAAAAATTGTCAATAAGTCTATTCATTCAACGGGCATGTGCTGTCTTTTTTGTCTGTCGAATACCCTAAGTGGGTAATCTTAATTTTTTTTTTCAATTATTACTATTCGAGATAACAATTTCAAACTCGGTTTCAAAGGAACAATATAACTCTCGAACTATCAAAAATCAGGTAAATTCTTGAATTCATAAAAATCCTTACTGAAGTCTACTCGATATCTTCCAATAAAATGAATAATAATTGATATGAGCAAAATCAGAAAAATCAACAAAATAGTTGGAAACATTCATTTTGGCACAATGAAAGTGAATGAACGAGTTTTAGAATGAGTCTTCTGTACGAGTATTATACGAAATTTTCTCTAATTCACTGAGTTTTCGTTGAAATTAGGTAATATTTCCATAAATATTGTCACAAGATCGCAACATATAATTATTGAATATTACCATGAAAATCGTGTGTAACATGATTTGGTTCTACAAGATGTGACAGAATCAACAAATTTTCCACAGAATAGGAGAAACACACTTCTAAGCTTTTAGTTTCAATACTGTAGGTACAGTATGATAAGTGTCAAAAGTAAGTGTCAAAATATGTTCTTTTTATATTTGACGGAGGCGTATGGGGTATTCTGAGACAAAGAAGTCATTTTAAATGCAACAGTACATTTACACTCTCCTTCTGTTTCAACATATGAATTATGCCTCGCATTAAAAGGCACACCTGGTAGAGATTGTCATATGGCACTCCGTTATGAACGTCGCTTATTTATTCTCGGTATTTCCCGACGCTCTGTCACTACGAAAGTGACGTTCAGTTGGTAACCTGGCTTTTGTGCCATCCTGAAGAAATTGTCATCTCGAACTTCGATAAAAGTACACAGGAAATTAACTGTCACATTTCACGAATATCATTCCGGGTCCCCCTCTTCCGTTAAACGGCCCACGGTCCTAAAATACATACACGGACACGGGTTGATTAAGAACTGCCTACACACGTGCGTGATTACACGCACACCGTACGCGTGATTATCGCATGTATCCGAAGTTTGTGCTACTCCGACGTACGATAAATAATCGGAAGTAGCATGATGTAGGGCGCATGGAGGAGGTGCCATAATTCATTTGCGGACCCTTCGTAATGGCTGAGCCCAATGTTACGCCATAAGGCATTCGTTTCCCCGTTGTCATTACGGTTTTAATGGTAGTTTTACATTTGATTTAATAAGCAAATTGGAACGTCGGCCCTAGGAGGGAATTCTGCATGAGCGGTGACCGATGATAATTCCCGGTATGATTCGGATTAGGCGGGCACGTTTGCCCTTGAATTTCTGAAGTTTCAAATGGTGGAGGTTTGTGTTTCCCACTGTTTCTAAGCAATTGTCGGATTTGTCCGGAGTTCAAAGGGAATCAATAAAACTATCCAATACCGAATCATGCAAGGGAGGGAGATCTTCACTTAAGTCTGTTCAAATATTTTTTCTCTGTTCATTTGAATGTATTTTTCACTTGAATAAACATTATTATTATTATTATTATTAAGAAGGAGCGAGTTGAACAACGCAAATTGCAAAGTTTGAGCATAGACCAGACTTTTATTAGTCAAATTTCTTTCTTGTCGATTACGATTATTCAGTCGCGCGACAAAAAATCGCATGTGCGGGCCCGGTCTAACACAGGTGAAGAATAATCCAGATGTCATGTTTTCTTTTTTCGAGACATATTGCTGAATACCGCTACGCTGTCTAGTTTCCTTGCTACAGGGTGATTTTGGAAGTTGGCCAATTTTCATAATTCGCTATAACTTCCTGAGTATTGTAACTACTCTAACGAAATAAAAACATCTTTAGGTCAGTCTTTTCAGTACTTTTTATCGGTGCAATAGACTTTTCTTGGACAATTTCAATAATATATATCATGATAATACTTCCGAGATTATTCAATATCGAAAATTCCGAAAAAAGAATTTCAATCAACAAAATCTTTTTTTTCATTCATATATTTTCAACTGAGGAGGTCGCAGAACTTGCTATTACACAATTGTAAGCTGTCAAATTGATTGAGAGAACATTAGTTATAGTCATATTATGATATGGATCCGGGGAGTGTTTCTCAAAGTTTTGCGTTTCAACTACGAACAGTAGTTGTTCTTTTTTATTTCTCTCGAATTTGAATCGGAACTGAAGTTGTTTTTATTTCGAGAGCAAAGTTGCAATACTGCAGAAGTTATAGCCAAATTCCAAAATCACCCTGTAGCATGAAAACTAGACACAATAGTGACTTGCGGTATTCAGCAATATATGTTTTTGTGAAAAAGAGAACATGACATGTGTACATGATGTGTGAACTAAAAATCATCGAAATCTGTGCATCCTGTACATTTTGAGATCTTGCTATTTATGGCATATAGAGGTAGTTTATTTTATATAATTTGTGTACCTTTTGTGTTGTTCATTGTTTTATTGAAATTTTTGGCCTGAAGAAATTTGCAAAACGTCGCCGAATATATGCATTAGGATGATCTGTTGAGAATTCATTGTCCTATTCCCACAATTTCATGTTTAATATTCGAAAATTTCTCTGAATCCTGATAGAGCGGATGTCAGTACTAAAAGGAATTCGGGAAATATCCAATATTGCATTGATCTGATATAAGTAGTGCCAGGACAACCAGTTTTGTTCTGTGTCTCTCGGTCTTTTATAGTCCAGAAAATGAGGTTCCCAGATTGAAGTCGCGTAAACCTTTTTGGTCAAATTTTCTAATTGATATGAATATAAACGACAAAGAAATTTGGAAATCTGAATGGAACGTATGCAATTTTTTCAATAAAGATCTTATTACTGATCCTTCAATCAGAGTTCCTGGTTTTGACCTTCCGTGGAAAATAAGGTCTGTTCTAAATCGTATTAGAACAGGCCATGAACGATGCAACAGCATGCTCTTCCGATGGAATTCGGTTGAGAGCCCTAGTTGTGAGTGTGGGGAAAATGAGGAGACTATAGAACATCTCATTAAAAGTTGTCCCATTTATAAATTTCAAGAAGGTTTCGAGGCTATACATGAAGTAACAAATGCATTTCGGAAATGGGTGGTCAATTTCAAAATAATTTAATTCATTCTAAATAATTGGTTTTTTTACTGCTTCTGTCTTTTTTCATTTCAGATTAAGAATTGCTAGTCGTTTTTGTGAAGAAACTGTTCATCTGAGTCCATAAACGGATAGCATAAAGATAACTCTTAGATCACGCTGATATCTGTCAAGATTTCTCTGATATTTGATATTTTTAGTAAATTTTTTTTCACGGTCGAGGTAAGGGTTTTTTTTTCAGCTGAGGTTTTTTCTCTTTCCTCATTCAATCATACTGCAGACCTGTATGGTTTTCCTGTGTTGCTCCAACCTCAGTTAGGTAACTTTTTGTTTCAATATATATTGTATTATTTTAGCTCTATGAATCGAAAGAATATATATGTGCATTTGTTCAGGCATGATGCAGAATCAATGCAGTTTTAAGGTTCAATATAAAAATTGGTAGTTTTGGTATCAACGGTTGAAACAATATAGAAACAAAATGAAACAGTCTTTCTCTCTTAAAAAATATTTAATCAACTCTATCAGAAATAAATATAAATTTGCAGAAAACATTATTTGCAAAACAATAATTTCCAGTTGCCACAAAACGGCGTCAAATTTTTTTTCATCAAAACAACGGTCCCTGCGATTCGGAATGAAAAAAAAAAAGACCTGAGCCGCTTTCACTAGCTGCTGCAACCAAATGCTTTTAGGCGCTGAAAGCACGCCGGTAACGATATGAAAACAGATCGTGGCACTCGGCGGGCATTGCGGATTCAAGTAGCGGATACCGTCGTTTGAACTATTTCCCCCATAATGATATACCAACGCTCACTTACAATTTCCCCGAATTCCAAATCAGACCTTTCGTTTCCACCGAAAGAGGTCAGATGTGATCGTGCAACGGAACCGGCCGTCCCTTCGTCAATTTCACTCGAAATTTCGTTACGATATTATTCCATAATGAATGAAAGTTCGTTGTGATTGATGAAAGAATTCAATTAGCCGCCGAGGCTTCTCCGGTTATTAATTTGGATTTGGCGGACGTAAACTGCGAAACAAGAAATCTTTTGTTGCGCCGATGAAGAACTGATGTGGCAAATTGATTCGGCCAAACCTTCGCGGTGGCTTCAACTAATTTGATGGTATTGGAGGTCGTGTTACCTGGGGGATCGATTCTAGCTTCAGTGGTGTGATACCCTGAAAGTCAAACAAATCCTAATCCAAACACGGCTTCAATGGGGCACGACATGTTTCCAAAATTGATTGAAATCAAGAACAATCCACTTAGAAGTGATAAAGTTCTCAATATTTCGAAATGTTCTGATTAGATGTGAAATTAATGAGATATTTCGACAGAATTTCAGGAAAATAGCATCCAATTTCTAGAAATAATTAGAATATACAGGGTGAGTCGGGAGGAACGGACCAAACTTCAGGTGTGTATTCTGCAGGTCGAAATAATTAAAAAAAACTCATATGTTGTTATCCGATTTTCATTTGTTTTCGAACTATGGCATCATTATAAAAAAACAACATTTTCTACATTAAAATGGTTTCATTTATAGCATTATTCTAATAAATGCTCAAAAATCCCACCATTAACCTCCAAACACATTCTACTTCGTCTGCGATGGGCTCTTGTTGCTTTTCTGATTGATTCGTGTCTTTCTTTAATAAGCAATGCCGCATTTCTAATGCGTCGAATAAGAGCATCCCGAGTGTTAACTTTTACTTTGTATACCTCGTTCTTGAATCAGCCCCACAAACAATAGTCCAGTGGTGTGAGGTCTCTAGATCTTGGAGGCCAACTAATAGGACAACCACGACCAATCGATGTGAATATTGTTTGACCTGACGAGCGAAATGTGCGGAAGCTTCATCGTGCTGATAATTCATTTGCATTCGGATTTTAAAACGAACGTTCTCCAGTAATACTATTAACTCATTTCGCAAAAAAAAAATTAGTCAGCACCTATAGCATTTGTGATAAGAAGCGATAAACCAAAAAAAATTATTTACTTGAAATATTCTAATTACCCTATAGTTTGAAAACAAATGAGAATCGGATAACAACATATGAGTTTTTTTAAATTATTTCGACCTGCAGAATACACACTTGAAGTTTGGTCCGTTCCTCCCGACTCACCCTGTATAATTGGTTTTTGGGTGAGAGGTAATTTCCTTAAATTGTCTGTTTCAAATTTTTGATGGTATGGTACTTTAGTCGGATCAAATATTCGTTTATTATCGTCCTGTGAGGCTGAAAACGGGTTACGGTTCGGGGGATTTTCCAATGTTGGTATGAACGCGAGCGATTTTATTATGGTTATCGGCACAATGACTTAAAAATACACTGCCCAAAAAAAATTAACGCAAGTTCTGAAAAATCTCAATTTTAATGAAAGTTAACTGTACATTGACTTTATAACTTATTTTTTATGTTCTCTCGGGAAGGTTTTGAACGAAACAAGACACATTAAATGAAAGAAAAATTCAGGATTTCACCGAATCTTATGTGAAAGAAGAGAAATGAACAATTTTCAAAATACTGAAATGCTGATAAGTGATTTAATACTTGATACTTCCACCCCTTGCGTTAATTACAGCTCGGCAACGACGGTTTATACTCAAAATGAGTGATCTTAAAATGATCTGATCTGATCCTTCCCAGATTTCTCCGAGTTGGATTCCTAAGTCATTAAGACTAGCTGGATGATTTTCTGAACTTCTCAGCCTTCTATTGAGGTTGTTCCAAATCTGTTCAATCGGATTGAGATCTGGACTTCTTGCTGGCCATTCCATTCGAGAGACTTCAACCTCTTCAAGGTACTCCCGAACGATGCGTGCACGATGGGGCCTGGCATTATCGTCCATAAAAATGAAATTTTCACCAATGTATGTGGCAAATGGCACTACATGCTCTTCAAGAATGTTCCTTATATACTTATCAGCATTCATAGCTCCATTATCAACGACCACTAGGTCTCTGCGAGCAGTCAAAGATTTTCCACTCCATACCATAATCGATCCTCCCCCGAAACCAGTAGTATTCAGGAAATTGCACTGAGCATATCTTTCATGTGGACGTCAGTATACAAGAGATCGTCGATCACAATGGTAGAGGCAGAATGTAGACTCATCTGTGAAGAGAACTCTTTCCCAATCGGCCTCTTCCCAATGGATATGCTCTCTCGCAAAATCCAAACGCGCCCTTCGATAGGCTGGGGTAAAAGCTGGGCCTCTTGCCGCGACATGAGGCCTTAAATAATATTCTCTGAGGCGATTTCTTATCGTCTGAGTGCTAATTTGCACCCCACGAGTTTACTCAAGCTGATTTTGAAGGAGGCGAGCGATTGCAAACCGTTGTCTCAACGAAGAAACTCTCAAGTAACGTTCTTGAATGGCAGTTGTTACCCGTGGTCTACCCTTTCCTGGTCTTCGGACATTCATACCTGTCTCCCTGAATCGCTGCATCATTCTGGACACACTTGTATGGGAAACTCAAAACCTTTCTGCAATTCTTGTGTATGTCCACCCTTCTTCTCGCAAAACCACCGCTTGGGCACATTCCTCTTGAGTCGAAATGCTTGTTTCGCGTTGCATAGCGATCGAGTGTAGAAAATCAAATGAAGGAAAAACTATTGATCACTAGAATTGATCAAGAACAACTGATTTAAGAATGGAGCCAATACATTCAGAATCTGATAATATCATCTTTTTTTATTCCTGCTGGGAAAAAACATCTGTATTGAAGAAAATCGTTCAAAGTGGATAACATATACATGCATAATTCTGATAAAAATAATTATCATTGTGAACAACCTCAGTTTTAGAATGAATTTGAGATTTCCATAATGAGCGTTAATTTTTTTTCGCAGTGTATTTGTATCAGTCGTGGCGAGTTTCTAAATTTTGAACTCGTGGAAGATGCTTTGTTGTAAATAGCTATTATTCAGACTTAACCTTAAAAAATGGTACACGAAAAAAGGTTTCCTTTGGCGTCAAGAATTAAAATATAGATATAATTAAAAGACTCACCCTGTAAATAAATAAGTGTCCGCACATAAATGGATAATTCGGAATTATTTTCAGAATCTAGTTTCCCACAAACGATACCTAAATGAAGGAATTTGTGTTGAAATATCGATTTCCATGATACTTTCGATAAATTGAATTTCAAATGAGGACCTCCGAAGAACGAGGTTGAAATTTTATACCGTTAATGCCGGAATGATTGGTAAGGGTCGTAGAAAGTGAATAATGAAGGTGGCATGGGGATAGAAGTCGGTATAAACTGTCAAATACTGGGAATCATGGATCAAAGTCAATTATTTTCAAGAAAAGTGTTAATCTCTCATTTTCACAGTTTCTTTTTATACTAATAGTAATTTTCGTGAAACATATATATCTAGGTGAGTTTTAGGTGGATATATTTTCTTTGTACTTACATTTAATTTTCAACTGCCAATCTTCACCATTCTATCCCGCAGTTCTCTCCCTTAATTTTCTCATGTAAGACATCTCGTTAAATGAACGCCTTATCAAAAATTCAGAAGTTTATTCAATTCTCATGTTGCAATACAAGAAAACCGTCCTTATAAAGCACAATGTATTGATGATGGTTTCATACTGAGAATAATATAACCCAATAAATTTGTCCCCATAAGGTTTCTACGTAGGCAATATAATATCTGCACAAAGGAATATATTGCGTGAGTTTCCAATCAGTTCTGGTGAAGGAACAAATGTTTCTTTGTATATAACAATGCCCGCATTAAACGCCTTGATAGAGCATTGTGTGGTCTTCCCTGAAAGAAGGACTTGTTGAAGTGTCGTAATTGCTGTGTCCTCTCACTTCGTAAATGCTTTATAATGGCGTTTGATTGAATTCAAATACTTGATGGTGAATGATCATCCATTCTGAAAAATATGTTGATACTGGATAATTATTTTAAGCTCGTTCTTACTTAAGTGAATATTTTTCTACTTTAAGTCGCTATCGTGAAGAGTTCCGAATTCATCCGACGTATTCCAACATCAAAAGTTCATGGCTTAAAGATGTCTGTAAAGTTGGCCCAGGCACTTTTGGAAATTCTGAAAATTTTTTGTTATGCTGAATTGTGCTAAGTTTGTGCTACTTTGTGCCGTTGTTCTGTTCCTCTCCTCCTTGATTCTCATGTTTCTTGTAGTTTTATTTCTCTGAGTAGCAATTTCAATCTCTGGAATGGGGTTGCTGAATACCCTTAGTAAATTCTGGATTATGTTTGAAAATAATTGATGGGCAATGAGAAATGTTAACATTAACATGAATTTGACTGAAGGTTAACTTAATATAACCTCTGATTTGAGATGAGACATTCTGTAAAATAGATGCCGTGTAAGTAAAAACAGACATTGTGAAAATTGAATGTGACTGAATCGCTGAAATCTTAATTCATCCAGATCGAGAAATGTAATTCCCTTTTGTAATTCTTGATAAGCTGAAGACGTTTCCTTCTGATTCATCCACTTTCAACATTATGAGAGCGCACTTGTACGTAAATGGATTCCTGGCTACGCTCTCAAATGACGAGTTCAACGTTTGCAGGAATAAACTGCGCTGTTAATACGAAACTCGTTTTACAATCAGTCAAACGACTTGCAGTCTGTGCATCCTGTCGTAAATTCGAATTGCTGGCAGATTGTTTTCCTCCGGACCCTAATTGAAAAGAACAACGGCAAAAAAAGTACGGATTGTCTGTTCTTCAATTAAACCCCTCATTGTTTTATGGCCAATTGTTAATTGCGCCCTCCAGAAGTCGGTATAATAATATCCACAAGAATGCTCGGGGGAATTCGAATAAGAATGACCGCTGAGTTAGTCTGAATAAGCACTCCTAATCTTTGTTTTTTCTTTCAGATGACATCCAAGATCGAAACTCCAAAACGAATCCACAAGGTATGTTAAACATTATTTTATCAGTCGCGATATATTTGGATGCAATACATTTTTTTCATATTAATTTAAATGCTTCGCAATGAAACAGTTTAATTTTCAACACCACATCGATGATCCCAGTGAATAGATAGATAGTCGCGTGTGTCTGACTTTGAAACACCCTGTAAGTTTGTTCATATCCGCCTGCTATGGTATCAATTAAGTCGTGCCATGTTCGAAATGGAAACAGTGAGAGACGAAATTACATCAGTGGATATCTTGCGTGTTCTGAGGTAGCAAAAGGAGAGATCAATTATGTGCTTCTCTTTGAGGTGATTATAACATGTCGAGCGTCACGTTATGGTTATAATCACTTCACAACCTTCTTAGATAATTTGATATTGCCAGACGATGACAGTTTCGAGTTGTGAGGTGTGCGGAACGAGCAGAAAATGGATGATGGGCAAAACAATATCTCAGGAAAATCTCGTCTAATTAAGAAGTGTTTGTGGCATTTAATCTCAATTATACATCAAGAATGGCGTCTTCGAGTTCTTAACGATGTGTGCCTAAAAAGTTTCACATATACTTTGGGATACTTGAGGAATTAATTAATCTTCAGTGAACATCTCTGAACGTTTGGAATATAATTGGCGTGTGTATAGGAAGATTATTCGTAAACAATTCAATCTTGCCAACCCAATCAGTGGGTTAATAGTTAAATTTACGGAAGTATTTTCTTTTTATTTTAGTTTGAGTCACTCATGCGATAATCAAAAGAATGGACATTTTAATATTATGAATTTAATATATTGTTCGAACATGATTTGCCCTTTTTCAAGGCTTTCCCTAGAATATCTAGATAGACGAAAATATTCGACTCTCACTTCGCTGTAATATTTAACAAAATATGTTTCAATATTTTCAGGGGAAAGAACTTATACAGGCTGTCCCAGAAGCCAACTCAAGCCGGAATCGGGCAACAGGCTGAGTCATAGTGGCCATCGAAACAATATTTAAAAAAATCTAAGTCGTGTATTTTTCAACTTATTGCATTTTGTATTATTCAAGAAAATACCTAATCTGTGACTATTCCCAAACTGCTGTTGCTACAATTTTTCACTTTTTTCAAATTTTATTTTTCCTATGGCTTCTGTTACCTTTCATCTTCAATTCTAAGGAAATTGTTCCAGCTTGAAAAATAATGATTTGAAATTTGATGTCAATTGCCGAACCAAATATTCGAAATTAATATTTCGACCAACCCAAACTGATTGTACAGAAAATAATTTTTCTCTATTTCAGTATCTTAATGAGTTCAATACAGTACTAAAAGTAGTGCTGTAATGAATTCATAACTGCATCGTTTTCAGTTATATTTTTCGTTTTGTGGTTGTCAGTAGTGACCTCCGATCCTATCAATTTTCAAATCGAATCAATTCAAATTTCGTTATCTTTCAAATTTCGTAAGTCACACCAACTGACTACAATACAAAAGTCACTAATCTGAATTTTTATTTGGAATTTCGAGAGTATTTCACAAAACTTGACTGAAATCGAGAAAATATCGTCTCATACTCGTGGCAGAATGCAATTCCAACAACCAATTTCGTATTCGTGTTGGAACAGGCGCCCATTCTGCAACTTCTTTTACAGTATACTATTACTACATCAAAGTGGCAAGTTGCTTCAATAGTAAGCACATTAAATGAGGTTTTTAAAATGCTATGACCCTCATTACATTATTCCTCAGATCAGTCCGAAAAAACGGTTTTTCTTGAAGAAACACAATTTCCTACAATTTTTCGAATTTCGTAAAATTGTAGTGCATCAACTCAGTTGCTTGTCATTAAATTTTAATGGCAGTATTAATTTGTCATTGAAACGCATTGTTCACTATACTGGGATCATTTTGGACTCAAAAATTCAATATTCCTGTATGGGCGACAACCAATCTTTCCAATTCACGGGAAAAAAAGAGTTGTCACATCGATGATTTTATCGTTGATTGGATACATATCTAGGGGTGAGTGTCCAGAACGGGTCCCCTAATTCAGCAACACTGGAACTCCCATCTGAAGGGAATACGAAATGAGGCGGAACTGGAAGTACAGCGCATTGCGAATTTCCTACTGTGAATTCTCCCAAACGACTCCTCTGGGAAAAATGACAGCGGATTGGTTCTTTTCATCTATTCAATCCCGATTTCTGTGTATCCCAACACCTCGCACAATATGAGTGCTGTTCTTGCCAGAGGTGCGGTTCGAACTTCGAACCGCTGGAGATAGGCGCGAAATGTGCCCTTTGCCGGGGTTGTTTACAGTGTCCAAAGGGTCTTACTATTCCCAAACATGACCCGGATCAGATTACGGAAGGACTAATCACTCCTTGATACTGAACCCGGCGAACGGCAGACAATTAACTCAAGCATGGCGTTATGTATATCGTTACAGGGTGCAGTGTACACTTACATTAGCGTCAGCGTATTATATTGCTATGGAAAATCAATTACTGGAATGTCTTCTTGTAGGGCACAAAGCAGTCGGCTTTGATGATTCGACGCCTAATGATTTTTTCTTGTAGATCCCAATCAACAATTCAACTTTCGTTGCTGCTATATAAACTGCTCCACATGAGTTAGGGATATTAACTTGAATTGCAAAAAACTATATAAGCTTAGAGAGAAGTAGTCTGTCATCAACCAAATGCATATCTGCTATTTCCGTTCAATTGAAAGTTGAATAGCTGTGCTAGACTTCGCCTCCGGTAGAGTATTATGCATCTATCTATTAAAGACGTTTATCTACGTTAAATAATCACGGAGGTGAATCTTTGTTACTCTTTTTCCAAAGCGTCATCAACTTTTTCCTGTGCAATACTGTTCGATGATGGCATTGCCCGTAATTTACAGCATTCTCCGTAAGTCGTTTCTTGTGCTACATCTCGTACCACAATTATTCTTCAAATGTCCTCGGACCGCATGTTGGGAAATTTCTTTCTACAGAGGTTCATCTTAACGACGGGAAGCTCTCTGCAAATATATTCAGGTATTTGCGAGTCCGAGTAAAGATTCCGCCGATATTCCTATTCCCGAATGGTAGGGGATGGAAAAAGTAAATAAAAGATGAATAAGGATGCCGATGTCACTGATAATGTCATTTCGAATAACGCATTTTTCATAAATAAATTCTTTCGGCGTGAAAATTTCAGGAGACTTTTCAGACTGAGATGATTTTTCTTATTCAATTTTGGCAGACATGGGAAGAATTGGATGAGAATCTAAGGAGCTTCGAGAGAATTAAAAGAGATTATTCTTCTGATGGAGATTGCATCATGTCGCACATGTAATTGTTTCTCAAGCAGAAGTTTGAAGTATCTCAGGACCATGGGGGCTTGTGAATTACTGTTTTCTTTATTTCTTGCAATATTTTACAAGGGCAGAAGGCATTGATAGTCTAACACGAGTTCAAAATTCGAAAAGTAGCCACGAAGTGTTAAAATGAGCCTTCTATACGAGTATCATACACTATAGAGCAAAACACAACTCTATGCGACACTGCCGGCGTTAGCTGGAACTAAGCCCGAAACGAGTATCGTTTTGACAGTTAGTACGTGAAAGCTGGGTTTATTTGTTTCTTTTTACGTTTTTATTGCGATAAAAAGATATGCCTAAGGAAAAAACCGTGAAAAACACTAATTGTTGTGTTTATGGATGTAATTTTAAAAAATCTAGGAATCCTAGAGCCCATTTTCGTGGTGAAAATCAAAATGTTGACTTTACCAATAAACTAGAAATCGTAGAGGAAATTAAAAGACGTAAATCCTGGGAGCATGTTTTGATAATGGAAAAACCTGTATCTAAACATATTGATTGTAAAATTAAAACAGGTAAGAGTGGAAACTGATGTCAATTGAAAGCAATGCTTCATATGTTTTGAATTATTTCAGAAACTCTCACTATGAAAACATTTCTGTTACTGGAGAAGAAAGCTGTACCTTCACTAAACCCACCAAAAAAAGCAGTTCAAGTCAAGTCATTTTAAATTTTTGTTCAGATCGTTCTTGTACAATAATTTTCATTCTTATCGAATTAAATTACTTTGAGTCTACTTGATATTTTTGAATATATAGAAGTTTCAACAATTCAAGGAGCTTAGTTGAAAGTGCTGAATGCAATCCATATGATGATGTGCAATAAAACTAGGGACCTTGTGAGTTTAAGTGATTCTCTCGATGGTTGCAAAATTGAACTTATGTTCAGCAGTGATCAAATCTACATGTGGTATTTCAAATAAATTCCGAGAATTGGCAATTTTAAACAATATATTATACATATATGTATCAATTTAATATTAATATTGAAAATAGCTTGATAGTAATGACGTTCATTTAGCAACGGAAAAGGTGCAATCAATTGATAGATAAGTTGAATAATTTAATTTTCTTATAACTGCAGCCTAAGGCACAAGTGAGATGTAATAAATGAATAATACATGATTAATCGATAGTCACGTCATGTTCTGCATACATACAGTTCTCTGAAGAATGTCCATTTTTATTCAAAATTTATCACCCATTTTTTTTTCATAGATTTTTTCCCTTCTTAAACAGAAACAGGAAAAAAAAATTAGTAGCTTCTATTAAATGAATATATTGTTCATGCTGATGTTCAATTACATTACAATCATGCATGTTTTCATGTTCTGTTAGGTCTCAAACTAATTTCATCCTTCCCCTAGTTTTCATCGAATATGGATAATCCTGATGTTTTCTGTTTTGTACATTTCATTGTTATGAACACAAAAAGAAAAACAGCAGAGACAAAACTAAACAATGAATTTTACCTTCACAATCAGTAGAATTGTTAAAATATTTTGTAGTACGTACAACCTTGTAGAGTAGCAGGGCTAAAATATGCTTGCAAATTCCAGACAATCTTGCTTGGTATCTGCATATAATCTTGTCAACCTTCACACCATCATTTTTATAAGACATCATTTCCTCAATATGATGGGGTCGTCCTTGTAGAATTCCAATGTTTTGAAATAGAAATAGAATCAAATGATTGCATTGCAATATTTGCTCACCCTCTACACAGTATCTATGAGCATGAAAATATTGGAAAATTTCCTATAATTAGAGGAACCTTTGGTAAACATCTTGCCAGATGATCTGAAAAGCATTCAAAATTGAATAGTGCTCACCTCAATATTTTACATAAAATATAACAAAAAGCACAATATTACCTATACTTGCACTTACAATATAATACACAGGATCCACAATTAAGGAAACACCTTCGATTATTGATAGCCAATCAACGTTTAAACTAAAAAATCTCATAAATACAAATGGAAATCTAATGCAAACACGAAACAATACTCGTTTCGGTAAACAGCTGATTGGCGAATGCAGCGCCACCATCGGTAATTATTTTGTCCAATACATTCCTTGATTTTTTACCGACATTAATGAAATATTGCCGTAATTATTGTTCAGTGTTTTTTTGCGTAGAAACAGATCGACTTTCAGAACTGTTTTCTCTCTCATACATTTGACAGATAATAAATCAATCCGTGGCAGGAGGCCAACATGTCATCAATAAATATTATAAGCAAACTGTGTTAGAATGAATGATTTTGTTCTACGAGATGTGACAGAATGAACGGATTTGTTTCGACTTAGTATTTCTGTTACAAAATTCAAAACGTGATGCATAAATCTAAATTACGACTCCCATTTCGTTCTAATTCCCAGATTTCTACCTGTTCCTCGGAATCCAAGCGAAACGAAGGAGTTATGAATATGGATGGTATCCGAAACACCCATCCGAAGCCGCTGAACCCGCAAGAAAAGTCCGAAATAAAATGAGTGGATTTCCACGGAGGAATAAATCCCACGGCGATGTAACTTATAAGTCCTCGGTTGTGGGAATCCGGCAGAAATCCATTGTTAACCGGGAAGCACTTAAAAAATTCCTTTTAGCCTCATAAATTTTTAATGCTGTATAATTTACCACGGCATACGTCTTCGAGAACGAATCTCAAAATAGATATTTCACCCAGAGGAATTCTTCATACATTTTTCGTGGTCATATAAATTATCCGATTGATTTAAGGCCGCTTCCTGTTTCCGATCATTTGCAGGACCGGCTTCCCGTCTCCTAGTTTATCCCTGAATATACAGTGATAGTCAAAAGTCCTTTCACCCCCTTTTACTTTGTGGACGTAATAATGAAATTTTGGGGGTAGAAATGAAAAAATGTTGGCTTCCCTTCGAGATAACTTCATTTAGTCTCTACTTATTTTAAACTTTTCTAAAATGCAATCTGAGAGCAGTACTGGAAAATTGGAAGATTTCAGTTGGAACTGAAAGAAATTCAACAGACTTTTGTCTATATTTCAATTACATATATCAAAGGTAACCCTTCAATAAAACCTGGAAGTAGAGGATGGTGGTAATTTTTCCAGTTGTAATGAACATGCAGAGCGTATAGACTTATTCAGCAAATATTTTATTTTATATTTCTCATTAACAACTATAACGCATCGTCTTTTTTTCTTGAAAGTCTAATAGTAAAGGATTGTGATAACTAAGTAAGAATTAAGTTTTTTTTTGCTTTGATCTTTGTCACAAGAAACTCTCACAACCACAATTTTTTTTTCTCTACTTCGCCCATTTTCATTGTTATTTGCAAAAAGACGTTTTCATCTTCTGTTTTGGAAACTAATTAGATTTTTTTTGCTTTGTCTCACTTCAATCAATGTCACTGAAAACTTTCAATACCATGAGGTTTTTTTTCTCCCCCAATTTCATTCTGATTTATTAGGTTGAACATTGATTATTAATTTTGAATTTTTTAGAACATATTAATCTTTTTGAATTATTCCTATTGATCTAATCTATCATGAAGTAATATGTTGTATTCGGTAATTTGTATTTCAGAAAAGAAAGCCATGCGAAGATATACTGTAGGTTGTCTTCAAAATTTCAAGCGGTATTCATAGGCTCAACGCAGTGTCCGGACTGGACCAGAGCTGTCCTCTCTCTCTCGGCGCATTTCACACAATATAAACTGACCGATAAATCAAAGGTGAATGAGTTTATCCCCATTCATCCTCTAGGATTCATTCACACGTTCATTAAACAGCAAAACTCTGAAAAAGTCAACAAATCTTTTGTATACACCCCGCCAAAAAGGGAACCATGCATCGTTGGCTGCGAGTTCATTAATCTCGCCGATATTTAATAAAGCACGCGCTCTTGGCGCTTGGAAATTATGATTGAATAAATATGAAAGGAAAATAAGAGGATATTTCGTCGTCTCAGAGTTTAAAAGGAGGTCAATTCAATTTATCATGATCAAACTGTTTAATCCGAGCTGCGCCGGGGCAGAAGAACGATTCGTTGTTTCTCGGGAAGGTTGATACTTTCTAAATGGAACAGCAAAAACCAGTTGCCGTTAAGGTCACAAAAATATCTGACAAAAAATTTTGAGTGAAATATTTAAACTTGAGTCCACCCATTTTTCTAATTAAAAAAAGTCCATCTTCGAAATGTATCAAAATGGGCATAAATATTAGAAATGAATTACAAAGTAAAAAGTATGCGGCAGCATGTCTTGGTAAGTTCTTCGGTGCATACATTAACCTTACAGTCATAAAAACTGTAATTTTATGTATAACAATCCGGCCCCTATTGCATGGATAAAATGTCTCCAAGAATTACTTAACCTCTCACCCGTTCAATAACAATTTGCGCCATCGGGAAAAAAGGGTCATAAATTTCAACTTAATCCATCAGACTTTACTTCAACGCCAAACTGAACCATTAAAATACTAACTTCAACGAAACTAACACCCAACTAACTAACAAGCTCAAATATTGAATAGATTCGTTTTTCGAAACAAAGGAAACATCTGAACTCACTTAGCGCGGGCCAAATTTGTCGCCCGACTTCGGTAATACGAACGTAAAACTTTCACCGTCAATTTATTCCTTCAAATTTGTTTACCTTCAGGTGGTCGTTGCCTTTAATGTATTCAGGAACGATTAATTCGATGTCATAGGTTTTTATTGGTTTCAATCTTCAGTTATTATTGGATACCGTTTCGAAATTTCAAAGTGGCTCCATTGATCCGATTGAGAAAACTGACAACAATTGGAAAAATTAACTTTTCGTCGTTTGAGGGAAAGATAACATTTCAGCCAGATGCTGGGTACAGTTTCATTTAAATTTAAGGTTATTACAAAAGTTTTATTTGGGTGCTTAGCTCTTCACGTTTCACAGTTTCAAATTGAGTCCTGGAATACTTGAGCCTCAACCTATTGTCTTCAAAGAAGGATATTAAGAAAATTACATATGTATATTGCTTGACTCGATTGAAATTTATTCCAGGATGATTCTGCATCAACTGAAACTTTTTTGGGTTTTTCTCTCAGAAAATTATTCAATTCATGAAATTTTTGCGCTAATTTGAACGAAAAACAATATTTGGAACCATCGAAACAAGTAACGCTATTATATGATATAATAATTATATTATAATAATAATAATAATGATATAATTTCTCTAATCCTGTGTTAAATTCGGTCATTCTGCCATATCTTGTAGGACAAAATCGTGCGAGAATGTCTCAGTTTTGCACTGATTTCATGGTAATTGTTATTCATTATGTTGACCTCCTGTCACGGATTTATTTGTCATCTGTCAAATTTATGGGAGAGAAAATTGTTCTGCCAATAATTATTTGTTAATGTACAAATCACTGGCGGTATTTATAGGAATATCCCATTAATTTCAATAAAAAATTCAGTGAAGAAGGCTTCTTCTAACACTCGTGAAAGAATAAGGGCCTTCTGCACTTGTATCATAAATATATGTGTAAAGAAGGTTTCTTCATGTTGACCCCATCAGATAGAATGATGATTCATTGACAAATTTTGAAGTTTATAAAATAATTCGGTGAATATTTTGATGATCTGTGATCATTCCTAATACTTGAAACGTCAATCAGAAATTGATTACGAAGAATTTCGAGATTTCAGTTGAAAGAAGCCAGATAATAATAAACTTTAATTGTTGTTTCTTTGGTTTTCAGGTAATTTTGTAATAATGTAAATAGTGTATTCAATAACTAATAAAAGAACTTTGGTTTTCAGAGAAACAGAAACTGATTGTTATTATCAATAAAATATAACATCCTTATAATTCCCTATTTGAAAAGGATGTTGCGATATTCTTGTCGATGACAATCCTTCCTGTTATGCAAATATCCTGTTAATTGTCTTTTCCTATTCGTAAAAACAGTTAGATAGTGTTCTATCTCACGAATATCAACTCAAAGGAATTTGCAGAACAGGACTTTTCCATTATGTATGAAGATTTGGAAAATTCCTCAAATTTACATATTATGTTTCTATCTAACCTTTACAAAACGTTTGCTTTGAGTGATTTATGTATGTTTTTGTTTCAATGTCAACCTATATATCTCGAGAAGTTGAAAAAACATTACGAAAATATTCTGATACTCATCGAATGAAAAGTTTATGAATATTGATGAAACGGTTATTTTATTACATATCTCAGAAGGTTCTTCAATAATGGGAATTCGATTGAGTTCATATCTTCGTTGACCACATATTTCTATACTAATTAATATATTTCCCTATATAAAAATTCTAGTTAGGTCGAAGATGCCTTATTAGAGATTAACAGTTAAATCCTCTGGCTCATTAAGAAGTGATGTCGATTTCGAATGTTTCCTGTTCAGATGCAATAAAATGGAAATAGATTAAATCAAACATTGATTCATTGATAACATTATTAACGTTCCCCTGATAGCAGTGCGAGATAGAGCCTGGGACATGTGAATATTCCGTAAAATACAAGGCGGCTTCTCAAAGTCCATTTCTGGTCCTTTTTTATCGGCTGCGTTATAATGAGGCAATTTAATTTCAAGTACTCCGCTCCGCTATGTTGTTCATGCGTTAGTTCATGTTTGCGTGAAGAGTTTTTTTTATTGGCGACAGACGGAGAGATGCGCTATTCAATTATGTGTGGAACCTGTTCTTTATAGACTGGGAGTAGGTTTTCTTCAAGCGGGCTGTTTGTGATCTTGAAAATCACCAAGGTAAATATTTTCTTCGGTAGTTTTATAAATTCAATATTCGACGGATGATTGAAAAAGCTACACCGTAGCCTTCATTTTTTGGTGTGCGCCTCATAATTTAATACAATATTGGTATTCATTGGGGAGTTTCACCAATTAGAAATTTTCCACGTCTGTCAAGTTTTGATATTTGTCATAAATGAATAATCGATTCGGAGTTTTTGTTAGCCTTATACGACAGTGTAAATATTCAACAATCATGCATTACATTTTGTAATGTTAATAGCTATAATTATATTTATTTTTGTTGTACTTATATCTAACTTTTATACCTAATTTAAGTGTACCTTTGTCCAAATTCACTTGAAAATTTATTTCATCGAATAAATTTCATATGGCAAAATAATTATCAGTGTCAGTTTCACAAAGGATCATTAAATGTGGGTTTTTCAAAACTTTAATTGTCCGGAATAGTATATTCTAATTGCTTACTGCAACGAATGTTCGACGAAATTTTCTTTATTTCATTCAAATTCACTCTCAAAATTCAATGAAATATCCAAATTATACATCCTAGTGACTTTCTTATTGTATCTTGGCAGTTGGTATGAAATTGACAGATAACGGAATTTGAATTGATTTGATTTGAAAATTTATAGGATTATAGGTCAGTATTGACAACCATAAAACGTGAAATATAACTGAAAACAATGCTGTAATGAGTTTTTTACAACACTACTTTTAGTACTGTAATAAACTAATTCAAAACGATGCAGAAACAAAGAAAAAATTAATCCCTCGATTTGAAATTTTAACGAATCTCGGTGGATCCAATCCCTTGACTTTGATCCACTTTTAATCTGTCGAACTTAATGTATTTAATACATTTGAATGTATCAAGTAGGTGTTCCTAGTATTACTACGAAACATTATCTGATTGTATGGTGTTACTTCAAAGGAAACAAAGTGCAGAAACACTCCTGGATATTCAGAATATTTCCGCCAGATCCAATTCTGCAGATCTAGTCTGACAGACAACGAAGGAGCACTCAGGCATGCCAACCTATTTTCATTGCGAAGAACTCAAGGAATGACTAGTTCCAGTTCTCGATCGCTTCAGTAATTCCAGTCTAATAATAGAATATCGAACTACGGAACAGTACTTATTGTTGGATAATATCGCTCCGAGTTATCTGTTATGGCTCTTATGTTTTAAAAAATTTCTGACCAGATTCTGGGTTATCGAATAACAATCCATTGTGTAGGTAAACGTGAAAGGTGACAATCGAGGTTGTTCAGAGGAAATGGAGATGTAACAAAATAATGAGGAATTATATCCTTTTTCATTTCATGCTTGCTGGTTTTATTCCTTGAACAGGACTTATATTTTTATTTTTTCTATATGATGTCATTATGTTACGGTTTTTATGTCTCAATTTGCGTCTATGGCCCCATTTTATTCATTATGTATTAGTGTAGTTTCTGTATTAATCTACTTACTTACAAAGAAATTGCAACACCCAGAAGGAGATGTTGAAAATTTAAATTTTTCTTGAGTGAACGGAGGAGTAACTGGTTAGGATTTTTTGTTACTTAATATTGTAGTTTTCTGAAAATTCTATTGATTTCACAACAAACCAGCGGTTCGAGGAGATGTGAAGTCGATGATTAGTTGTTGTCAAAATACCTAGAGCACGTGAATTTGAAACAGGTGAATTATTGGTCTACTCATATTCGTTAGATCAAATTGATCAGTTTCTTTAGAAGAAAATAATTTCAAATAAACTGGCACAAATTATTTCTGAAAGTATTAACAATAGGTTCACACTCTTAGCCAATGTTTAGATCATCTTTGTCGAAAATACCAGCTATACTCTGTACTTTATTTATGCACTTGATTCGACGCCATAATAAATATAATCTGTGAAATTCGGGGAGGTTGAAATTTTCCACTTGGAGCGCTCTCAACGGTTCAATATCGGAAATGATAAACGAAAAGCGGTATTCACACTCGAAGATCTCTTGAGCGGAGAATTTGCGACCGGCCAAAATTGCTTGCTTTCCTCGCAATTCCGATGTCTGCGATCGACCAACTGCAAGTTTCATCCTCAGAAAGGCACATCTGAAGTCTGCCCGCTAAAACGTGAAAGGAATGAAGAAAACGACGAAGATCACGTCCGATTTTCACTGTGACCAAGCCGCAAAAATGGGTTTCGTTATTTGAACGTCGTTAACGTCCCCTGGCTCGTCAACTTTGCCATCAACGACAGATTCGCTCGTAAATTTCAGAGTTTCATTAAAGTTGGTCGTTGAAATACTAATTTATAAATTCAATTACTGTGCGTTTGCTCATGTTGCCTTGTGGGTCAAGACGATGACCTCAGGATATCAATTAGCGTTAGTTAGATTGAAAATACAGCAGAACCTCCAGTATTAGTGACGCAATTGTCATCGATCGCACCTGTTGGTACCACTGAAGAATGTAAATTGTCAAGTTATTTTTTTCCGATGGAATATTGAACTCAATCGCAGAAGAAAAGCAGCATTAATAGGAGCAGAATTTGAATAGAACAAACAGTAAATATATAGGAGCGTTTTCTTAAATAAATTGCAGATTAGTGACTTTTGTATTGTATCTTGCCAGTTGGTGTGATTTTACGGAGTTTGAATTGTTTTGATTCGCATGAGTGTTGGAATTGCCTTCTGCCTATTAGACGATATATTCTCTATTTCAGTGTGAAATACTCCCGAATTTCAACTAAAAATGCAGATTACACATCCTAGTGACTTTTGTATCGTTTCTTGGCAATTGGTATGGCTGTTACGAAATTTGACAGATTATGGAATTTGAACTGATTCGATTTGAAAATTGATAGTATCGGAGGTCAGTATTGACAACCACAAAAGGAAAAATATAACCGAAAACAATGATGTAATGAAATAATTACAGCACTACTTTTAGTACTGTAATGAACTCATTACGATGCTGAAATAGAGTAAAGAATATTAAATTCAGTGTCATTCAATTTGATCCATTTGTTTATAATTGGTAGAGGTCAAGTATGAAGTAAATCAGTTTGATAAAAATTCTGCCGACATTTTAATTATATTTCTCTATTTCAGTATCGTAATGAGTTCATTACAGTACTAAAAGTAGTGCTGTAATGAAACTCATTACAGCATTGTTTTCAGTTATATTTTTCGTTTTATGATTGTCAGTACTGACCTCCGATCGAATCAAGTTTCGAATCAAATCAATTCAAATTCCGTGATCTGTTAAATTTCGTATGTCACACCAACAGCCAAGATACAAAACAAAAGTCACTTATCTGAATTTTCATTTGAATTTCGAGAGGTTTTCACAAAAATTGACTGAAGTAGAGAAAATACCGTCTAATACTCGTTGCAGAAGGCAATTCCAACACTCATGCTATCGAAAACTCGCTCCTTTGTCGCTCGTTTTTGAACTTCGCATTCGTGTTGGAATAGGAGCTCATTCTGCAACTTGTTTTAGAATATACTATTAAATCATTATCGATTGACGCCTATTGACCACTCTAGAAACACGTCAAATAGTACCACTAAACGAAAAATAAGGGAAACTCATCCTTCCTGTTCCTGTTTTTTGTTATTTATCAAATATGATCTCATTTGAAACATATTTTGCACAAATATCATAATCTGATTTGAACCATACAACCTGCTCTACCAAAATCGATCAAAATCAAGTGCCAACACTCTTTCTGTAATCGATGATATCCAATAGAAAAACAAAGTTTTCACCAATCGGACAACAAGGAAATTTGCTTTTCTCATAATATCTCATATCGGTTTCGAAAAATAATAATTTTTTTCTGGTAGCGAAAATTTCATGACTGAAAATTGACAAGAAAAGTTCGAGGTTGAAAAGTTGGAACAATCCAGTATCATCCCAATCAATAGGTACATGTGACGAAAGAAACCATACAATACATAAAGTTTTAACGTTCCCAGAAAACTCATCATTAACATGAAATTTCAAAATTTGTTAATCGGTTGTTTCGACATTTCAGATCGAAGTCTACTCATTTCCTTATCATATTTTCCAATACAATAAAAATGCCTGAGTACATTCACTTATATCAATCGTGTCGGGGACCTTAATTCTTATCTTCGTTCAAATTTGTTCGATTTACAAGTCAACATTGACACACTTTTTTATCTCAGTGTACTCGACTTGTTAGGAGGTTAGTCATATTCATGTAAATTTGCCAGAATATATTTTTACGAACTTATCTTATCGCAATTCCTTCAAAATATGTGCGAAAAGCCTTTTTTCTCTTGGAACTAGAACTTCTGATTATATGCCTCATCCTTCGATTCTCTCTTTCTTAATTTATTTAAACACTCTCATAAAAATTCTTATTTTATGCATCCCGACGAGTTCTAAGATGGTGTATTTCTAGCACATTTCAAATTTGAATATCAAATGAAGCTCTGGAGGAAGCGTCATCTCCGAAGTTTCTCTTTGTTTTTACCCTACAGTTTTGGTTTATTAAGATGGATTTCTTGTAATATTCTGGAAACGTTTCTATCGAACCCGATTTAGTAGTCGAGATGGGATTTGGTAGGTATAATAAAACTTGGCGGTCTCATCACAGTGTTGATTGCAGAGAGGAATTATTCGATTTGATGATGAATTTCATGTTCGAATCTTGATGAACCTGGTGACATTCTTCTTCAAGTGTCCATATCTACTGGATGATGGAAGAAAGAATTCGAATTTTGATGGATGTCTCAGAATATTTCTACCAATTTACATTCTTCAAATTTCTGTTATTTCATGAAACGATTGAATTATATGAAGTTTTATTTTGTATTTTGTCCTTCTGACCTTGTGAATTTTCCGATTCAAGTTTGTAAATGGGCAAAATCCGCACAACTTATTCGGAAATATGGAGGTCTGAATTCTTCATTTCAACTGCAAATCCCAATGAATGGATAAGGGTAAATTAGCTATCCTCTAATTCTGTGTCAAATCCGTTCATTCTGCTACATCTTCTAGAACAAAATCATGCGAAAACATTTCATTTCAGCACAGTTTTCATGGTGATATTTATTAATTTCATTTTGGCTTCCTGCCACGGATTTATTCATTACCTGTCAAATTTATGAGAGAGAAAACAGTTCTGCCAATCAATCTTTTTCAATGTCTGTCAATGCAGACGTCATTTAACGATATTTATGGAAATATTTCATTAATTTCGATAAAAAATCAACGAATTAAAGAAAATAATGTGAGATACTCGTTCAGAAGGTTCATTCTAATACTCGTTCATTCAGAAACTTCGTGGCTCGTTTTTTAATTTTGAACTCGTGTAAGAATATCAATCCTTCAAGTGCTGAAGTGTGCATCATAAAAAAACCATTCTGTACGAGTATCATACATTATCTTCTCTAATTCGTTGAATTTCTATGGAAATTGATGAAATATTTCAATAAATATCGTCTATTGTTTTTGCATTGAAAAAAATTTATTGGCAGAACTGCTTTCTCTCTCATAAATTTGACAGATAATAAATAAATTCTTGGCAGGACGCCAACATGTAATCAATAAATATTACGATAAAAACTGTCCGAGAATGAGATATTTTCGCACGATTTTGTTCTTCAATAGAGAATGAATGGATTCGACTCAGAATTAGAGAAAAAATAGCTACAGAATATGTACTATAGAGTCCTTTCCAATTGATGAGCATAATTGAACAAATAAGGCATCGTGCTAAGATACCTAAAACCATAGATAATGATAAATGTATATTATTAGAAAAACGCCCGCATTGAGTTATGCATAAATGACTCGATTATCTTCTAAGAGAAACAACAAACTCATAAATCCCCATTATCTCACACTCTACTTACCGAGTTACATTAGCTTATATCACAGCTCAGAGTGCACAATAGAGCTTCTTGAAGGTTAATTCATTTTATGCTAAGAGCTTCCCGAATACTTGTATATTTTCGGAATTATCCCCGATTTAGAGACGAAAAAAAATCGATATCTTGTTAAGACTCGTTAGGAATAAATACATTTATTTTTCAATCAATATTTAATGTCTAGCTTGGCGATAAAATAGGTCCCTGCTCTGGATATGTTTGGGGAATGTTTACAACTGTTTCAGTTTGTTCTGAACGTTGAAAAATGAAGCCTTAATATCCTCCACCCCAAATCTGGAATGCCCCGCATCGTCGTATTCCAAAGCCGCAAACCCTCGGAATTGGCTGGAAAAACATCTCCCTTAATATATCTCACTTCTAACATAATCGCTATATTTCTTCACAAGTGCACGGGGGGGCTCGAAATCCATATTTCTACCCGGTAGAGATGCAGCAAAGAAAATCCATTAACAACAAAGCCTCGTCGGTTATGTATCTTGCACCTAATAAAAGCGAAAGAGGGTGAAATAAATAGTGGCCCGGTTTCAAGAGAGCTGGAATAAATATATTGGAGTTCTGGAGATTTTTGCCCTCCTGGATTTCTTGCGGGATTTCGTTTGTCGTACGTTCATTTTTTTCTACTGTCGTTTCGCGACAATGCTGGTCGCTATTGAATGAAAGGCGTTCAGTGAGATTGAGAATGTCTTTGATTGCTAATATTCGATTCCAATCTCTGAGGTAGAAGTGGAAAATTTCAGGAGCTTTCCAGAATGAGAGAGAGAGAGAATCGAGGTGAAAAATTGACTCTTAAAAAAGGTTTAATCAATAATTCATACTTTCTTTACATTTGGAGGAATAAGAGAACCATAAATGATGTAGACTACTTCAGACTGAAATATGAGAAATAGAACGACCTGCTTATATCATCATGGAAGGATGATGAAAAATGAAAACCAGTTTGAAACCTTTAGTTTTCACAACGGTGGATTGCTGAAAATCTCATAGTGGATCCCATGCGATTGATTGAAGAATTTTCAGAACTTTAATAACCAGGGATGTTATGAAATTTTTCATGTGCGGAATCATATCCAGTTAATTCAAAGATTTTTATATATCTCTCATAAGTTATTCATTCTATTCAAGCAAATTAAGGCTGGCTTAAATGATTTATGGTTTTTATTATATTTTTCTCCATCCCACATGCATTTCATGCAGTAGTAATGTAATAAAGCTACTTTTGTGGAATTTATTCATTCATTCCGATAATTTATTGTCGAATCCACACCTAGGCAACTACAATCTAAGTGATCACATCATGAAACAGGCTAGCCCACTGTAAAATAAAATATTACTACGTTTTACTGGAAAAGGTCCGCTTATCTGAAAATGGCATTGGAATTTAATTCGATTTGAAAATGAATAAATTTTATTTGAGATTTGAAACCCTACAGTTTAAAAGTCTCCTCCCATTCGTAAGTGAATTTCTAGAATTAAAAATATTGATTCAGAAAAAGAAAATCACTTCGATTTCCATTTTACTACGTAACAGGAATTCAACATATATGGAAATATACCGCTATTTCTGTTTCATTTTGTTCAGTTTTTTCAACTTCAGAATGGAATAAAGTTGTGAATACGACGAATGATGCAGTGCATACATACTTGTTCGTTTGTTTTTTTTTGTGTTTATGGGTCTTATCGATTTACATATATCCATTAGATGGATTTGGCTGACGTATGTTTATGTGTTTTTTTGTGTTCATTTGATTTTTTCACTTTTTCTGTTTTGTAATTTTTTTATGTATTTATATGGGAATTCAGCCTGTCTATAACCGTAAGTCAGATCGGGCAAGCGCACAGATATATCCTAATATTGGTTTGGGACGTTCTGCAAAATTCATCAGGTTTCTGCCTCTACAAGAACTGAAAGCTAATCCAAAATACAACCGCCTTTTTTCTGTATGGAATAAGTGTAGGATAATCCGAATAACTCGACATTTCCCTTTCGTTTCTCAGTACGCATTCTCTTCATCACCTGTTTCATTCTTTTCAACACGGTTCTTCTCGGCATAATGCATTTAGCGTTATGAACATGAACCAATTCAGTCTGTACGTCACTAATTGAGCCAAAACGGTTATTTTACGAGCTGCAACGAAAAGTTATTTTTAAAAACAACACCCTCATGTGCCGCCCCGTAGAATTACAGCTATACGCCGGCAAGTTTATTGTTATTGTGAACAATATAAAAATTCCTGATGCGTTTCATGAAACACGGGCTTCGTTCATCATGCGCTGTTTTCCGCAACCCCAAAGTTTGGATGTTTTGCAATGAAGAACTCTCGTTTTCTTGGAGTTTCTTTTTTATTGCTCCCAAAAGTTTTACACTAAATCTCAATGGTGATTGATTATTTTCGTTTGTACTGCGATTTGTTTTTTTGGGCTACTTTATGCTATCATACAACCATTCTCAAGACTGTGACTTTGTGATTATTCTTCAGCCATTCAATTTTTCTTATTTTCGAAAACCACTCATAATGAATGTAACAGAGTCTATAATCAAATAAATCTCCATTTGGAATTCATTTCATCAAATTGAACCAATTGGGAAGAAAGATTCAATATCATCATCTGATTCCTAGAAGCTAAAACTATTTTCTGACGAATATCTGCTCAATATCGTTGGAAGAATATTCAGCTGGCTCCCAGATCTATCTGGTGTGAGTAGTAACTCAAGAATTCCCAAGTACATCTTCTGGAAGCTAATCAAAGCGACGAGTTTCGTCTTTATCGAATTTGAACTCCATGAAGTGAATTCAAGTAAATTATCTACTACCGTTCATGAGCTGAAGTAATTCAATCTCCTGCAGATAAGAATCCATCAAAGAGTGCTCCAGCGGAGCGATATATAGAACATTTCGAAGAACTGTAAATAAGTGCTTCCTGCAATTCCTACCTCGAAATTGGAGATTTAGTCGTTTATTCATTTTCGAAAGAAGATTCATCATTTGTACTTACTCCAGAAAAAGGTCCTCATAGAGTCGAAGTTGGATGTTTTTTATTATTATCGTTTATACTTTTCAGTGTGTATCATAGCTGTGATCGCATAAAAATGAACTCAGATATTTACCATCATAGTTATGTTTATATTGGTATGGCTGATTACATTCATATCAATTCCAAGCCTTTTGTTCAGAACATAATCATTGTTATTTCAATGGTTTCAACAAATAAGGTTGAAACCGGTCTATCGCTTGTTTCAGTGACAAAATCTGATGTCACTTTTCCAGTCTGCCTGATGAAGGTTCGTGAGCCTGTAAATTGATGAAGATTTTCATTTCTATGATAACTATTTTCAATTTATCTATTTAGAAGGATTCCCAAATACACTTCATTGCTCTTTCCTTCGAATATCAACTAAACAAATTGATGGGATTGTTTTAATTCAATTTATCCGCTATGAAATGCAATAAGAGATATTTTTCATAATGACACTCGTAATGACATCATGTTACTCCGATGGATTAATTTTTTTTCTCAAGAATTATAAAATCCATATGAAATATTGATTGAATTTGGTTGCATTATGTTGTAGAACATCAGGAATGTTGAATTTCCCATCTGATTAAAATCATTGATCTGAAAGCTATCACAAAAAAGTAATTACTTAACTTCAGCTATATGCAAAAGGTCATATAAAATATCATATTTACTTAAAGAATTGGGCTCCATCTTAACGATGTTTTAGAATTATTTCACTAATTTTTTTCTATCAGTTCAGAATGAGTCTATACATTTCTGATTGTTGTTCGACTTGTGTCGGTGTAGAGACGATTGTTGATGATATCACGAAGAATTCTTCGAGTAAGTAGAAGTATAATAAAACCTACCGAATAAGCTTGTGGAGAACCATATGTTCACACGTTTTTTTTAGAAAAGTTCATAAGTTTTCTCTTCATAAATATCGTATGCGAAGAAATAATTAATTAATGGCACATCAAACTCGAAATTTCAATTTCCTAACCCCAAATATGAACATCATTCTTATGGCCTATCATATCTTTTTCTGTTGGCACAAGAGGAGTTTTCCAAAAAGAATGCTGTTTCCCTCATTCGAGTTTTGTAGTATGAAGAAGGAAACTTCGTTCGATAGAACCCACAATTGCCGTCTGACAAAAAGACGCCATATTTGATGCAGCCCCAGCGAGCAGAACAAGCGGGGGCAATTGCTCTTCCAACTTTGACGAGACAAGATCTCATATCACGAGGAACTCAAAAACAAAGTACAGCCATTACAGCCTTCTCCTACCCTTTTTTCTTCGCTCATCACGATTCTCCCCATCTTGTGCTGTCACAGACGGCAATAAGTGATATCCCAGGCGGCGTAGCTGTTTCCTACTCGAGATTTTTTACGACACTCGACTTTCCCGATGAAAAACCCCCTTCGCAGTCAGTCAACCCGGCCTCGTGTACATGATACACTAAAAATATTTTAACGACTCGCGCACGTCCCTGTATTGTGTTATCAACCTGAAATGTGAGCGGAATTTTCTGTTCGCGCAGAATATGTGGATAAAAAATTTCGGCGAACGGCGTTCTGGTTGCGCTTTTATATTCGGAAAATGTCCGGGACAGGCCAGTACACAGCGAGAGGCGAAAAATTTATGACATAGCGATTTGGGAAGCACATGACGTTTGTCGAGCTATCATATAACAACGGGTCCTGTATATTTATTCGAACGTTATTGGGTATTTTGATGTAGGTTGAAAAGGGGGTTTGCAGGGAGAATTCTCCGATATTCGTTGCACAAAGCAGGTTCGATTCTTATCAACAGCGATGAGTCGGAAAGCTTTCAGCTTGAATCGAAAAAAACCCAATGCTTCGAAAATAGTCAGGTTCAGAATTATCGAAATTTCTTTAAATACTTGTGAGATATGTTATTCCCGATGTCGAACACTGTTCAATTCAAATAATACCTATTTCTTTGACAGGAATCAAAAATTGAAGTGGTAGAGCTACAGATAGAATAAGAGAGCAAATCTTTGAGATCAACGTCAAAATGTTGAATTTCTCATGGCTCTGTATATGCATTCTATTTCATAAAGGATATAACAGTTTATCATCAGTTTATCGAAAGATTCATAATATTTGTTCTTAAAAAAATATCGGCACTAATTCCGGGAAAACTTAGTGATTGTCGTATCAAATTGGTGAATGCGTCGGGTACAAATTGGATTCATCAAATTTATGAGCTATTTTCCGTTTAATTATCACTCATTCATATTTTTTTTTGTCATTGCTTTAATATTCGAATCGATAATCTTTTCATTGAATTTGGAATAGAAAGCATGAAGGCAATTCACAAAAGTACCTTTTGACTTATAATTTTTTACCGTCATTTGCACCAACTTCCTACGC
Source organism: Hippodamia convergens (assembly GCA_038502775.1). Lineage (NCBI taxonomy): Eukaryota > Metazoa > Arthropoda > Insecta > Coleoptera > Coccinellidae > Hippodamia > Hippodamia convergens. Next base: position 53,711,049 of record CM076610.1, read on the forward strand.
TTCATCATTTAGTATCTTCATTTCCCAGCACATGGAAATTTCATATCAGCAACACAGGGTGACTAAATCCCCATAGATGCCGAAACTGGACATAATAATAATTAAATTATTGAGAGCCCCATGTTTGTTTCTCCATTTCGTATTCGACGTCATTATTAACGCCCCAGTATATTCAGTTGATAATAAATTACCCACGACTGTCAAGTTCACTTTCCACCAGTACGATTTAATATATTCAATGTGGTCCATTCCAATTTCCTATTAGTTATATAGCTGGAGCATTTGAGCATTTCGCGGTGTGTAGATGTTTCTGATAAAGACATATTAGTTATAACTCTTGGAGTAACCTCGGAGCTGTCGTGGAGTATTTATTGCCGAATCCTGTTGTGAATTTAGGTAATTATGATAACGAAAAAGGAAGTCTAGTCATTGGTGGAATATTGAGGGTAGTGCTAAGCTTTCATGATACAAATATCATAACGTTTTGTAACGTCTGATCCCAAATTATAGATTAGAAGATGTCCATGTCGCATTATCAACAGCTGGAGGAGTTTAGATTGTTTCGAATTTCCAGATGTTTTTCAGTCCTATTTCGGGGATTGATACAATATTGATGCCAGAATGATTGTGAATCTCTTCCTAAAAAATCTTAATCAGTTGATTTTGTCCTCCTCTGTTCATTTCCCCCTTGTACTCTTAGGACAAGTAGATATTTAGGGTCTGAAAATAAAAAAAATATTGTGCGTCATCTATCCCGAAACGTCATGTGTCATCTATCCCAAACCCATGGGATAGATGACGCACCTGTTTAGGTTACAACAAATTCCGAGAGAAGACGTTAGATTAGTGAATATAACTTTTAATAATAACCCAACTTCCAACTGTCTTTGACAGAACGCCGACTTTCAGCGGATTTTTAATAAACAGTGGAATCAAATTTGCTACCTTTTGGGTACTTACCAACTATATGTCACCAAATATCTTGTAACTTCATTGCACTTTCAACACTTTCAAAATCTATCTTAGGCACATGGCACTGGATGCACCGAAATCGCTAATCATCTGATTGCTCCGACTCTCCCGCTGCGTCATGTCTCCCTGTTTTCCCCTATAGAATTTTGCTGTGAATCTGGATGTAACAGTTGTTTGCCGAATTGCATTTCATTAACATGATCAGCAATCTGCGATTAATCAGTTTTGCGATTTCATATGTTACTAGCTGGCCCGGCGAACTTTGTTTCGCCTCAGAGATGCATAAAGTTGTATCAACGAAACTGGTACTTTTTTCAAGTAGGAGGTAAATAAGACAAAATTAAAGTACAAAAAATTTAATTACATTGAAATAGTGTACATTATTATTTACATGAATAGACTTCACTTAATTTAAGCGGTACCTTATTATCATTCAAAAATTGTCTCATTGTTGTACCTTATGATGAACCACATTTTTAGTTTTTTCGTCATAAAATTTTCCGTAGTGTTCGGAAGAAAGAAAGGTGGGATAACAAATGGACTCAGATGCGTTAATATTTTTTATTAAATGTAGTTTACCGAATTTATATCACATATAATACTTACACGAAAACGCTATCAACCTCAGCGACATCTACTGGCGTTATTCGCAAGAAAGAAAATTATTTTCTACTTTTTTTTCCATTTCATCAAATTTTTCATTGTTTTAATGTATTTTATGTTAGCCCCACCGTAGAAGAATCCAACAAAAAACTTTCATAACAAACAGTTCATCCAATCTTGAGTTATAAATGGTGTAACCAACAATATGGCCGACTGAGTTTTATATATTAAGATTAGAATTCCAAGGCTTAGTCGTTTTGGCAACTCAAAATACACAGTTTTAATTGCAATGACATGTAGTGGCGTTGCAGAAAAATTAAAATCAGATATAATACCTACACGAAAACGCTATCAACCGTAGCGACAGCGACATCTACTGGCGTTATTCGCAAAAAGAAAAAAATTATTTCCTACTTTTTCCATTTCATCAAATTTTTCATTGTTTTAATGTATTTCATGTAAACCCCACCGTAGAAGAATCTAACTTAAAGACTTTCATAACGAACTGTTCATCCAATCTTGAGTTATAAATGGTGTAACCAACAATATGGCCGACTAAGTTTTATATATTAAGATTTCTATGTTTTCTTATAACCAGATGTCGTGATGTTTCTCCTTTATAGGTTTTCTAAAAAAACAGGAAATATTGTAATCATAATTTTTCGACTTCTGTTCTCATTCAAAGGTTAATTTTTCGTTAGTATAGATCTGAAATCATTTTGTGTTTCGGAAACAGTACGGAGAATAGTGTAATCAAAAGTGCAGAGTGGGTGGCTTCGATAAAACGGAAAGATCATCCAAATTCTGTAAACTCTCTCGAAAATTCGAAGCCCGATAGATACGAAAAGCAGCATAAAAACCGCGAAAAGGCGTAAAAATCTTCTTAGCGAACGTTCCTCTCCGTCATTAGTGGCAGCTCGGCGCGGGACCGAAACAAAACGATTCATCTGGCCGATCATTTCGGCTCGACTCTATAATATCGGGGAGGAAGCCCATCATTTCGCCATTATCGTCGAGGGGTGTCCCCGGGAAAACAAATTGTCCCAATTCGTCATTTTGTCGCCTCTCAGCCTGCATTCAAATGGGCAGAAGGGCCGAAACAAAAATGTAAATTCAACGCCGGCAACCGCACATGTACCGCATCCGCGTCCTTTTTTGAGTAACTGTTCCGACCGGGGAAATCTAGGGCGACGCCTCGCGGGGCCCCGGAATGTATGAATACATTATTCCTCGACGAGCAAAAAGCTCACGTTCCACTTGAGATTTTTTTACGACGCCGCGCACACCCCGGCATCAGTGACTCGTGATGGCATGATCAACCTTTTCGGACCGCGTTTTCGTCACTGTCACCGATACAAGCGGTTTTAGAGGTCTGAGGAGCCGAGGGCCTCATTTTTTTCTCCACCCCAAAGAACCCTTGCACAGTTTATTTCGACAAAGAGGCCTAGTTGATCTGGCAAAAAATTCAGATTCCTTTTCAACATAAATCCCTTTCAGCATAAGCCCTTTTTTAAATACAACTATCTGAAGATTGTGCCAGAAAATCAATAACTCATTTCTTTTCTCTATTTCAGTGTCATAATGAGTTCATCACAGTATTAAAACTAGGGCTGCAACGAAGTAATTACAGCATTGTTTTTAGTTATATTTTTCGTTTTGTAGTCGTCAACTCTGACGTCCGATACTATCAATTTCAATTCCGTGATCTGTCACAATTTTCGTAACAGTAACACCAACTGCCAAGGTACAATACAAAAATTACTAGGATATACAGGGTAATCCACAGTCGATGGTACGTTAGACGTTTACGGCGAACTCAAAGCAAGAATTCATTGAAAATTTGGTTTCTTGGACAAGAATAGATGCTCTATCGATCTGAAATATTGCAATGCTGTGTTGCCGCTTATGTCAAAAAGTAGTTACTACTTTTTTATTTCAAATGACACACCCTGTATATTATTGCACTTTTGTACTCATCGTAGTTACACGATTATTTTGGTATCACTTTCTCATACTTATCTTCAGCGGTTCCAGAGTAATTAAATGATTTCCTCTTTTTTTGTGCAAAACATAGCTTTGGTTAAACATCCATAACTTCATTACTATTAATCTCAGGAAGCTTAAATTTCGTATGCAGAATGCTAAGATTCTAAGCATCATGCAGGTGTTACGAAATACGTTTCTTTTCATACAGGGTCATTAAAAATTCGATGGTTTATCGAGACATGCAAAAACGGTTGAAAGTGCATTTTTTCAAATGGGATGCCCTGTATATTTTGGGAAATACTGAAAGAAATTTGAATTTCCTTTCAAATGATATATCACATTCTTATACCTAGATTGTAAGATTCTGCGTTGAACTGAATTTTATAGTTGTGAACTTCCTGAAACTGCTTACCAAAACAAGCTTAAAATGAGCGGTTCATACAAACAAACTAACTTCAGTGGATTTTTAAGATTGGCTGATGATGATTATGACCTGAAAACTACCAAAAAAATAAATGAATTCTAATAATGTTCATTCTTCGAACGATTCGGTGGTTTAAAGCCAAAAAATTCAAATCTCTGATGCACGTACATCTGAATAGGTATTCATCGTAGATAGCAATGAAAAACCTGAACACGGTAAAAATTGGTATTTTGCTGAATTGACAAATAGTTTATTGATAATAATACATTCGCTCATTCTTCATAGTATAAGAAAAGTAATAAGTGAAATGGAAAGAAGTACCTATCCAAATGAAATGTTGATGAATTTATTCATTCACCATGGGCAATGTGACCAAATACCATCAAGAACATGCAGAAGAATGAAATGTTTCCCGATGAACGGATTCGCACGTGCGCAACTACAATATAATTTCAGTTCAACGCAGAATCTTACAATCTAGGCAAAGGAATGTGGGATATCATTTGAAAGGAAATTCAATTTTCGTTCAGTATTTCTTAAAATATTCAGGGCATCCCATCTGAAAAAAATGTACTTTCAACCGTTTTTGTCTCGATAAACATAAACGAATTTTTTATGACCCTGTATGAAAAGAAGCCTATTTCGTGACTCCTGCATGATGCATATAATCTTAGCATTCTGCATACGAAATTTCAGCTTCCTAAGATTGAAGCCATGGATGTTTAACCAAAGTTATGTTTTGCACAAAAAAGAGGAAATCATTTAATTACTCAGGAACCGCTGAAGATAAGTATGAGAAAGTGATACCAAAATAATCGTGTTACTACGATGAATCGAAAAATGCAATAATTTACAAGGTGTGCCATTTTGAATATCAAAGTGGTTACTACTTTTTGACATAAGCGCCAACACCGCAACATAATTTTAGATCGATAGAGCATCTGTTCTTGTCCAAGAAACCAAATTTTCAATGAATTCTTCCTTTCCGTTCTGCCTAAACGTCTAGCGTACCATCGACCGTGGATCATCCTGTATATTCTGAATTTTTATTTGAATTTCGAGAGTATTTCACAAAAAATGTCTGAAATAGAGAAAATATCGTCCAATACTCGTTGCAGAAGGCAATTCCAACACTCGTGCACTTCAAACACTAGCTCCTTTGTCGCTAGTTCTCGAATTTCGTAATTTTTCTTCAGAATATACTATTTCAATCCAAGAAACTGACAAAAATGAAATTGATTTAATATTTTTTGTGAATGAATCATATCGAATGGGGAGCAATTCAGAACCATCTGCTTCTATTGGTTGAAATATATATCTCTTTATCTTTCAAATACCAAACCTTGATACCTGAACTTTTCAGAATTTTCATTTCATTACCACAAAATGGCAGAAAATAAAGTTGTAGTACCTCCCAGATGATGCAAGGCTTGCCTCCGCTCTCCTCCCAATGTTACAAAATTGTTTCCGTTGCTCTTCATGAGTTTATGGAATTCCATTCAGAGTCGAATTTACTTCTTGATAATTGTCAGAGCTTTATTTTTCTTGGATATTTGGCAGATTGAAAACAGTTTTCGAAATATAATGTAATAATAATAATAGTGTCCTCATCAAGAAGAAAATGAAATCGACATGAATGTATATGGAACGAAGATACAAAGAAAAAAATAATAAAATTAAATGAAATTCATCAAAATGAAAAAAATAAAAAGTTCAATTCTACATCATTACCCAAAACCGCAATCTACCGCCACCCTTGAAATGAAACAATTATCTCGAAACGAACGGTGACCGATGGAAAAACCCTGGGAGAAAGAACGAGACAGAAATGGTAACCTAGACCAAAGTTGGCCTACGATCCACCGCAAGGTTACCAAGTTTAAGCTCTCGGAGTCCGGCAGGTCCCATTACATAGATTGCCGACTGGCGTCCCCCGTTGAAAACGGCGGAAATAGGAATTATTATGATTTCACACTGGGATTGCGAGGAAACAGGACCGGCATTTTTATCTGGATGGGAGGTACAGCAACAAGTAAAACAGTAAATCAGTAAAGTGAGCATGCGAAATTTTAGAGAAGGTTCAAAATCTCCCACATTGAATCGTGTCCCATAACTAAAATTCGATTCTTATTCGTGGTATTCTTGTATATAAACTGTATTACTGTGAAGTTTTATCTGAATCCCTTCGGTAGTTTTCACGTGAAAAAGTAACAAACATCCACACTAACATCCTCAAAAACTTTCGAATTTATATCACAGGTATCTATTGAAATATTGTCTGGGAGGTCTCTGCATTTTCCTGAAAACTTAATATGTGATTTCACTCCCAGTCTCTGAAACAAGAAACAATTAGAAAAAAATTTTTAATAATATAAAAAAGGCCCCAGCGTAAAAATTTGTCATGGGCCAAAACTTTACGAGAAGAAATTGTTGCCTAACAATGAACAAAAAAAAAAATGAAAACACTTTGAAATCTTAAGCGTAACGTTTCGGAGTCTAAATCAGACTCCTTCGTCAGACAATAACTAATTTTCATTCAACTTTGTAGAATCGTGACAATTTTTTTTATTTTTGGATTGGCATTTGCCAATATATGATGAACATAGATCAATATTGATTACTAGATGTTAATATCGTTATTTCATTTCAAAATTACCTGAACCAGTTCTTTTTTCAATAAATCCATCCAAATTCGATCTATTCCTACTGAACAATTGGCGAGATTGTTAGCCTCATCCAACAAAATACAAGCTGACTCTTTGATTTTTCTCTTATAACCATCAGGTTCCGTCATTAGAATTTTTGTTCCATTCCAATCCATCATATGATTGCCGGTAGTGGAACACACATGATCTGCTATCTGTGATCTACCAATATCTCTATTTTTTTATGTTATTCTTATGTTCACGTTTTCTGATCACTAATGGTCTTGATGTTTCTCTTGTATAAGATTTTCCACAAATGCAGGGAATATTGTAAATACAATTTCTTGATTGTTGGTTGTCATTCAAAGGTTTAGTTTTTGTTAATAAAGATCGTAAATCATTTCTTGTTCTGAAAACAGTCCTTATGTTGAATTAAGAACCAATTCTTTTCATTTTTTCTGAAAGTCCATGAACATAAGGAATCAAATTTATTAAAATTGGTTTGTTCTTGACGGTTTGTTGTTGGTACTTGATTGTTATAATCGTTTTGACGCAAAATTGTCCTCTCTAAATTTGAAATAGTTTTTTCTATGAAATTAGTTGGATATTGATCATCCTCAAGAATATCTTTAATGAAATTAATTTCGTTATTCCGTATTTCAGTTGACGATGAAATTTATTGCGCTCTTTCATAAAGTGTTTTTGTAATACCTCTTTTGATGATAGAGCGCAATTAATTTCATCGTCAACTGAAATACGGAATAACGAAATTAATTTCATTAAAGATATTCTTGAGGATAATCAATATCCAACTAATTTCATAGAAAAGCTATTTCAAATTTAAAAGAACAATTTTGCGTCAGAACGATAACAACAATCAAAACCAACGCTCTGTGCAGCGTGCTTTGTTCAAAAATCCGCTGCACAGGGCTCAAGTATGGACGAAAAAATTTTTGGTTTCAACTAATTCTAATTGAAAATGTCCCGCTATATCCGAATCTGCTATAAAAGAGATTGAAATAAAAGAGATGAAATTTTCAAGGCCTTTTTAAAGGCCCATTCGGGCCCAATATCTGATTCCTTCAGCGAAATTATAAAAGACCCCAGTATAAGAATTCTGATTTTCTAACTGTGCGCGAAATAAATTCATCGTGTCCATTTTTGGGAAACAAAAAAATTTTAAAAATTTTTGAAATAATAGAAGACCTCCGATAAAATATCTCAATAGAATATCATCGTTTCTAGACTTGTGAGCCACCATTGCAAAACTATTCATCGTAGACGTCTTATACAAGGTTTTCTTCAAAATGTTTGTCTCCTAGGTATAGGTATGAACTAATGTATCGACTAATGATTCCTGAATCCCCCCCTGTGCTCCAGCTGGATTACGCCAAATCCACCGTCGCCAATGCTCCCGTCGAACGATTCCTCGGCTACCTATGCTCCCCCAGGTCTCAACTTCGTTTTTGTCTTTCTCCACTTCGGGTCCACCTTCAATTATCCCAATAATCGGACTCGTTAAGCCGCATTTAATTATTCTAGCCGTTAAGACCAACAGAACAACCGCAGTTTATAATTTCACCGATTGTTGGAAACGTTCGGATTGCCGTTCGGATTTGAAAAGCGGTAATGAATGTTAGCGGGGATGAATGCCTGAGGGCTCGTCAGCCATCGAAAACACGGCCTGATATTCAATTTTGACTCGTGAAATGTCCGCCATTCCATCTCGTTGCGTTTGACCCCGAATTTGTCATTTGCGAAAATGTGCCTTGCGTTCTTGACCGGCCTCAAACAATAAACAATGAGATCTGCCTCTTCAAATTATCAGCGAGTGTTAACGGATTCGAATATTTCCAAAATGAAAATTCACGTGGCTTGCCTTCTTTATTTCTACAGTGTGTCCAGAAAGGGTAGGGGGTATTTGTATATGCGCTGACAGAGCAACGGAGAGGTTTGGAGTTCTAGTGTATGCATAGGTTGATATTTACTCTTTGAAGATTTCACAAAGATAGAAGCGTACTTGGAGAATCATCGCGATTTTTGCATACGCGCCTATTTTCGCAATGGTGAATCGAATTGGATTGGAAATTCAGAATTTGATAATAAAAATAGCATGAAATGCTTCAACATGAAATCTTGCAGGCTTTCGAGGAACTCCAATGTTGAGATATCGTTCATTAAATAATTAAGACTTCATCAAAGATAACTAAAAGTTCGTTCTCTATGAAGACCCTTCAGCAATCTTTGCATTCTTGATGACTATCGAAAATTCAGCCAAGTTCTCGTCCTGTGTTATTTTTTCTGAGTATTGAGGAACAAAATGTATAAAGCTGACATACTTTACAAATTCATAGCCAAGTTGTTGAAACAAATAGAAAATATTTGTTCACAAATTGCGAATCATTTGAAGTGTGAAATGTTATAAATTAGATCACTTATTATTTGTATTTATCAATACTATCCATTTCATGATTCATTAAATAATATACCAAATGTTGATCTTGATTAAAATTCAGTTACTTTTCAGGCAGTTCAAAAAAGATGTACAAACTGATTCATTCCTTGTTTTTGATTTTAGAAAAAATAACGTCGTATAATGTTTCTTTGAAGGTATAATCATGTGGAATATGTTTCCATCCACTGCTCACTCATGACTGTAATGATTTGTCTTGCCTCCTTTTTTCTAAAAAATTCATCTGACAGTTTTAGGTGACATCTGAAAGTTTGAGACTCATTTATTTATCAGAATACACCTCGAGAAAGTAAATGATTGTTACCTGAATAACTAGCAAAACGCGATTAATACTGGCAGAAATGCCTGCTGAATTATTGAAAAACTCGCAGTACCGACGATAAACTGCTTCACATTCCTTTGTAGTTAGGCGAGGCGAGAGGTATCTTGATGAATTCCAGCCATTTCCAATTCGGTAGTGCTTGAGAAATATTCAAATCCAAAACTAATTTGTCGATTTAATAAAGAACATAAGCTTACAGAAATAAATTCGAAATATATTCAATAGGTTAATTCAAACTCTGAAATGTCAAAACTTTGTGTTTTCGATCAACACCAACCTAAATCCTAAAACTCAAAAGTTACTGATGGGATAATACCAACATATTTTCGAGTTTCCACAGCCGCCCGAGATGCCAATCATCATGGGCGCCCGCAGGGGGAGGCCAGGGGGGCCGTGGCCCCCGCTGAGATTGGGAATCCCACCTTGATTTTGAGCAAAACCGAATACTGATTTCGCCTGTGTCTCATCAAATCATTATTTGGCCCCCCTGAGAAAAAATTCTGCGGGCGCCCATGCCAATCATTTTGAAACGGACTATAGGTATATTTAATGAAGAACATGTTTATCCCGAAAAATATCATGGGTTCGATTCATCCGAAGCTCAAAGTGGTTTGGTAGAAATCATTATTTCAAGAAAAATGTTAAGAACTAACTAACTACCGTGCAGACAACTGCTGGTAAATAAAATTTTATGAGAGGCCAGTATATTGAAAAAATGGCCTTTAATGGCCTCAATCAATCTGTTATTTACGATGATGAGAGTCTGTAGAGAAACGCGGAAGTCTCTTTTACTGAAACATCGAACTAGGTCGGTATTCAATTAATAAACAATGAAGAAATCAAAACATTATTGTTTAATTTACGGACGAATAATGACCGAACCAGTTCCCCGTTCTGTGCTGGAAGTGGCAAGCAGTCGTGGCAGCGTTCCAGCTTCCAATAAAAGTGATCGCCATACATGAGAATCTAATTGAACAACCCGTATAGACAATTAGAATCGTTAAATCTCCAGGAGCGGACGCTTAATTGTGCGACTAACAACTTTCAACTGCGCTGATCTGCTGCGCTCTCCATGACCGTGGCTAAACCGGGATTAAAATTCACTCCACGTTTTTCTCTGTAAATTCCTCATGCTTGTACGTGAGTGCCGCCTCTTCACGTAAGTTCTTTACGGTTAAGATACACCGTCTACGAAATGAAGTTTTATGAAATACGATTATGGTATTTTTTCGTCTGACAGCTGATTAAATTCTCACGCTGGGTAAGACCGTGACTCCGTGTCGGTGAGGATGTGGTCTCAGCAGAAGATGTATTTGGCGGAGTTTCGGTATCCTGTTGGCGAGAAACAGAGCTCTTCAATATGAAATGCGTCGGAAAGAACGGAGAATGAAACGGAACGCATATTTTTAGCCATTTCGAGTATATGCCATTTCGTGGAAATGAACGAAATTTTTTGCGAGATGGAAAATGATGAGATTGAGTGAAAATTTGGGGAGAGGACTTTTCTGTGCGCTTCATCCAAATATTGATCCCACAAAACTAAAAGACGTTCTGATCAAACCTCGGATAGATCTACACTAGGGAATAAGTTGAAGGATCAAAATAAAATCGAAATTTTTTGGGCAATTCTCAACACGACGTAACTTCACCAGAAATGGTCTCACAAGAAATAACAAAAACTAAATTTGTAGCCTCGGGTTTCTTATTTTTGGATTAGAACTTTAAACATTTGAAGCATCAGTAGTTCTTCAGTAATATTAGAAATTTGTTCCCCTTGTGTAGAAGTGGGAATAACTTTATTTTCTATGGCCAACACTTCAAACGCTTCAAACTAGTATTAAACATCGAAATGAGTTCATTGCAGTATTAAAAGTAGTGCTGTAATGAATTCATTTCAGCATCGTTTTCAGTTATGTTTTTGGTTTTGTGGTTGTCAGTACTGACCTCCGATCCTATCAATTTTCAAATCGGATCAATTCAAATTCCGTAATCTTTCAAATTTCGTAAGTCACACCAAGATACAATACAAAAGTCACTAATCTGAATTTTTATTTGAATTTCGAGAGTATTTCACCAAACTTGACTGAAATAGAGAAAATATCGTCTAATACTCGTGGCAGAATGTAACTCCAACTCCCATGCTTTCGAAAACTCGCTCCTTTGTCGCTCTTTTTTTAATTTCGCATTTGTGTTGAAATAGGAGATCATTCTGCAACTTGTTTTAGATTCATTTTCTAATACAAGAAGTTCAATTAAAGCCCTCAATTTTCTCAACAATTCTTGAACCAGATAAAGTATTTGATTTTTTTCCCAAACAGATTACAAATTTCAGGATTTCAACGGATGAAAACTCGACGTAAAATCGAGGCTTTCAAGGGTTTGTTCAAATTCGTGCCGGAATTTTCTGACAGTTGCTTAGCCTCAAGTTTTCTCAAACAAAAAAATATACGGATGAAAAAAATTTTTCCCGACCGTCCGGAGCTATTAGAAGTTTGTTACGTGAAATAAAGGACCACGTTTAACTGACAACTGGAAACTTAAGAGCAGATGAAAACGTAGGACTTCTGGAGAATTTTTCGCGGTGGAATATTACGCAGTGAATGGTAACTAAATCGATGAACCTTTATTAAAATTTGCAGCGTTTTTCACTCGTTAATTCGGTCGAGATTTGGCGTCCGAATCGGTAAAATCCACGAATCGGGGTTAAAACGAAACGGAAAAACAAAAGACGAATTAATGAAGTATCGATTCGCGGTCGAAACGGACGTTGATCCGAATATCCCATGAGGACACTTCTATTATTCATCTGCCACGAAAGATATGGATCAGCGAAATCGTTTCAATTTATAATTCAATAAATAAGGATTTAATGCCTTTTTATTGTACCCGAAAGCGTCAATACGGGATATGGCGGCATACAAAGGCATTTTTAATCATTCGCGGCGATTCAACGGTTTACCGCGGCCAAACAAAGGGAAATAGGGAAATACAGGGTTGGAACAGGTGGGGAGAAAATCGAGCAATCCATGCAACCCTTTCAGAAATCTATTGAAATATTTTTTGGGAGGTCTTTGCATATATTTTATTTGGGTTTTCTCTGCCAGTCTCTGAAACAAGAAACAATTAGAAAAAATTTCTAAATCCTACTTCCTACTTAATATTATAAATGCGAAAGTTTGTGAGGATGTGAAGATGTTTGTTACTCTTTCACGTGAGAACTACCGAACGAATTCAGGTAAAGCTTCACATCAATATAGTTTATCTATCGGAATAACATAATTTATGAAAATTTTGTGGTATTTCAGCATAAAACAATGAGAAAATATCAAGCGAGTCGGAAAAATGCCTGCTTCTCAGAGCTATAAGGGCCATTCGTCAAAGAACATACGTCGCGTAGTCACGAATCACCCATGTTATTCTTATGGTGATATGCAAAAATGACCCTTAGCCTCGATCGATTCTAGGCAACTCAACTGTGAAATATCGAAGTACGTCAACCAAGCAATACTATTATCAGCTGTTGTAGAACTGATTTGTACGAATAATATCTTGCGTAACGTACCCCCGAAGAAACCGCTTCACAGGAGGGTCCATACGTTGAGAGAATTGATTGATTATTTGATCATAGGATTGTAGTTTCAGTTATTCAGGTATAGGTTAGACGTATATAAACGAAATTGAATCTGGTAGGCGGTGTGGCAATTAAGAAATAAGCTTTTTCGTGGTTGAGGATGCTATTAGAATAATAAATAATAATAATAATAACAATAATTTCAATAGTCGATTTGGGCAGACGAAGTTGCGCAGGTCAGCTAGTAATAGAATAAAGGCCTCTGCATAAAACTTGAGTACTAATTTTTCAGTGGCCAAAAGAGAAGAAGAAATTGCTGCCTAACAATGAACAAAAAGAAAACATTTCGAACTTTTAAGCGTAACGTTTCGGAGTCTAAATCAGACTACGTCGTCAGACAATTTTTATTTTTCATACAACTTCGCAGAAACGTGACAATATTTTGATTTTTTAATTGAAATTTGTCAATCTATGATGAGCATAGTTTAATATTGATTACTTCATTTATTTAGTGTTTGGAACGATTTTAGTTGTATACTATTCGTATATGGTAGATATTTTCAGTTTTCATGGTTAATTTTCAAGAACCATTCCGTTCAATTAAAATAATACGAATGCTTCTTCCGTCAGATTATATATTCCATGGTGAACACTATAATTTCGAAAGACATTAGTTTTATGCAACTTCTTATTCAATGCGTACATGTATGTGCCATACGGATTTTTCATGACCAGAATATCTAGGGTGAGTTTTTATTATTTATGTTGGATCTTGAATTATGATCGCGGTTCAGAAATGGTTAGTTCGTGAACTGTTAGGACTAGATTTTGAAATAATTGGAAACAGTAAATGCTATACGGATGAATTTTAGAGTTGAAGAATGACAAATTTCGGAATACCTCTTTTCATCAGCGCTACCATCGGGCGGTGGAAATGGAAACCCCCGCTGCTTTGTGAAAAACGCCGCCTTGACAAAATCAACACGAAATGTCAGGTTATATGGGTACACTCCCAGGGGTATAACTTTTATATTGTTTCATGGAGAGGCGAAAGTCAATATAGAGCGTTAAAAGAGACATTGTTTTTCGTTCGATAGCATATCGTGGACGCAGTAACTGATACGGCCGTTTATTTGTGTTTTCAGGGTGGAAAAATAAACGTAACGGATAGATACAAAGCCCCGAACCCGCACAACTACACGCAAATGAAATATCATCAGTAGTAGCTTCAGTCAGCATTCATTCCCTTACTATCCGAACGTTTTGGTCTGATTCAAAGGTTACGCGGTGTTAATTGCCATGGTGTCATGATAGCACTGAAATCCAATACAAGCAACTGACGTGGAATGAAATTACTTCTTCCTGATATGAGGTGCGTTCCAATAAAAAATGAAGAAGGCTCCATCCATTTTAAAATCGTTCGAATCTCATCAAAAAAGGCACCAACTACTCCATCATATAACACACTTTTGTAGGGTTATGTGGAGACTTATTTTGCAAATATCAATTTGATTTTTACCGACTTTTGGATTGTATCTTATTCGATCTGAAAATGGAGAATATCTGAGGTCTATTCTGACAACTACAAAACGACAAGTTTTTTTATTATATTTTGAAAATTATATCATCAAGGTAGTTGAATTGTGACGTTAATCTTCACTTTTACACGTGCATCGTCGGGTATCTTGTCCATAGCTTCTTGAATATTGTAAAAGATTGAGAAAAATTCCTATGCTAACACCTTTATCTAATCCAAAATTGATTATCACTTTCTATAAACGCACGTTTCTGTGCGTCACTAATCCTTAGTCGGTTCAAACATCCCAACTCATCATCAATAAATACTCGAAAATAAATTCCGGACAGGCAAAATTTTCGTCAAATTCAACACCCCTTTTTTCGTGGTGCTCCCATTTTTTGGAAATTTTCACCAGCTATAGGATTGGGTCTTGTTATATTAACCTTGCAAAAAAACCTGTAGTTTATGCGTTATACAGGGAGAAACAAAACCTTGTTTTATACCTTCAATTTCTAAACACCCTGTGGTGAATTTGAGGTGGAAAATTTGATATCATTAAGTTTTAATTTGAAGTGTGACTCTTTCTCAACAAAGTGTTTTTTGATTTACGTCAGTATCTGCTTTTAAGAAAAAGATACACATTTGCAAAAAAGTGTTACATTTTTTCAATTTTTATAACAATTCAAAACATAACAATACCTTATCGACAAGCAAACATAAACAAACATCTGAAAATTAAAAGCGTGTATTTCCACCTTGTTTTCTCATCACTTCTACCATACAACGTGGCATACTTTCAATGCAGTTCCGAATTGCCTCTGGGGAAATATTTTTCCATTCTTCAAGAAGGGCTGTTCGTAAATCGGACAAAGTCTACCTAGCATATCCCATACATGTTCAATTGGATTTAAATCTGGACTTCTGGATGGCCACACCAATCGTTGAATATTCGCCTAAAAAATCCGCGATGTATACTGCGGCCATCGTCATTTAATGCAACAGCTCGTGCAACATCTTCTGGTCATTTTTCAAACGGAAAACTGGTGAAGAATACCCTATATTCTGCAATTACAATGTAGGGACACTTTGTTAAGCTATGTTTTTGATGCTGCTACGCAACCAATGCCTATCGGATAAGATAAGGTATTGTAATGTTTCAAATTGTTATAAAAATTGAAAAAATGCAACAATTTATTGAAAATTTGGATCTTTTTTTTTAAAGCAGATACTGACATAAATCGAAAAACATTTTGTTAAGAAAGGGTCACACTTCAAAATTAAAACTTAATGATATTAAATTTTCCGCCCCAAATTCACCACAGGGTGTTTAGAAATGGAGGGTACAAAACAAGGTTTTGTTTCTCCCTGTATAATAGATAAACTACAGGTATTTGTGCAACGAAATCGGAGCACCACGAAAAAAGATACAGGGTGTTGAATTTGACAAAAATTTTGCCTGTCCGGAATTTATTGATGGGGAGTATAGTATTTTCTAAAACAAGTTGCAGAATGAGCTCCTATGCCAAAACGAGCGACGAAGCATGAGTGTTGGATTTGCTGTAACTAGTATTACACGATATTTGCTCTATCTCAGTCAAGTTTTGTGAAAGACTCGAAATTCCAATAAAAATTCAAATTACGGACTTTTGGATTGTATCTTATTCGATCTGAAAATTGAGAATATCTGAGGTCTATTCTGACAACTACAAAACGACAAATATTACTAAAAACAATGCTGTAAAGAGTTTCATTACAGCACTACTTTTGGTACTGCAATTCATTACGATGCTGAAATAGGGGAGATCTTATTTAAATAGCATAAACAGAATGACGCAAATTAAAATTCTCAATAAATCGATTCCTGTGTGGGTCGAATACACCATTATTTTTCACAGAACTAGGCTTATGAAAATAAACATCAACACAAAACAATACAATTAAATAAAGTCAAAGTTTTTATTTTATTTCATTTTTGGTCATTATTGATGAACACTCAAATTTTGGGAACAAAGTTACTGGACCTGAATGTTATTCTATTAAATGTGCTCAATTAAAACAGGATCTGAACCCAATTATTTCTAGTCATAACAGTGACAGTTACTGTTGTACTTGAACTCTAAATGCATCAACTCTCTGTTGTGCGAATAGCATATTCGGATATTTCTCTAATTCTGTAAAAAATTCGTTCATTCTGCCGCATCTCGTAGAACTAAATCTTGCGGTGATATCGAACAGTTTTCATCTTCACATTAAATCATTTGATGTTCCCCTCTTGTAGTTTATATTGTTGAATGACATTCGACGTTTCGAGTTTCACTAGAATCAAAGCAAGGTAAAATTAGGATCTACTCTTGGTTATGAATGAAATATTTTGTGATTTTTTTTTTACATACCTTTACATCGAGTGAAATGAAAAAGCAAGAGAATAGACGGCATTTTCGTCTCGGTAGAGACGCCAACTTGTGCGGATTTGGTTGTTCCGTTTTTCTGACAAAAATCCTGGAACACAATCGATGTTTCCAGATGGGGGGGAAAGAAGGGAAATCCCATATTCTGTTTGCCGTTTCATTTGTGTTTCTTGTCCGGGAAACGTCAGCCGGTTTTTTTGCGAGGTCGGAGGGCTTGACCCCAGGCAAGCTATCGCTCATTCCGATGTCTGAAATCCGGAAAAGAGCGCGGATCAAGTCCGTTGCGGAAACGGTTTTGCAGCTCCGGTTTAATTAGAAGTTAAATCGAAAAAAGACTGAAACGGGAACCGACGAATATAATCCTCGGAGAAATTCATCGCTGATGAACTGCGATCGATCGGTGTGGGTTCGGCGGAGGTGTTTTATTTCGGAATTTCTTGGTTTTACAAAGTCTGAATCTCAACTGTAAAACTGTATAAAGTGTACAACTTTGCTTCCGCCGTTTTGCAATAGCTGGCTGAAGCGGTAAGTGGTAGTTGAAATACTCTGCGCAAAAAAATAACGCACATTATGAAAATATCAAATTTATTCTACAACTGAAGGTTTTCTCAATGATAATTACTTTAATCAGAATTATGCATGCATATTTTATCCACATTCAACGTTTTTCTTCAATACAGATGTTTTTTCCCAGCAGGAATAAAAAAAAAGATGATATTATCAGATTTTGAATGTATTGGCTCCATTCTAAAATCAGTTGTTCTCGATCAATTCTAGTGATCAATAGTTTTTCTTTCGTTTGATTTTCTACACTCGATCGCTATGCAACGCGAAACACGCAATGTGACCCAAGGCAAATGTGCCCAAGCGGTAGTTTTGCGAGAAAAAGGGTGGACATACACAAGAATTGCAGAAAGGTTTGGAGTTTCCCTTACAAGTGTGTCCAGAATGTTGCAGCGATTCAGGGAGACAGGTATGAATGTCCGAAGACCAGGACAGGGTAGATCACGGGTAACAACTGCCATTCAAGAACGTTACTTGAGAGTTTCTTCGTTGAGACAACGGTTTGCAACCGCTCGCCACCTTCAAAATCAGCTTGAGCAAACTCATGGGGTGCAAATTAGCACTCAGACAATAAGAAATCGCCTCAGAGAATATGATTTAAGGCCTCGTGTCGTGGCTAGAGGCCCAGCTATGAATGCTGATAAGTATATAAGGAACATTCTTAAAGAGCATATAGTGCCATTTGCCCCATACATTGGTGAAAATTTCATTTTTATGGACGATAATGCCAGACCCCATCGTGCGCGCATCGCTCAGGAGTACCTTGAAGAGGTTGAAGTCTCTCGAATGGAATGGCCAGCAAGAAGTCCAGATCTCAATCCGATTGAGCAGTTTTGGGACAACCTCAATAGAAGGCTGAGAAGTTCAGAAAATCATACAGCTACTCTTAATGACTTAGGAATCCAACTAGGAGAAATCTGGGAAGGTTTAGATCAGAACACTTTAAGATCACTCAATTTGAGTATGAACCGTCGTTACCGAGCTGTAATTAACGCAAGGGGTGGAAGTACCAAGTATTAAATCACTTATCAGCATTTCAGTATTTCGAAAATTGTTCATTCCTCTTCTTTCACACAAGATTCGGTGAAATCCTGAATTTTTCTTCCATTTAATTCGTCTTGTTTCGTTCAAAACCTTCCCGAGAGAACATAAAAAATAAGTTATAAAGTCAATGTAGAGTTAACTTTCATTAAAATTTCAGAATGTGCGTTAATTTTTTTGCCCAGTGTAGATGGATCTTAGATGTCATACAATGAGCTTAGGTATTCGTTAATATCACGCCATCGAAATATTAGTCGATTTGGGTCTGCATCATAAAGTTTTTCTGGATTAATCATGTCAGTTCACAAGCCGAATTCTCTTCATTTGCGGGAGGTTTTAATTTTCTGCTTTAATATGAAGAAATCTGCGGCTGCGACTCATCGAATTTCATAAATACCTATGGTGAGGCCTCTTTTAGTGAATGAACATGCCGAAAGTGGCTTCAACGCTTCAAGAACGGCGATTTTGACGTCGAAGACAAGCATGGCGGAGGAAGAGAAAAGGTTTTCGAAAATGCAGAATTGGAGTCATTACTTGATCAAGACAATCACAGGCGATCGCTATCGAACGCAATTAATGCGTTTGAGCCAAGCATTGAAAGACAAACGGCCGCAATACAACGAGAGACATGATGAAGTGATTTCACAGCATGGCATGCTGGACCCCTATTAAAATAATTTTTTATACTATCCGGTCAAATGTTTAGGTCAAGAAAAACTAGAGGCGAAAATGTTTAGAATGAACAAACCAAACATTTCCTAAATAGGAAACAGAAATTTGCGATGACGCGTAACCGATTCCCGGACATTTCCTATTCGTCGCGATCGACAAAAAACACGCCACGTAGTCGGCCGAATAAAACACTCAACAATGATAATAAATTCAAAACGTGGAAAAATAGGAAATCCAATTCAATCGTCCGGCGAAGTAATACGATTCGAAACTCACGACTCCGGCAAAAACGTCCGAAATAAATTTCGCTGCAGAGACCGGACCCACATTTCCGACAATTTTATCGAATTTCGTTTGCGCTCTTTCTTTTCAGTTTTGTTTACAAGGCGTTTAGCCGCGACGGACGACAAAGGCGCTGGCCGTGTTTATACCCCTCAAAGGCCAAACGCGAAACGCAGTGTTGCCAATCGGCGAATTTTTATCCGAATTGCGGATTATTTGGCTCTTGTGGATTTTTTTCGATTTGAAAAAAATTCGGATTTTTTTTTATATTATACAGTTTCGAAGATTTTCTGTGGGAATTGGATAATTCAAATCAATTATTGTGGTTTTGTCCACTAGATGATATTCCATTGATCGAAAAAATATTTCATATATCATGTCGTGGAATATTTCTACTAGGGACTGGGAAAACCACGTAAAAACGCCAAATACAAAACTTCAGAAGTGGTGCGAATATGTGTTTAATTTGAAATACAACTTTCTTACGATATGAATATTTTTTTGTAGAGAATTTTACAATCTGCAAACTTTCTTTAGGTTCACAGAAATGTATGGCCTTCGACCGCAAATTAAAAACAATTCAAGCGGGATCAATGAGAATTTTTGAAATAATATTTTTTATGTCATATAATGAATAAAAATCCTTCAAATCTCAAATCATAACTGTTTAATCCCTATCAATTACCACTTGTAGCACTAGAGATTATTCACATTAAAAAATTAATTGAAATATTCAGAATAGATAAGCATGTATTTTCGTTTCTGAATTATTTAGTTGTTCTATGAACGAGCGGATTTTTTTCGGATTAAATAACGGAGCCATCGGATTTTTTGGCACAAATTTCGGATTTTTCCGTGAATTATCATTGGCAACACTGGCGAAACGGTAGTGGGACAAGGCGAGTCGCAGAGGTAGCATTATGTTGTTTGTTACTGCGATGGGGAAAACACCAGCGACATATCGATAACTGTTGGACTGTGGTGGTCGCTGGAAATAAGGCGAAAGAGCGGGGTCTGCAGAATTACCGGAAATTCCCAACTCTGCATTTATTGCAGAATCCTGTATTATCCTCATATGTATGAAAAGGGTGGTGAAAAAGTTGTTCGTTGTTCGCTTCGTCGATGTCCTGCCTTCTTCGTTTGGTGGTAACTGAACGAAATTAAAGTTCGGTTCGGCGTCTTTTGCCCTAGCTGTGGTCATGAGCCACCAAATACACTGCGCAAAAAAAATTAACGCACATTCTGAAAATCTCAATTTTAATGAAAGTTAACTTTACATTGACTTTATAACTTATTTTTTATGTTCTATCGGGAAGGTTTTGAACGAAACAAGACACATTGAATGGAAGAAAAATTCAGGATTTCACCGAATCTTATGTGAAAGAAGAGAAATTAACAATTTTCAAAATACTTGGTATTTCCAATCCTTGCGTTAATTACATCTCGGCAACGACGGTTCATACTCAGAAGGAGTGATCTTAAAATGTTCTGATCTAATCCTTCCCAGATTTCTCCGAGTTGGATTCCTAAGTCATTAAGAGTAGCTGGATGATTTTCTGAACTTCTCAGCCTTCTATTGAGGATGTCCCAAACCTGCTCAATCGGATTGAGATCTATACTTCTTGCTGGCCATTCCATGCGAGAGACTTCAACCTCTTCAAGGTACTCCTGAACGATGCGCGCGATGGGGTTTGGCATTATCGTCCATAAAAAAAATTCACCAATGTATGGGGCAAATGACTCTACATGCTCTTCAAGAATGTTCCTTATATACTTATCAGCATTCATAGCTCCATTATCAACGACCACTAGGTCTGTGCGAGCAGTCAAAGATATTCCACCCCATACCATAATCGATCCTCCCCCGAAACCAGTAGTATTCAGGAAATTGCACTGAGCATATCTTTCATGTGGACGTCTGTATACAAGGGAACGTCGATCACAATGGTAGAGGCAGAATCTAGACTCATCTGTGAAGAGAACTCTTTTTCCAATCGGCCTTTTTCCAATGGATATGCTCTCTCGCAAAATCCAAACGCCCTTCAATGGGCTGGGGTAAGAGCTGGGCCTCTTTTCGCTACACGAGGCCTTAAATCATATTCTCTGAGGCGATTTCTTATTGTCTGAGTGCTAATTTGTACCCCATGAGTTTGCTCAGGCTGATTTTGAAGGAGGCGAGCGGTTGCAAACCGTTATCTCAACGAAGAAACTCTCAAGTAACGTTCTTGAATGGCAGTTGTTACCCGTGGTCTACCCTGTAATGGTCTTCGGACATTCATACCTGTCTGCCTGAATCGCTGCAACATTCTGGACACACTTGTATGGGAAACTTCAAACCTTTCTGCAATTCTTGTGTATGGGCACATTCCTCTTGGGTCAAATTATGTGTTTCGCGTTGCATATCGATCGAGTGTAGAAAATCAAACGAAAGAAAAACTATTGATCACTAGAATTGATTGAGAACAACTGACTTTAGAATGGAGCCAATAGATACATTCAAAATCTGATATCATCTTTTTTTATTCCTGCTGAGAAAAAACATCTGTATTGAAGAAAAACGTTGACAGTGGATAACATATTCATGCATAATTCTGATAAAAATAATTATCATTGAGAATACCTTCAGTTGTAGAATAAATTTGAGGTTTCCATAATTTTCGTTAATTTTTATGCGCAGTGTATTTTTTTGCAAAGTCAAATTCAATTTAGCTTCTTCATTCATTAATCATTTCATGGCATGCAAGAAGGGCTTCAAAAGAGCCAAGACTTGATAATGCGGATAACCAACAATTATTCAGGCAAGGATAGCTCAACAATACAGCCATGAAATGAACCTATACTAATGCTTCGAAAATGTACTGATCGACGGCAGGCTGGAGACCTCGATCGGAGTGAACAAAATGGGCTAGCAGTGTGAGATATTTCGTTTCCCGGCTGATTTCGAGGCATCGGGAACGTAATCAACCAAAAATCGTATTGTTGCCGAAGAATGGAACGGCAACAATGAAAGAATAAAAAAAAGTTGCAACGGATAATTGAATTAGAACGCCGAGGCGAGGTGTTCTTCGGGATCATTACCTCGGACGATCTCTCCGATGAATAACCTCGCATTTCTCGCGAAATGAACAATCTCCTCTGATTCTCGCCCAGTTTTCTTTTTCAATATAACAGTACATAATGCCGGGTAATTCAGTTTCTTCGGCCTCTGTTTATTGTCGGCCTGGCAAGGGGCAGACGCCGACGCCGGAATAAACGCGGAAGGCCATGGACGTGACCAGAAAATCGAGCGTCAATATTTATACGCATTATTTTCCAAACAAACATAAATCAACGGGCCTCGGTCTTTCTCTATTACTCGACGCTCGGAGAAAATGATTGAGAGCTTCTGGCTGAATGGACACTGAAAAAGAGTAAGGGAGGATTCTTGATGAGTTATTATTTCCTTATATTGATGAGAATGCGGCGTGTAGATTCGAATAACGAATGAATAGGATCTGCGCTCGGCAGGGGCGGTTTTTGCCCATGTGCTGCTGAAGAACCACAGCCAAATGAAAATATCTTTTTTCGGTAACAATGAATAATTCATTTGCATCGGTATCGTCGAAATATTTTTAATAAGCCTTCCGTGTGTTGACACCTTTAGTCCTTGATCAATATCCTAGGTTAATACTTTACAGCATTTACCGTCCAGTATCCACTTTTTCAACCTACTTCCAAGGTCTGCAACTATAACGATCTTTATATTTTCATTTTTTCTTATGTTTCTACTCGTTTTCAGAAAAGTACGTCTCCCGTTTACTTAGTTGTTCTTCGTTTCGTATTTTAATTTAAATACGCTTTTTTGATGTCTTTCTGACAGGTACTTTCAGAGTCCTCTCAATTTGAACATTGCTGTGTTCTCTTTTTCTTTGGACCGTTTTTTTTTCTATTCTAGTACTATTTACGCTTTAGTTTTCATTTTCAGTTCTTCTCTGATTTTTTCATTGCTGAGGTACCATGGGACACCAAGTGCTATTCTGTTTAGAGAATTTTGAAGTGATTATTTTCTTAAGGCCTTCTACTTTATGTCAGATGGGTTTGAAAAACGTTATGTTTTTATTATTTGGATCTTATTTTCCAATGAAAATTTGGGTATAAACGTGTGGTTGTCTTGTTTTTTTTTCTATTTTCTCCTGTTTTCTGTTGAATTTCAGCCCTTGATCCAGTGCCTATGACCCCCAGATATTTCGCTTGCTTACTCCATGCGATCACCTTCATTTTCCATTCTCCATTGAAATATTCTGTTCTCAAGTCCATATCTTTCTGCAGTTGAATCGAGCTTTTTTGCTTCTTGTTCTAGTATATCTGACATATTTATATTGAATAGTAACGGAATTAAGCCATAAATGTTCACTTGGAACCTACTATTCAACTATGGTGGGTGAATCTCATCAATTCCGATATAAATTTCTGTTTCTTCATTGTGTAGATCAATCTTTGGTGCCACATCTTGTCGAATATTTTTTCTATATTTCAGAAGATATCTCCAGATTTTGTGGATAGATTAAGTTTTTTATGTCTTCTGCTAACAGCTGATCTATTGTCGAATGTTCTTTCCGAAATCAAATTGGTGATCGGTATCTTTATCACTTTATTGTGCGCTTTCAATGAACTGGATTATCTACTGGGTCTTTCGTTTTTTTGAGTTGTGTCAAAATTTCTTCATAACTATCTTCCACGGGCACCTCTCATTATCTTTCTCGCTCAAAAGTTAACTGTATGGAATCTAATTATAGATACTTATTGACTGTTAGTATTCAGAGTGTGCAAAACTATTGTTGAGTTATAATATATAAAAGGTATATAGGGATTCGAAAGTTTTAAAATCATTCCCCGAATGCCTCCTTATTTTTTTCAATCCTCTGTTGTCTCGGCAACATCCTATTCCTCCGATAAAATTTAAGAAGACCCGTGAAGTGTCCAGAAATCGATGCCCATAATACACACCTTATCTTTTCCAAAATACTTCTGGTCGATTCAGGAAAATAGTCCCTCACGTTATCTCAAGTACTCCACGCTAATGGATTCTTGTCATCCTTTTAAGAATTATAACTCGAATTTGTCTATTCTGTTCTTCGACAACGTTCTCCCGATTAGATAAACTATGCTTGAGGAAAGCATAAATCGAATTTAATACGGCAGAAAATGATAGCGAAGTATGAGAAAATATCAATTTTAAACTATTTCGGTTCTTCAAATGTGGAATAGTGAAAGGATTGGGATGCAATAAATTATCAAGTTTCAGTGTGGTATCTGATGGTTACCTCATAATAAAATTATGGTCCATTCAACGGTTGATTCAGGAAGATAAATGGAGCTAAATGTTAAGCTCCCATGGGAAATGATTGTGTTCGGGAAAATTTTCAATTTCTGATCATTTTCACAAGGAAAGGTATAAATGATTTTTGACATTGATTTATAAATAACCAGAATAGTTATTGTTAATGTCATCATTTCGATATTGCTTTTCAGTCGAATTTGCAGAAAGAAAATATTATTTTCTTCAATTAATGTATATGATAGATTTAAAAAAATCAGGGAGTCATTTTGGCAATTTCCTGATATAAAAACATCGATTTGTAATGACACCATCTGATTTATTGTAATGGATATTGGAAATAAATGAGTTAATCAATAATAACAAGAAACAACGACAATAATATTATCCTTGATTTTTATCAGTTCATATTAAATCGATATTTGGATTTGGAATCAGACTAAAGTCGAACCTCAAAAGATATTATATCTTCAACGTTTTTCTACGTATCGATATTTCATTTCCTGAACAATGATTTAATCTTTTCATCTAGCTCATCAATAAGGAATCCGGCTATTTATTTTCCTCATGAAGAGGAAGAAATAAGAAGTCGTACCAATTTCTCAAGAAAAGGTGCGTTATTCAATCGGAAGATGCTTATTGGAATAATTTCCCATATAAATCTCGGTTTTCATAATGAATAAAAGCACAGATATTTCGCCATCCACAATTGAATAGGAATTGTTTTTAGTAACTTCCAGAGAGCATGATTCATTTACCCATTTATACTGTCAGGTTGATAGTTATCTGTTTCATAATATTCTGTATTGCATCCAAGGTCTCTTTAGAGTTATAGATCACATTCCGACATTCTCCAATAACTAACATAATTTTTCTTTGTTTCAGATGTGGATCCACAATTCTTTCCTCCTACTCGCCATTCTCATCATATCCTGTTCATCGGCAGTCGCAGCCATAGGATGTCCAGCTGGTTGTAAATGCAACGACGAAATCTACGTTGTAGAATGCGAAGGCAGTAAATTAGACGTTTTACCAATAGCCCTCAACCCTGCCATTCAAAGGTTAGATTTGAGGAACAACAAGATAAAATCAGTGGATGAGACGTTCCAATTCTACCGAGATCTGGCTTATGTTGATCTGTCCAACAACCACTTCGTCAGTATAAGACCGAAAAGTTTCATCTATCAAGATAAACTCAAGGAACTACTCCTAAACAAGAATAAATTATCGGCAATCACCAACGAAACATTTCAGGGTCTGAAATCTTTAACTGTTCTGACTCTCAGAGAAAATTATATAGAAGAACTAGATGCCAATTTGTTCGCCGGTATGAATATGCTGGAAGAGTTGAATCTGGGCAAAAACCGAATCTCCAAGATAGATAAAATGGCGTTTGAAGGTCTGAGTTCACTGAGAGTACTCTACTTAGACGACAATATGTTGAGTACTGTGCCTACAGAATCTTTCGGCGTCTTAGGGAGTCTTGCGGAACTCCACATCGGCTTGAATGCAGTCGCCCGTCTTCCAGACGATGCTTTCAAGGGCTTATCGACGCTTTCTGTGCTAGATTTGAATAACGCAGGCTTGGCCAATATCAGCTTAAACGCCTTCAGAGGTTTGAATGGATTGAGGTCTCTCAATTTAGCAGGCAATAGATTACAGACCGTTCCAACCAAACAACTCGCACACCTACAACGATTGGAGGAGTTAATGATCGGTCAAAATGAATTCGTCACAATCGGCAAAGATTCCTACAAAGGGCTCATAAATTTGAAGAAGTTAGACATAACAGGTGCCAGTAATTTGATATCTATCGAGAAAGATGCATTCAGTGAGAACTTGAATTTGGAAACCATCATTCTCGCGAGTAACAAAAAGCTAGAACACATTGAAGATGGTGCCTTGGTCGGTTTACCTAACTTGAAGCACCTCATACTGAGGGGAAACTCTTTCAAAAGCTTCTCAGAAGGAATGGCGTCATGGAGCGAACTGAGAACGTTAGAAGTAACAGATCATCACATAAAATGCGACTGCAACTTGTTATGGTTAGGTAATCTGATGGCCATGAAGAACATGAGTAACGTTCAGTGCTCGTCACCACCTCACTTACGCGAACGCTACTTGAAAACGTTAAGCAGTGTCGATTTAGATTGTTCTTTCGTAGATCCAAGACAAACAGCCATTCTCATCAGTTTTCTGGTCAGTTCCGTCATCCTGTTAGGTGGTTTAGGGTTGTTGCTTTTTCGTTACCGGCAAAAAGTTAGGGAGTCTCTCAAGGACTACAAGTGGAATAAGAGAGCCATTAGTAGAAAGGAACACGAGTACCAGAAGACGTTTTCTGATGATGATTATATTATCAGAGCTCAGCACCATAATGTTAAGCCTATACCGGTGACGGAATTGTAGCTAGAACTGAGCGCGCCACCTTCTGGAGTTTTTTGTGTTGACAACAGTGCGGAGGGTAGGCGTGCGGGTGTGGTAAGAGAACAGCGAGGTCCAGGGGGTACACTTCCGGTTAGTGGATTCACCTACATAACTGGAGATAACTGCAGAGCACACACGATGAGATCCCTAGGCAAGAATGCTTCCCGCAACGGATTTCCACTATGTCATAGAGAAGTGGTTTACCAACACTAGCAAAGGGGGAAGGGGCATGCTTCCAAAGCTCATGCCTTGAACATAAAAGAAGCCGAGTTTTGACGAAATAGGAACCCTGCGTTATGATGTCATTCCAATGTACCACAGTTCAGATCAGCTCCCATCACTAAACACTGTTATTTCCTGGTGAAAATCCAACTTGACTGAAGGAAAGCACCAGCAATAATGAATCCATTCCAGACAAATGTGATTTTTGTATAAAATTCGAGAGACTGTTATACAGAGCCCCCTTAAGTTATTCCCATAATATCTAATGTTTCAATGATCCCTTCAGGAGATGCATTCCCAATTTATTACCAGCTGAATATTTTTTATTCCTATCCTGTATAACCAGAATTATTCATGACACCCCTGACCAACTCAACATTTTTAAATCTGGATTGCAAGTAATCCTACAATTTTACTGCTTTGAAAGGGATCATTGAAACAAAAGGCATTAATTAAACCTACTAATGGAAAGACTATCTGGATTCAGACATTCGATGACACGAATCGAATAACTGTATGCACCAACGTTGATATCAAGAATTTTATGAGAAAAAAAAGATTTTGTATTTTCGAATTTTATTGAAAATATTTAAATCATTCTGTAAATAAGTTGTAACTATGCAATATTTCTATAAAAATCTGTAAATATTTTAATATCTAAAAAAAATGTAGAATTTATAATTTATTTTCGAAAACAATGAAATTCATTAGAAATATTGCATTCCAGAATATTTTATTTTTTGTGGTTGTGATTCATATTATACCAGATATTGTAACCAGGTGTGAGATACACTGTAATATTCATCAAATTATCTAGTGCAGCTGTAAAAGGCACATTTTTTTAAGCTAGTCATAAAATGAAGCAAGAATGAGCATTTTGTATTGAATCTTTGTTTTCTAATGAATACATCGTGTAATTTACTATTTATATTTTGTAAATATTAAAGATATATGAGTGAAGCGTTTTGTACATATGAATTTAATCCTAATAATTATCATATTTACAATAAACAACTTCCAGTCTTTCTCTGTATTTCATTTGTTAGGGAGACTTCGCTCACCTGATGGAGTATATGATCAAAATGGCAGCTATTGAAAAAATTGGGGGATTACTATCAAGTAAATATTCCTTAATTCACAGTTCATTTCAGAAAATTAAATGATACTTAATAATAGTACCATAATTTATTCACCTACAACACAACATGTTCTATAAGATCTATGAGAAACTATGACAGATAGGCTTATTCTAAGCATTTTTTAAATTAGCACAGATGTTCACAAGATACAAGCCAATTAAAAAATATTTCTTTTTGTTTGAGTCCAAATTATGTTCAAACTCAGAGTATCAACTTTCGTTAATAATTAATGATAAATGAGGGGCTCAGAGGAAAAGTGGTCCAACTACAATTAAGTGAAATGTTGGAAATTTAGGTTTCACGTTGCAATTTATTGAAAATAGTATTGATAGGCATGGAAAAGATTTTTACATACTTGGTCAAAAGGATGATTTAACTTATACCACTTATAAGAAGAATGATGCAACCTTTCGTACCCAAATATCGGTATAACTCAAAAATTAGGAATTTGTGACTTTTCATCTGACCGGCTCAA
This sequence comes from Hippodamia convergens, assembly GCA_038502775.1. NCBI lineage: Eukaryota > Metazoa > Arthropoda > Insecta > Coleoptera > Coccinellidae > Hippodamia > Hippodamia convergens. Next base: position 53,740,108 of record CM076610.1, read on the forward strand.
ATGAAAAAAAATAAATTATAAGATTTAAGAAATCGTCTAAAATATCGACCTCACTTAAGTGGGTTAGTTCTATCAACCTAATAAACAAGATAGAACAAGTGAATTCCCGCAGGGACATGATAAATATGAACAGTGAACAGGTAACGCGCTGGTAGGGATTACATGAGTAATTCAAGAAGACATATATGAATGACGTGCAGAGGGGTATGCCATCTGGCAGAAATGGAACAAGACATTATTTGAAAATTTCATATTCCGTTCAGATTGCCAAATATCCTTATTGCTTCATTTCAATCAATATCTAGTTCTTATAGTCCAGGTCAAAAATAAAACAGGAAAGCCATTACCCTCGAAAAATTAAATTTGAGAAGTAATAAAGAAGTACCTACGTCAATTTATAAGTTCAGTTGTGAAAGCCAAACACGCCAATATTAAAAAACCAAGGCTAAGAGTGCCCTCCAAGAAGCTTCAGGAGCCCTTGAAGTAGGTATTAGCTTAAGTCCGAGGTATATTTCTTTCTCAAAAATTATATACATACACAAACATTAACCTCATTTTTGTTTGGACAAAAGCGTCACTGGAAAACGTAATTTGTCAGAGCATCTATATCTTCACAAAGATTACCTCCTTTGTCATGAAAATAAGAATGAGGTGAAGAAAAGCTTAAACATGCATATTTTCCATTGTGGAATTGGCAGTATATTTTAAAGATTATTAGAAAAAATGAGAATATAGATAAAGCCCTTCTCCACAAATGTTCAATTAATTCTGGATAAATAATCTCATCTCATCCTTCGACAGGAGATTCCTGTTGATTCATGATCTTGGAAATAAAAAAATATATATTCGTATCCGATAAAACAATTCCCGAAGAAGAAAGAAATAACTTTCAGAGCTTGGTAATAATAATTGTGAAGATTGTAGCAGAAACCTTAAGGGAAGCAAAAGGATCAGATTCGATAGAAACAAATTAATTGGATAGATATTATCAGGCAAGTCCTGTGTATAACTCAAAAAAAGAAAACTAATCTCAAACTCTGCGAGATTCGAAATTACAGATGTTTTTCAAAACACCCGTTCGTACCCCATAGAGTTTGACATCTTTCTTGTGACTGACGTTATTTCGATATCGGATCAGACTGCCACTCCACCCAATATGTGCTATTGCAAGCGACAGCACACATCTCGCTCCTATCACCGTTGGCGACCCTTCCACTAGCTGATTTCAGAAATAGGATTTGGTTTCGACGGAATCGTGCCCTTAGGTGACAGTAGCTTGCTCAATTTCAATATACTGCAGATGAGTTATCCTAATAATTGAGGAGACCAAGATACTACGAAACTGTTGACTGAAGGTTCCTCTAAACGAGAAGTTATATGTCTCAGTATAGATACCTCTTGATTTTTTGTTATATTTAGAATAATTCTTCATACATTTGGTTGAAGAAACCACTATTTTCGTTTTGTTCTCATTAGAGCTCTAGAATCGCGTAGGTATATCTGCAGTACAAATGGAAGCAATTTACACAATAGATGTAAACTAACAAACTACACCAATGCATGTACAAGAATATAATAATGAAAATAACACTGTAATGAACTACCAATTCAGTATTGGGAAGTTACATGTTAAGTTGTATTTTTCTTCGTCTACACGAAATAGAATCAGTTTGGATGATAATATGAAATGGGTGAATGAACAAACGATACGCATTCAGTGAAAAAAGATCCAAGAGAACATTCACCACACATGCAAAGAGCAGAAAACAAAAACTACGAATGTTGCGTCAAAGAAATGAAGTTTTTTCTTAATACCACATCTCTTTTTGGACTTTTAACACAACGACGTTTTCGCAAATATCTTCTTGCGATATATTGTTCAATTCGAACGACCCCAATCATCAACAGCTAAGATGTTATTAAGCTCTTCGATAATGTCTACTTCAGACGTATACATGAATACAATTGAACAAAGGTCTCTACGGATTTAGTGGTAAAGGTTTTTATTTCTGAATTTTCTCCTCTACAAAACCTTTTCAATACATAAGAGACATCGAGCATAAATATTTTGCACAACGTTACAAGTTTCAAGGTTTAATTGGTGAGAGCACGTTTTCATGGTTGAGATATCTCAATATGCAAATTTGAAGAATATATAAAGGTTTTCTATAGGCAAACTCGAAAATAATTTCATACATACGCCCGAAAAAAATGTCTCCTACTTGTTAAATACATGTCAAGGACTTTTTTAGGTGTTTCAAATGGAAGATCTCCTGCAACGAAAGATTAAGCATTCAAAGTATTAGATATTATTAGCCTATACCAAACGAAATGATAATAATAAAATATTCTCCTTACAATAAAACATAATCCTTGCTTACCAAATTTTGTCCCACAAAGAATGAAGAGCTCCCTCTATTGGTTTACTTCTAAACGAGCTGATTTTGTTTTATTGTTTTACAGCATTCTAAATCGGTACGAAGTAAGAATAAAAATATCGAAGTCTTGTTTATATATTTCTATTAAAAAGAATAGTTGGGGGTATTAGATGACAGAGAGCACATTAAGTTGATGTTGTCTACAGTGACTCTATTAAACATTAATAGAGTCACTGTAATGTTGTCGTTGAGGTTGAATTCAAATTCTCAAATGTCAGATGAATGAGTTTCGATCGAATTGAGAGATTCAAATCGTGAAGAATTGTGTAGGTGTAGACAAATTCAAGATTATATCAAAACAAATATAATAATAGCCCTATTTATTAATATCTAGTTATTTGGGGTCGTTGGCTCAGAGATGGCGCTCTAGTAAACTTTTTATTATCATATTTTTTTGCCATTATCTCATATTTTTTTCAAATCATGGAGGTAGAAGAAGGGGAGGTAGCATATCCTATGTTTCCCTTGCTATGAAAGTGTCACCAAAAATCCGCCATGTTGCTGAGCCAAATTTGTGGCGGGAATTTTGTATATTTGAATTTTTACAATTCGAAGTTTGTTCGATTCTCTTTTAATGACCTAAAGATGAATAAATAATGATCGAAACAAATCAAGGAGTCAAAATATCATAAACAATTGCTTTTAATGAATTGGTGAGTTGAATTACGTACGGAATGTTCCTGTAACTAATTATACATCCTATTTTTTCAATTAAGGTACATACAAATTCAGATAGGTAAATTATCTCGTGTACCCCTATCAATTAAAGTTGTATGCAACAATAATTAAACCATGTATTTACAAACGTCAAAAAATTCAGCTTTTCACCATTAATTTTCGAGTAAGATACGCATATGCTGTACAAGAAACCATTTCTTATATGTTTTTTCACTACATACAACTGCCAAAACCAACGAACGAATAATAAATAAGGCCAAAATTGCAGAACCTACAGTTTAAAATACCTCGAAGTCGGCCATCTTGGTTTGCCAAATCCGGATTTGTTTTGGTGACACTTTTCAAACGTTATGCCCCCTCCACTTTCTTTACCTCCATGTTTCAAATCCTACAACATTTGACCCACTTTCTTTGCTCTCGACGTATTCAAAGCAGAATTTGAATTGAATTAATTTAATGAGCACCTCGATTCAAAGCGCCATCTGCCATCCGTTTACTGCAACTACTCACCAGTGTACTGAGAAAAAGAAATAAAAACAGAGATATCTGTAAGTGACGAGTGACGCATTTCATATAGAAAAAGAAATCTATTCAGAAAGGTCATATCTACAAAAGTGGTTCTATAACTAGAATCATTTTTCCATAGATGAAGCTGGCGGTATGTTTCAATCATTGGAGTTTGGAATTGTAAATATTTGAATGTCAAATTCTATTTGTTTCGTTGTCATATTACTGCTTTTCAACCGATAAAAATATTTGTTTAAATAACTTCGTTTTTTCTTATTCCGTTTCGTAAAATTTCAAGTTTGAAGTATTTCCACAATGACTGATATTCTAGATGAAACAGTTCCACCAGAGGACTTGAAGGTAAGTTAGATATGTTATCAGGAATTAACATAATATTGTCCATCATTGCACCATTTTCAATATTTATTTTTATTACAGAAATTCGAGAAAATTTATCATGAACAGCTGTACAAAAACAATATTACACCCAAAGTACAATTCGAGTATGCTTGGTGCCTAGTGAGGAGTAAATACTCCGCTGATATTAGTAAGGGAGTTATACTACTAGAGGAATTGTACAATACTCATCCTGAGGGCAAAAGAGATTACTTGTATTTTTTAGCTGTAGGAAATGCTAGACTGAAAGAGTTCTCCAAAGCTTTGAAATATTGTTCAGCATTTTTATCAGTAGAACCTGGTAAGACGACTTCTTAATCGACTATTTTATTTTTTTAAATTGCACTTGAAAAACATGACAATGCAAATTATCTTGGAGAGGGTACAGTGAAGGTATATCATACTCTGTAAAGTGGATGTCTTACTGTATTCTACTGAGGGCATAACAACAAGGAAACATAGTTCCAACAGAATAGAGCTTCCCAACTCTTTCGAGTTCAATAAATTAGAATAACGTGATGTAGTATGAAATAATATGTTAATCGTCTTTCTCAAATTCTGTGTTGAATCTGTTGATTTTACCATATCTTGTAGAACAAAATTGTACGAGAATATCTCTTCTAGCACAGTTTTCATGGTAATATTTATTGATTACATCTTGGCCTCCTGCCACAAATTTATTTATTACCTGTCCAATTCATGAGACAAAAAACAGTTTGCCAATTCATAGTTTTCAATGCAAAAATCACTAATTGATATTTATGAAAATATTCCATTAATTTCAATAAACATCCAACGAATTAGAGAAAATAATAATATAAAATGATAATAATAATAGTAACTTGCCACCTCGTGGCTCGTTTTTGAATTTTAAACAATTTCAATGTCTCCTGCACTTTTGTATAACAAATAACTATGTCGTCACCAATAGATCAACTTTAAAAAAATCTTTCAAATTCACTAATCTATTGAATTTTTTGCAGGAAATCAGCAAGTTAAAACCCTGGAGCAAAACATAAAGAAGAAGCTTGAGAAAGATGGACTTGTTGGTTTAGCTGTTGCCGGTGGAGTGTTACTCGCTGCTGGAGCTCTTGTTGGCATCGCATTATCTGGTAGGGGAGGAAAATCATCATGAAATAAAGTTCGTCTGAATATTCCTTGGATGTGATATAGGTGGAAAACCTTTTTCTTCAATATTTATCATTTGCTTCTTTCTAGTATATTATTCCTTGCATTTTTCCTCGGGTATTTCCCTTATTTGTTTATTGGCAACCGAAAAGATATCCAACAGCAGTTATGAGAATTTTTTTCAAAGTGTCATTATTTGGAATAATGTTATCTTTGTACTTGAGTAGGTGCAAACATGGATTTGCATGTATTCATTGATCTAAATATAGAAACACCAACCTGGGGTGATTCATAAGTTAAATTATTTTTGTATATTCTAGTCTTCTGATGTAAGTTTGGTATTCTATATCCCAAAATCCAAATTTATGAAAGTTTATGTATTAATGAAATATAATAAAAGTTGATAGAAGATTGTTTTCTCAGTATGTTTCACTGATAATAGTTCCAAATTGTTCCTGGAAAAAAGATAATTCAAAATCTGTTAAATAAATTAAAAATTGCTGTGCAGAAAAACTTGGAGACTGAACTGAAATTGATTGAGTTCAGTGGCATAACCCTCTCGAAAAATGTAATATTTTATATTGTTTCAATGGTCAGTTTATGAGATAAACGCAGCAAAAAGTTTGTAATAACTCATACAGGGTGGGCTTTGGGATGGAATAACGAAAAAACGCTCCGATAGGTCAAATTTTTTTGATAGGGAGACAAATAAAGGTGTTCAAATGAGTTTGATATCACTACCCCTCTAGCTGCAATCCCTAACAGCTCTCATTTTTGAATGGGGAAAAGGGGTCGAGCAGCACCTTGTTGGAAAGGCAATTCAATTTCCTCCATGGGTGTATTTTTTTCTCATCGCTTTATTATTATACAGAGTGACTCAGTATTCCATCAATAATTTTCGCGCGTCGCATTTAGATCTTTGAGATGGAAAGAGGGGTAGTGATATCGAATTCATTTTTTGACCCGTCCGAGCGTTTTTTTCATCTCAAAGATCCAAATTCGGCGATTGAAAGTTATTGATTGAATACTGAGTCGCTTTGTATAATCATAAAGCGATGATAGAAAATACACTCATGCAGGAAATTGAATTGCCTTTTCCTATTCAAAAATTAGAGGGGTATTGATATCATGATATCAAACTCATTTGAACACTTTATTTGTCCCCCTTTCAACAAAATTTGACCTGACTGAGCGTTTTTTCGTTATTTCATCCCAAAGCTCAAAATTCGGGGTGGAAAGTTATGGATGGCCAACCCTGTATAGGGGTAGAAATGATTATAGAGAAGAAAACAGAGAGACATGATAAGCATTAAATGTCAATTTACAATTTTATCAATAATACTGAACTGGGGTCAATTGCTTTAAACAAATTTTTTGCCAACACTCTTAAAATACAAACGTTATATTTTGATGGAAGAGTTTAAAAAAAATTTTTTTCATGTCTGAAATTCTAATACGTTTATCTTATGTTGAAGCAATTGTTAAACTATGCTTTTCATTATTGAGAAATGAATTAGGAGATAGTGTTGGTTGAATAAAAGCTAAGGTAACTTCCTAATTAACTGAGTTATTCGATATAACCTTTCGGTTAGATGAAAAATATGTCATCGATTTTCTTGATATCATTCCTATTTGTATCAAAATATTCTCAGGAATAGTTGATGAATTTTTTTTTATACTTGATGGGGTGTAAGATTATTTCGGAATACACTTTCATATACAAAAGTTTTTATACAGGGTGTTTCTAAGATCAGCACTCCCACTCTGTATCGCTTGTGCAAATTTGAAATTTTTATGTCGGGTTGAGTCAACAGCATTGTTCGTACTTCTTAATTATTGTCTACTCGACTCTACAGAAAACATTCTCTAACAGATGGAGACAATATAGTGTTTTCAAAGTTAGAGATCACATCCAAGTTACTATCCTAGGATGAATTGAGGAAGCCATTGAGATTCATGAACACAAAAACAGCATAAGCAGAAGAGATGAAACATCCTTGCTACATACGGATTGCGCATTGAAATCTGCAACAGAGCGGTCGTTTACTCAACGTTCGAGTTACAATCAGAAATACCGAGAATTCTCTGAAGATGCCTACCGCAGATATAGGCGAAACGTTAGGTGATATCATTCCTAATAAATCTGGAAGACTCTCTTAAATGTCATTATATTCCCATAGTTCATCCATGTATATTTTCGGAAATCGTGGTCAAATTGAATTCTTTTGAAGGAAATGTCATCATAAGATCCGGATTGTGAAAATCATAGATGGAGAGCTGAAGATAAACATTTTAGTGGTGCAGAGGGCTTTTTAGAAATATGTAGGTATTATGCATTTTTGATGACTTAAACATTTTTCCTTCAAAATATGTACTCTGATTTTATGACGACGGCTATGGATCAGCTTTTACATCAAATATCTTTTAAATAACGCACCGAAACAATGGATTAGTATCGAAAATATGAAAGTAATTCGAGGAACTTTCATGATCTAATTGCAAATGGACCTAGATTGTTTATTACCATTACCGTTGAAAACACAAAGGTTTCTCTAAAATCGTGTGTCCTTAAGACCATGTCAAATTACCTACTTTACCTTTACACCTGTATTTTATGCTTAATTATCTTGGTCGCTCTCATTCTTAGAACGAGGGAGTCTTGCTTGGTAAACCAAGGGTAAAATGGTAGATTGTTTGGAAGCATTTTTTTCTTTTAAGGTGTCTGCTGGATAGTTTTCCTCATTAAAATTTTTAGTCGATAGTCATAGGACATTTTGCATTTATTCATATGTATTTATGTACCACATGATAGAATCGAGGAATTCGGGATTAAATGGGTGTTTTGATTCATGCGACGAAATTGAAGAGGTTATTGCTCGTAAGACGGGTCTTTCCTATAACAAAAATTTCCCAGCGTACTGCTTTAGAAGATGGCACTCTTAAAAAACAAAGTGGTGACTAGAAATTTCAGTAAAGCTTGAAATTCTGTTATTTTCATAGAATTACAAGGGATAATAACGAGTATTTGCCACATATTCCTGTTACATCACAGGGGGAGAGGGGGGGGGGGGTTTCAGCCTTACTGAAATTAAATGAAAAATTATTTTTAGTCACCACCTTTCAAGGGTTATATCTTGGAAAGAGGTGGGCTGAAGAAAGATTATGTGATAATCACTTAACAATATGTAGTTCAATTTTGGTCTTTCGGATTATAGAGTACCTACTTTGGATTATAGGGGGTTCGGCGATTATCCATACATCACTGTATTTCTGAAAATATGTATGCTTGGAAATGACATAAAACGATATACAACGTTATAACGAGTAATGGATGCAAATTTTATATGAAGGAATCATCGATTGCAGGTCGAATGGGAAAGATGAGAATATTTCATGAAAAAACAGAGTTACTTTGGATATGATGAACATTGGTTCGAATCTGATACGTTTCCCATACAATTTATTCTTGACCACCTGAATAGTAGTCTGTAAATTATGGAAAAGGCGGTGAGCACTCTGCATTGAACCATTTGAAGGATTATTGCAAATAGCTAACCAAAATTATTATCTTGGAAATATCAAATTCATTGGTCAGTTCGAATTGTGTTTGCGTTGAGCATCCAATCTTGGGATATATTTAACTAAGTTATGTACCAACCTACTGGAACATAATAATAAAACTGAACCATATTGTAATCTTCTCACCACTTTGCTTTACCAGCATCGACTTGTTTCCTATGGGAAATCTCGTTCGCAATCGATGGGGCTGTATCTAATTCAGCACGTTCGATTTGAAATGTCGATGTTCTTCGGTCTAAACTTCGTTGCACGTCCGACTTGAAATTACCCACTGTCATTTAGGTATTTGACGTGGTCGTTCGAGAAAATTTTCAATCTTTCTGGATGATTTGGCTGTGATTTCTTGAGTGTTCTGATATTTTTAAAATTTTAACTTTGTTGTTTGTCCCATTAAGGGAATAGGACAAGTGAATACAAGCTTCTAGTTTGGAATTTTACTCACTTCTTCATTATGAAAATTTCGCTGAATGAAAACTTGATAAGGTTGTTTATTTGAGCAGTTCCAGTTATTTCCGCGTAAGTGCGTATTCAAATGCATAATTTTCCAATTATTCCCAATGAATACGTGCTAATTAAAGCGTTGAAAATGTACCATATTATCTGCTAAAATTAACTCATATTCTACGGAAATACCGTACAATTTAGAAAAAATGAGAATGTTTCAGTGTTGTTGCATTCGGGTCAATTTTCCTCGAACACGACTGGAAGTCAATGAGCAAGCCCTGGCGAATAATGAGCTGGTGGAGATTCGCTCCAGTGACGCGAAGAAGCCACGGAGAAGGTGCCCAGGAGATGCTATCTTTTGTAGTCTTACGCACTATTGATGGAGCGTTCCATAAGATGCTAGGATTAATCAGCAGGTGTTTTGACCAGTAGAAAGTTTACCATATTCTTGAAGCCTATTATCCGATGTCTTCCTGAGAAGTCGAAGGGATGAATGTTGACCTCAGAATATTAATATGCACTCAGTTACTTTCGAATCCTAATTATTGACATAATAAATATAGGGTTTGTATGAAGGGTGAATATTTTTTCACTAAAACGGACATGGTTGGATCCCTTAAGTTAGTTTGCAGGTGAAAGGTTTCTTTGATTATCTGAAATGAATAAGTTTTTTTCAATATAAAAATCCTCGAATTCAAAAAGGAGAACCCCGGTTTCAATGAATTACACCAAAATCAAATGAAGAAAATTTGAATAGTTTCCCTCGAATTTTTTTCGAGCATTTTTCAATGTTCCAAGGTTGTTTTTGCTATTTACAGAAAAAACAGAGCAAAAACAATTCATTTAAAGATGCAATTAACAGGAGAGGTCAAACGAAGATCCATGCGTATTAGTTCGGATAATTTTGAATTGTAGTTGCAGACATTATGTCGCTTTTTTATTTGGATACTTTTGTATATCAACCTGTCAAGGAGGCACAGATGTTGGCTTAAGGCCTAAAAAACTCTGATACTCCCAATAAAGAGTTCTTCACATAATGAATACCTTTAAAGAGGATTAAAAAATTAGTGTATTTCACACGGAATACAAAAAAATCTCGGAATGCATGTTTATTTTTCTTCTTTGTTGACCCAGGATTTGATTTCAATCTCAGTTTGAAGACCGGTCTGGCCTGCAAACTGAGATTGACTTTCAATCCTCGGTGGATACGTTCATAATACCGGCCCTTACATCCTTCTCACAATGTTACTTTTTGGGGTAATTAAACATTTACTTCTTAGGTTTCTTTTTGTTCGGAAACTTGTAATGTGTCTAGTTTTCAATGGAGCATTGAAAATTTTGAGGAGGTTTTATTTGCTGCAACCTTGAGGTCTGCGGTTTCCGAGATCAGAGCTGTTCTCGCTATTACGTAGGCTTTTGTATACCGGGTCCGCCTATTGAGCTGTCCTTCTTCATCTAACTGCTATAAAATCCGAACCATTCAACAGAACTCAGTCAACATTTGACAGAGCGTTCTTTAACATGTTATGTCTCAACCCTTGAAGTGATTTTTGTATGAGATAAAGACATTCTAAATTTTGGACTATTTATTTGATACGTAATTTGGAAGGAAAAACCAATATCGGAATTCGTCGACCGCTCCCGCATAATTACAATTGGAAGAGAAATTTGTTCATCCCGCTATCTAACGATAAACTGAGACTGAAAGCCTTAAGAAACATTACGGTGGTGGAAAACGTAGTACTGCAACGGCGCCAGCAATCGTCGAAAGGATCGTCAACGTGAGAGACTGCAGTGTTCGTGGCATATTGAAGAGAAAGCTCAAGAATAGGCATTAAAGAAAAATAAGTCTCAATACAAAACATTGCAACGTCGCAAGCAGTTGGATAGATGCAAGGAAATGATTTGCTTTTTCGATGGTGGGATGCTTCCGAACATTGTCTTCTCCGACAAGAAAGCCGTCTGCATTGAGCAGTATTTGAACAAACAAAATGATTGGGTTTGGTTGAACGATCATCCAGAACGTTTGCGGGTCACCAGACGACAAGGAGTCGACCAAATCATGGTCTGGACATCGATCTCTGAAAAAGGCTGTTCTCCGCCCATTTTCATGCCAATGGGGCCCAAAGGTAAAGGAACAAATCTATCGCGAAATGAGCTTGATACCTGAGTTGTTACCATGGGCAGGCAAAACATTTGGTTCAGAGCGTTGAACATTCCAACAAGATACAGCTCCCTCGCACAAAGCAAGTGGCCTGCAAAATTGTTTGAGATCGAACGTTTCAGTTTTGATCAACCGAGAAATGTGTCCGATGTACTCACCCGATTTAAATTCACTCGAATACTGTGTTTGGGGCACTTTACAGACCATGGCTTGTACTATTATTATTATTCTGAACAGAGGGATCTTGTGTCCTTTACACAACTCGTTCATTTAAATCCCAGGGAGGCCTTCAATGGCATTGATAAATCGAACGACAGCCTTAGGAGCTCAAGCTGTTACCTCATGAGGATCCAGAACCGATTGCCCTATGTGAATGGTTCTTAGTTCCGTCAGCTCTAGACATTTGCATACCATGTTTTCAGCCGTTTATTTCTCTGATCCACATAGCCTGCAGGTTTCATCTGCTGATTTTCCCATGCGATACAAAAGAAATTTGTATCGACAGTGTCCCATCAGCAGACCTAACATTACTCGAAGATTAGCTCGTGGCAGCTTTATGAGCTCCCTAGTATAGGTCGGCGAGAATTCCAAAATTTCTTAGCTTGCGCAAGTCTAGGAGTATTTCTCCAGAGCGTTGTTTTGTTTACCGCTTCCCATTGTTGGATCGCTTTCTTGTATTGGTCTTTTCCCAGCCCACAACAGGCTTCAGCCTCGATGCTTTTTTCGCAAGTTCATCGGCTATTTCATTTCCTTCAATACCACAATGTCCTGGAATCCATATAGAGACTTGTACTAACTTGAGCGATTCCAATGATATGTATTTTTTTTTTAGGCCTGTACTTAAAAATACCCACCATTGGAATAACTCAATGTCCTTGTCATGAGAATGAAACGAATTAAGTGAGGACGTCATTCGAGCAGCGTGCGCCTCGTTCAGAAAGAGACTAAAACTCATTTTGAAGGCAAGAGGAGGTCAAATTTTTTTCGAAATAGCATATAAAAATACTTTGAACTTCTGCATTCATATGCAAAAAATCAAATTCAAAAATGTTGAAAACTAACAGAGATTTTGCATATTCAAAATAGGATGGTTCAATTGTCGGACCCGGTAAATCAACTGGTCCAATAAATTTTTAGCAAACGCCCGTGAATATCTCAAGATTTTCTACAAACGAATTGAAAACGAGAAGGTGAAAACAATTAATATGGGAATTAATAATAGCAGTAATTGCGAGTTACGAAAAAGTGGCAAAGCTATGTGTGAAGCTTCCAGTTTTCTCCTATTCATCAGTTTTTATCAAGTTTTTCGCAATATCATATAAATTAAGTTCAGTGACGTATTCATATCGTAGTTCTTTTGAATCTAACTTCACATATTCACAGTCTGTCTAATAATGGAAGAAGAAAAACCTCGATCATCTTGTCATCACATTTCTAATCCGCGTTGATGCATAGTCCGTTCCGTTGAGAGAAACTGGTTTTTTCGATTTTTGTTCCGAGCTTTGTGCCGCCTTATATCTGAGTTATGGGACCGAATGGAGATGACGTCCGTGTTATTTTCTCGACAATATTATTCACTTCCTGTTGTGGTTCGAGGAAGAAACCACTGTGAGAATTTTTTAGATTTGCATAAGAATCGACTTCGGATGATTCTTCATGTTCGAAGATCGTTCATGACGATTGTGCTAATGTGGGAAAACGAAATTTTTCTTTGTACTGAATTTTCATTTTGGTTTTTTTTTCACTTAATTCCGAAAATATTCTTATACGCAGAGTTGATATCGCATGTACAGGGTGATTCACTTATCTTGGTAACCCCAATTTTCTCGAAAACGTCCGAATATTTTTTCATTCTTTGAATATCATTTCGAACATGTCAATGTTGACTTGAGATGAGCATAAAAATTTGCCGAATGAATAAAGACGCCAGGCGTCGCGGCGCTATCAAAAATTTTTTTTCCAGGATCATACCTTTTTTATCACGTCATTCGAAATATAATTTCATTCTGAATTTTTTTTCGAATACAATTTTTATCTTTTTCTAACCTTCAGCGATCTGTAGTGTGTTTCATTTATTTCTTTCTGTATTGAGGTAGTAATGGTAGTATGCCTCTATTTGAAGACGTGGTTATGGTTATGTGCCTTGAATTCAAGAAGGCTAATTTTCTAAACAATCTGCAACTTCAAATAAGATTGAATTCGTGGCTACAGCAAGATGGGGGCTCTATGTCACAAAGCAGCCATTGTGAAGAGATATTTATCTCAAGAATTCGAAATTAAATGGACTCTTATATTTTGACCACAGTAACTTATAATGAAATAGGGATCACTTATGTATCGATCATAATGGATAGATGACCTAGTTATGATTTTGTTTCACGAAATGAAAAAGGCTTTGTAACAAACCATTTCTCTATTATTATATTCATTAAATATTATGTCTTATAACAATAAAAAAAATTTTTAATTACAAACGAAACATTCCGAATCATATGTTCTATATGTCGGCCATTATGTTCCATACATAAGTTATATTATTATTATCATTTCCCTATTTTATTATAAGTTACTTTGGTCAAAAAATAAGGGACTTATTTGCGCTTCTTATCTTTATTTTCAAATGGTCCAAGTTATTAGAATTAGTTTGGTATACCATATTTTTCAAGGTACCCCTCAGAAAGTAATCCATGAGCGTTAGGTATGGCGATATCTGATGGGTCCATTGATTCCTATCCATTTATATTCGAATTCTTGATCTAAATATCTCTTCACAATGGCAAGCGTTGGGACATAGAGCCCAATCTTGCTGTACCCAAATATTCAATCTTAATTGAAGAGGCAGATTGTTTAGAAAACTAGTCTTCTCGACTTGAAGGCACCAAATCATATTTATGTTTCCAAATAAAGTCATACTACCACAATACAGAAAAAAATAAATGAAATAGAATTAACATAAAACACGCTGCAGATCGCTGACAGAAATAGATGAAAATTGTATTCGACAAAAAAATTTTGAAAGAAATTACCTCTCGAACGACATGATAAAAAAGGTACGTTCCTGGAGAAAAATGTTTTGAAAGCGCCGCGACGCCTGGCGTCTTTATTTATTTGGCAGATTTTTATGAGTATCCCAAGTCAACATTGATTTGTTCAAAATACCACTCACAGAATGAAAAAATGCTCTCACGTTTTCGAGAAAATTGGGGTTACCAAGATCACCCTGCTGTACAGGGTGATTCATTTATCTTGGTAACCCCAATTTTCTCGAAAACGCCCGAATATTTTTTCATTCTGTGAATGGCGTTTTGAACAAGTCAATGTCGACTTGAGATGCGCATAAAAATCTGCGGAATAAATAAAGACGCCAGGCGTCGCGGCGCTATCAAAAATTTTTTCTCCAGGGACATACCTTTTTTATCATGTCATTCGAAAGATAATTTCATTGCGAATTTTTTTTTCGAATACAATTTTTATCGATTTCTAACCGTTAGCGATCTGCAGCGTGTTTTATGTTGATTCTATTCCATTTATTTTTTTCTGTATTGTGGTAGTATGGCTTGATTTGGAGACATAGATATGATTTTATGCCTTGAATTCAAGGAGGCAAGTTTTCTAAACAATCTGCCTCTTTAAATAAGATCAAATATGTGGATACAGCAAGATAGGGCTCCATGTCACAACGCTGCCATTGTGAAGAGATATTGAGATTAAGAATTCGAAAATGAATGTAACCTTATATTTTGTCCAAAGTAACTTATGATGAAATAGGGAGATGATTTAACTTGTGTATGGATCATAATGGCTAGATGACCTAAATTTGAGTATGTTCCGTAAAATGACGGAGGCTCTGTAACTATTTTTCTATTATTTTATTCATTAAATATTATATCTTATGATAATAAACATTTTTTTTTATAACAAACGAAAAATTCCGAATCATATGTTCTATATACTGGCCCTTATGATCCATACATAAGTTATTTCATCACTTTGGTCAAAATATAAGGGTCCACTTGGGCACATGCGTTTCTTATCTTCGATTTCAAATAGTCCAAGTTATTAGAATCAGTTTGGTATACCATATATTCAAGGGGAACCCTCAGAAAGTAATCCATGAGCGTTAGGTCTGTCGATATCTGATGGGTCCATTGGTTTCAATCCATTTTTTTCCGAATTCTTGATCTAAATATCTCTTGAGAATGGCAGCGTGGTGGCATGAAGCCCCATCTTGCTGTAGCCACATATTTCATCTTATTTGAAGGAGCACTTTGACCAGAAAACTAGCCTTCTTGAATTCGAATCACAAAATCACATCTATGTCTCTAAATAAAGGCATACTACCACAATACAGAAAAAAATAAATGGAATAGAATCAATATAAAACACGCTGCAGATCGCTAACGGTTAGAAATCGATAAAAATTGTATTCGAAAATAAAATTCGCAATGAAATTATCTTTCGAATGACATGATAAAAAAGGCATGTCCCTGGAGAAAAAATTTTTGATAGCGCCGCGACGCCTGGCGTCTTCATTTATTCCGCAGATTTTTATGCGCATCTCAAGTCGACATTGACGTGTTCAAAACGCCATTCACAGAATGAAAAAATATTCGGACGTTTTCGAGAAAATTGGGGTTACCAAGATAAATGAATCACCCTGTACAGGGTTGTCAGATTTCGATGATTTAGAACTACATCTCCTAAATTGAAAGAGATTGAAAAAAGTATAATACATGGGTTTTTTTCGACAAATTGCTGAACACCGCAAGTCACTAGGGTGTCTAGTTTCCATGCTACGAGGCGTTTTTGGAATTTGGTCAATTATCACCATGGAAATCCAAGACAAAAAAGGTAACAGTACAGTACCATAAATACTAGATATGTATTCTCTCTTTGGTGGTGTCCATCAAACTGAACTGACTCAACTAATCACAGAACTGTCAGAAAAATTTTATAGTACGAAATCTCACCTTTCTGACGCTATCTAGTGGAACCTGATCGGACTTATACGAGATACAGATAATTAAAGGAAAAATAATGGGTTTATTTTTATCCAACCAAAAACATATTCATGTCAATTATTGCCAAGACAAGGCCGTATTTCTAACATTGCCAAAAAGTTATCAGATCTCATGTAGAGCCAAGCTGCTAACTGTACACTCTTAATCTTCACAAGTCCTTATTTCACAAACTCTATGCCTTAGTCAAAATAAGCGACTTGGCCGTTTCTCTTTCGCACGTGAGCATAAGGTGAAAAATCATTCGTTGGTCATAACTTTTCTGTTATACAATAGTTCTTATAGTTACGAAACGGCCAAGTCTTTTATTTTGACTTAGTCATAGAGTTTGTGAAATAAGGACTTGTGAAGATGAAGAGTGTAGAGTTAGCAGCTTGGCTCTACATGAGATCTGATAATTTTTTAACAATGTTAGTAATACGGCATCGTCTTGGCAATATTTTACATGAACAGGTTTTTGGTTGAATTTCAATTCTTTTTGTACGTTGCTTATGACAAAATCCTTTAATTTTGTTCATTTTTCCCCAATAATGATTAAATAAAATATAATTATCGCGACATCTATTTCAAGTCAAACTAAATCACAATTCATGTTCAAAATCAACATGTACGAAGAATAGAAATATACCTTCACCTACCTAGGTTCAAGCTGCGATGGCGATGTGTTTGAAAGCTGCCATCACAACCATTGTATAAAGAATTACAGGGAAATTGTATTTGGTGTAAATACACATGAGGCTTTTTACGAGCGCTTCATTTTATCCCCTTATTCAAAATGTAGGGGTAATTTTCACTGAGAATTCTTGCATATTTTTTTTAACATTTATAACAAGCAGTCCTCCATATATATCATTTGTCAGAGCACTAGCATCAAAATTGGCGGAAGTGTCATACAAACTTTTACAT
Organism: Hippodamia convergens; assembly: GCA_038502775.1. Lineage (NCBI taxonomy): Eukaryota > Metazoa > Arthropoda > Insecta > Coleoptera > Coccinellidae > Hippodamia > Hippodamia convergens. The sequence goes on from CM076610.1 coordinate 53,757,366, forward strand.
CCCCTGGTTCAAAGGGTTGAGGCGTGAAAATTTCAAGTTTAAGAATTTTTCCATTGTTTGTGTACTGAAACTAGCCCACATACCAAATTTCAACTTGATAGGACATCGGGAAGTACCCTAACAGTTTTTATGATCATCAGTGAGTGAGTGACGAAATCGGGGTTTTTAGATATCCATAAAATCTGGAATGTATGAGCTATGCACTTAAAACTTTGCACGTTTGATGAGTTCAGTACTGGCTTTATATCCTGAAAATTTTGTTCATCTACTATATTTCAAACTCTAGTTATGAGGGTTCAAAAATACGACGAAACACTTCGAGAAAATATAGGTAGTGCCCTGGCGCCTCTTCGCTTGTCTCGTCTTAGCGGGGGCACCCAGATTCCACCAAGAGTTCTCTGTATTAAAAGGGCATCAGAAGAGTGAATGATTCGATGTCATTCCAAAAATTTCTTGCCCTCAAGCTGAAAAGTACCAGAATCCGTCATTCTATCAAATAGGGCAGCTTACTTCTCATTTCCAGCAACAAAACTCATGAAACCGTTCGAAGGTTTTTCGATTCATTTAGCGTTTCGAATTTTTGTAGCGACAAGATATAGCGATAATCAAGAAAAAGAGCGAAACGAATCTAGAGTTTCATAAGTTCTAACGGTCTGGCGAAATGGTTCACGTCTATTACACGAATTCGAGAACGTAATCGTGCGGTCTGTAATAACAGTAAAAAGCAAACAAATTTCTTTGTTGATATTTATTTCACAAGCAATGACTTCTTGTTCCCATCTTTGAATGGATTGTTTCCGCTAAGACCATTTCACGGTACACTTGTTCGCTTCAAAGTACCTACTTGAATTCTGAATGAGAGCTGTTGTCGGATTATTTATCGCAGAAAGTCGTTCATTCAGGTAGTAAATTGTGTCTACAGGGGTGCATGGAAAATTCTGAAAACTCATTAATTAGATTTTATTTCTGTACCGGTTGTCATGGAAACCATCAAGCGATTCCTCATAGACCAAACTTTTTGGTTGACCCGAAAGACATATTCTAGAGTCTAGAGCATTAAGATCCGGAGATCGAGTCGGCCCAGTTCCTCGATCTCCCTCAGGAAATTCTCTTTTCAAGTAATTAGAAACATCCTTTCCAAAATGTGGAGATCACCCACGATTTTGAGAATTCATAGCCTTTTTTCTAAAAAAGAGACAGATTCTAATGGAGGAAGTCTAAATAGTTAATCTTTCTTAAAAAAGATACTATTCAATGTTCGTTTTAAGCTCTACAATAAAAGTTCAAACTGAAACTTCTTTGCTGATCACTTGCTCTTTTGAGATGGGGACTATCTTAGGGCGAAAGTAACTATTACTTGTATTCTTTATTCGATAAGGGATGAATTGTGAACGAAATACATGCCAAGTTCTTGTCTCTTGGCAGTTCAGTAGGAAAATTGGTTAAGGAGTGAATATAATAGATAGAAGGTCGAGTTAAGGTTTGTCGGGGGAGAACTCTTTTTAAAAAATTGTTGGCTTACAATGAAACCAAAAATAATACTTCGAACTATTGAACTTTGTAATGTTTCAGCTTCTAAATCAGACCCCTTCATGAGACAAATTTGTGAGAATCTTCTGAGTGGTGAAAATAAAATAGCAAACATTTTCACGATTCATGAATTTGGGGAAGTGAAATTTTATTGTTTCATTCTGAAATTAGTGCAAGAGTTTACGTAGGGGCCTTTCTGCTATTCATTAAAAAAATTCTAATGGATTTTTTTTCCAGAGATTAAGAGAGAAGAAGAATAGAAATATTTTCTTTACGTAGGTATACCCAGCGAAATTTTCTACCTGACACCTAAATGTACCCTTCGAGATGCGGCTGATATTTCTCGAAATATAGTATAGTTATTTATAACAAGCTCATACCCCCGGCTCCGCTCGCGTTATATTTCAATTTAAAACGGCACTGATAGGTCCGCAACCCCACATTCACAACCTCGTATCGATGGAAAGACAGCACGTGTATACATGACAAAATGGACTTTTTTATAGAACTTTTTGAGCACTACAAAATTGTCTCTGACCATGAATTGGTTGAGGCTTTCGCGGCCATCGTTCAATGTGACATGTTCTTTCGAGCATTTAAGCCGTCGTCGTAGATTAGTTTTCGACGTTTCGCCAGTTCGAGTGTCTGGTATCTTCAGGAGTTATATTTCAGGAGATGTTCTCACTGGACTGAACTACCTGAGTTATTATATGTTTTTTCGAAAAGAGTAAAAATTTGCCATAGTTCGACATATGATTTCTATAAAACTTATATCGAAATGTAATGTTCTTGTACTTCTTAGAAGCAGAATTCAATGCTTAACACTTTTGAATATCACAAAGTTTTTCATAAAACGTTTAGATAAGGAGATATTCGAGAAAAACCTGAAATAGTCCGAAAATTTTGAGGTTTTTCGAACGTCACGACTTGCGCTCCACTAGGAAATTGGGACAAAGCACAAAGTACTCTTATTAGAGGCCTAAGAGAATGATTAAAACAGTTTTCCCGAACTCCACCAATTATTTCCAGGCACACCATTTTTTGAAGCTAATTTGCTTGGTCTATATGAGCACAATATTTTCTCGACATGAAATATGGCGATGACTGCTCCAAACTTCAGGAGGAATTGAGCAGCTTTGAAGCATTCTGTAACACACACCAACTAGATGGCCTAACAGCATTGAATAAAGGTCTGCAGTTCATTTTGGTTGTGATCGACGAAGGTGTTGAGCGATAACTCATTCTTGCAATTTACTTGATCTAGATTTTCACTAGCCCATGTTTATAAAAACTTCTATACTTTTTCATATAATCTTGGCTGTTCGACTTGAATGAGAGACGATCAAGACAGAAACTTGGGTGCAATACTGAATCAGAAACTAAATTGTAATGCCCACATTGTAACGATAATTGTATCGATTTTTATTCAGACACTGTAGAATCTTAAAAAACTATTGATCAAACCTCGGTATTTATTAGTTCCATGTGTTCAAAAAGGTCAGTTATGCCTATGTAATATTCTTAGAATGAAAGCGACAGAGGAAATGATAGGTGAACTTTGTGTTAAATTCGCCGCGTGTCTTCAATTCATCCCACATGCAAGTCGGTGTAAAATGTTACTTGAATTTCGTTTTGCAACCATTTCAGCTTCCAGTGCATATACACGTTCCTAGTGAAGCAAACTTCATTAATGCCTCTTCATCCTTCACTCGTTTTGTACTCATAACGAAATAAGAATCATATTATTCCAGGTCATTATATAGTGCACTACCGTATAACGTTAGCAACTACACGTTCATTACCGTTTCTTGATCGACGGTCTTTTCCATAATGCTCTCAAGTATACCTAATTATGAAATGTGAGTTACGCATAGTGAGTTTGAAGTCACTACCCCGTGTTAACTTGCAACCAGGACCGTCTTCGTATCTCGAAGCATCCCTATGAAAAAACTTAAAAAGAGCGAGAAGTAATTTTTCTTCTTTCAATATTTACCTTTGAATCGAAGCCAAAAATTATTGGAATGAAACTAATTCAGTCTCTTTTCCAGTTAGAAACTCTTCGGGTGCAGTCAGATCTCGAAAATATTCTGAAAATTTCAGGTATTGGCTTTCCAAAGTTATTTAATTTTCGGTTGGTCTAAAAATTCAAATTTGAGCAAATAAACGAGCAGAATTACTCTCTCATCTAAATATAAATCGGAAATAGTTATTCATAATACAACTGTAGAATGCATTGATATTCTTCCACTACTTCAAAATCCGAAAAAGAGCTATGAAGTGGGTAGTTTTTTAAAGAACGAGTATGAGAATTAGCCGATGTACAAGTTTTATACATTATTTTCTCTAATTCATTGGATTTTTATTGAAATCTATGCATTATTACCATAAATGTATTTAAGTGTTTTTTGCATTGAAAAATGGTTGGCAGAACTGCTTCCCGTATAACAAATTTGACAAAAAAAAAAGGTAAATTCCTGTCAGGAAAGTTCCGAGTTAGATTTTGTTTATCCAGTGTTGAGAGTATGGGCAATGTTTCGTTCAATCAACTGAAGGTGGTGCCAATCACAAATCATGATTATGATTCTTGATAATATTTGAATATATTCTACTGTGTAAAATGAATGATAATTGTTAATATAATCGACATTTTCGTTTTTGTGATTTTTGCACAAAGGTACAACACATTCATTTCGTCAAAATGGAGTTCTGTTTTTTGTGTCGACAGACGAAAGTACTGTAATACATATTTTTCTAATACCAAAGGTAATCGTATATATTTTCGACCGAAAAATTAATTGAGCCAGTACACATTCTAGACATATTGAGACTGAAACTATTTCATCATTCAAATTATCAGTAGCCCAGACATCGATTTACAATCTTAGACCAGAATTCTCTGAAGATACCTACTGTAGAAGTAGGCGAAACGTTAGGTGAAATAATTCCTAATAGACTTTCTCAATGTCAAGAGTCGACTCTATTGGTTTTTCAAGATGAGCAAAATCTAACAAACATTGTTCCAGCATTGAAAGCAAATGGTCGCTTGTTTTTTCGGAAAAACTGGACATGTCGCAATCGCAGCACTAGAACAACGCAGGACAGTCAATTCTGAGTGGTACACGACCTTTTATTGCCAGTTGACTTTCAAGAAATGAGGATAACCAACCGCCAAAGATTTGGATCACTCTTCACCATGACAAGCTCTCACAGATCGGCTCAAACAACTCCATTTTTGAATACTCAAAACGTCGATGTGATAAGTCATCCACAGTTTAGTCCTGACTCAGCAGTGAACGAATTCTTTTTATTTCTTTACCCAAAAATAAACTGAGGAGTGCTTTGGAATTTTTTTTTCTACGACCGTGCGTATTTACCCACTTTCCCGTACATATTTTAGTTTAGAAAGTGTCACTTTCCCGCACTAGTGCGGGAAAGTATTAGCAGGGGTTTTTCCCGCACACTTTCATTAAAGAATGAACTAAATTATGATATGTCCCTATGCATCGAACGTCAACGATGAGAGTACCATGGTGACGACATGTAGAATTCATGTGCATTATGGATTTTCATGGAATGTTTTGTATGTTATAATAAAATATATATATTTTCAATGTGGGGTTGTAGAATAAATAATGTTCCTATCTTGTGCAGAAAGTATCTTTCCCGTACACGATTGCTTTCCCGAACTCCGCTCCGCGTCGTTCGGGCAACAGCAATCTCGTACAGAAAAGTAAAACTTTCTGCACTTGATAGGAAAATAACTATTTTGAAATCGGTTTTTTCCTTTAAATTTTCTTGTTGATAATGTTGGTACAACGCTAACAGGAAGTGTGCGTGCTATTTCAACAATTGAATGATGTCTCTACCATCCGTTCTTGATAGAGAACAATATTGGCTACATTTCTCTCTGGGCCAGCCTGTATATTGATGACACTGAAACTACACCACATTACAAAAGAATTAATACAGAGCCAACGTGAATTTGCACCAACTCTCGCCAACGTCACCCAAGCAGAATGAATGAGATCCCAATGATGGTATATTAATTATTCAGTATGAAATTGCCTTTGGAAAATTTCTCTTAAGTATAAACAATCTGTGTAATTTTCAAACCTCCACAACATCATCAGAAGAGCATTCGTTCAGGTTTGTGGTTTATGGTTTCTTTCTTTATTGAAACGAAGATACCGTCTACGTTAAATCTAGGAATCATCTTCATGTAGAAGAGCAACTTTTCCGTACAGTGGTTACGGTTGGCAGATGACAGGACAGGCCTGTATTCGAGCTTTTATGACTTCTTTTAGAATCAAGAGGAATTGACTCAACCATAATGCATACTGGTCTGTTTACTGCACTCGATATCAGTTCACGTGGACTTGTTCCCACATTTTCTTTAGAAAAATATTTTATTGCAAAAGCTGCTTCGATTCCAGTTTTTGTGACTGATCAAAGAGGTTGGTCGTGAATACTCACTAATGCTTAGAAATCCTGAGGTAATTCAGGGTTTAAAGAGGGTAATTATGAAAGAAAAATCGAGAAAAACAAACAAAAGAATAATACATTTTCATAAAATAATGGGTGCGTAATATGAATACCGCGTGATTGTTGAGAAGTAGGTAATGCTATTTTAATAATAATTTCTCTGTCATTAGTTGTCCCCAGGAATACTCCAATTCTCCTGTATTTTTACATGACAATAGAATATAATTTAAACTTCATTTGATCGTTTTAGTTTGAATTGATTTAAATGTTGGATCTCTGGTGTCAATAATGTAAATGGTAAATATTTTTTAATAACTACTTTCGAAGATACAAGAAATATTCTGAATCAAATGTGAACAAATATTATGTTGTATTGAAATTGTTTATGTTTTATTCAATCTTAGGCCTGAAGAAGCAGATGAGAGAGAATCTGCGATACGCCGCTGAACATATTCATTTATCTTTAATACTTTTCAGATATTCATGAAATATCAAAATCAAAATTGTTCTCTTGGAGGAAATTTGAATTCGAAAAATTTAGTCTATCGAGTTTGTCCACAGCTTCATTAGTTTCGTGGGCATTAATTGAAATGTAAAATCACTCGGGGTTCTGTTATTCACCGAGTGAAATATGATTTCCATTTACTTCCGATTCTACTTAAAATGCGAACCTCTGACCCAAAAATTTCCAGAAAACTATAGTTGTTTCAGAAGAAAGTTATACCCTATTCAAGGACCACGATGAAAATTGAAAGGTGACCCTATATTGAAACATGTGCAATGAGAGGTGCCAACAAGCAGTACTGAGAAATAAAATCAAGGAGGAATTGAGTTCGATCGTAATTTTCAGATGGTTAGTTCCATTTTACTTTCTCTGAGGAAAAGATTAACCTAAAACCAATATATATTCTTTTGAATAAGAGAGCTAAGATAATACAATAAATGTTGAAACAAAAAGAACCTAAGCTGAGGTAAAAAAAGGAACGGGGTACCACAACATTCTTCGTATGATACTATAGTATCATACGATACTTTCATCACCAGTATCATACGATAGATACTATAGAGCCAGGGGAAAAAACCTCAGCCGAAAAAACCTGTCTCCCCGATATAGGGTCCATTGTATATAAAACTAAACGAGGTTTATTCTCATTATGACTTTCACATTCATGAGGCCAGTTTCACATCAACCAATTTATACAGGGTGTTGGTGAATAAGTGTGACAAACTTCAGGGGGTGATTCTGTATTCAAGAAAAAGTTTGCTATTATATAAGATATTTGTGCTCGTTATTCGACAAGCAATTGAGAAATTCGTGTTCATCAATTTCTCGAACGCCACTGAGATATTTCAAAGAAAGATCATTTCCAAATTCCAGTTTCGTGAAAAAAATTTAAACATATTCTCCTGTTATACATTAAAAAATACACCAGAAATATTTTCGTGAATATTAAAATCATTAAAAAGCTAAGTAGCGTCTTTTCTTGCAATTAGTATTGTTCGTGGCATATCATAACTTGATGGATTTCGCAATTGATTTTCTTTATGATTGTTTTCCTATTCGATTTGGAACTATACATATTCATGATTCAAGATGATGGATGAAGGTATCCCATGTATCGGTTCGTTAATTAAACTTAGAATCGTTATATTCCATATTCTCTCAGAAGATTCTTCCTCTGTAACTTCCAAATTGGAAAATGGATTTCGGAGATTATGCAGCAGTATTACTTTAATAAAATATCCCAAGCTAAATCATAATTTTAGTCTACCACTTCACCATCATGATCATGAACGTTGAAAGCATAGAATAAAGGTCTTATATAATTTAGCCTGTGATATTGTGCAATAGTACGAACATATGACGAAAACATATGTTATTGAAAATTTCTCTTCAATACTAATTGATTCAATACATGAATTATAATTCAAAAACCTACGTATTTTCAGTTTTGTTGGACGTAGCATTTTTACTTTCTACTATATCATAGATGCAATCATAATCTATATATTATTTTTACAGCAATCATCAGAGATGATTTACGCGCATTCGCCATTCTGTGATTGGATGATTTTTTTTGTGAAAGTTTTCTTAGGGTTTTTTCTCCCAGTCTCTGAAACAAGAAATAACTAAAAAATTCTTTAAATAACAGGAGAAAGGCTCCTGCGTAACCCTACTTGTGTGGGGCCAAGTCTTTTCAAAAAAGTGTTGCCTAACAATGAAAAAAAGAAAACACTTCGAACTCCACAGCTGTGTAATGTTTCGGAGTTTGAATCAGACTCCTTCGTCAGACAATTTCTAGATTTCATTAAACTTTTAAGAATCGTAAGGAGGAGTCTGATTTAGACTCCTAAACGTTACATATTGGTTTTATTTCTTCATGTAGATGTAACAACCTCCTTCATCATTATTGTAGAAATTACATGATTTAGCATCATTCTCATCAATGTTGAGGAGCTCCTTCTCCAAATAATGCATCGAATGTAGATCTTCTAAATTGCAAATAGAAACCAATGCAATTCAAGCACAGCAATGAAGCATCATAATTTTAAAAATGTTTCAATTGAGTTTTTTCCAGAACATGGGAATAAAAACAAACAAAAATTTCAAGAAATTGCTTTAATGCTTTAAGGTTTCAATAAACGGAAGAATGAATATTTCGTCAGAATGCCTGTCATCTCAAAATTTAGCACTAAAAAAGGTTTCGATAATAAGATCCAAGAATAATTCGTGGAGTGAGTACTACACTATCTAGGTAACTAAAATCTTCAGAAATCTTGGTAGACCTTTTATTTGAGTTTTTCTCGAAACATTTGATTTGTGGTTACTTTTTTGCAGTATTTGCCCTACACGTCAAATTGAATTTTGTCCGCACATCAACACTCGAAAGAAGAGTCTTATAGTTTTAAATTGGCGAGTGGCAGTTTTTGTCATTCCGAAAATATTTTCAAGTTCTTATGACGGATTAACGCTAATTTCGAAAAAATTTTTGATTGTTTTATAAAAAATTTATCATTTTTACCCCTTGAATTTTATTGAGAAAATTGTTGTGTGATATTTTTTTTTCTTCATTTTTTTTTTTAAAGCATTTCGGGGGTAATTCGGCTAAATTCGTCGACACCTGTTGTGTTTTAATTTTTTCGTGCATTACAATCAGAATATATTTTATATTTTCACAATCATAACTCATGGAATTCATAATTTTATTATAGTTTTCCTCAAAATAATGACTTTCAGAAAGCTCTTGAATAAGAGATGGAATTTGGAGCAAAATAGATACCATTTTCACAAGTATATTCAGGTGAAAAAGATACATCTTTCCAATTCAAATTTAAAGGGTAAGAGTTACCGTGCAGAGAGATGAAATGATATAATGATAAAATTCATGTAAAAAATGTACCCGTCAAAGATAAAATTGACGGATTTAAGCGATTTTACAAAATCTAAATTTTTCTATAAGAAAATTCTCAATATGGAACTATATATAACGTTAAAAATCTCCAGGAAGCAATCAAAAGTGATTCAGAATGTCAAACTGAAATTCCAATTCCTTGTATATATAAAAAACAGGATAATTCGTCCCGAATCATTATGTATTCCCGATTTATTTGAAACTCATATGATTTATTCACTTATAAGTCCTGTCCTGAACCTCAACAAGTTTAAATTAGTCTTAGTGTGAAGCAATAAGAAAATGTGTGAAGAAATTTCTTAAGCTATTCGATTATCTCGGGATGAACAGAAGATAGATGGTAAAATCACTGAAGGACGAGCATAGAATAATGAATATAAAATAATTACCTGACTTTTTTGGAGAATCTTAAAGAAAACATCAATATCAATATATGTATAGTGAGTGAGTGGCTGGTCAGGGTTCGAATCTCCGTCAGTGAAGATTTTTGTCAAATCTCGCCGAGCCATTCACCTTTGGATGAAGAATTGACAGTGCTGCGCCTTAGGTGGATTTGGGAAGCAGTACCAAAGCCTACACAGAATCTTGTGATTCCTTCAAGCTTAAGAAGCTTCTGAGGGTTTCACAGAATACAGAAGGTGTGGCTAAAATTCAAAATAAAGCAAGGATACTAGTCTGAAAGTGAGTTTGTTGATATTTCATAAGTTTGAACCAAGTTCAGAAGAGATGCACTGATAAAAATAGATCATGGTTATGTTTTCTTGAAAATTTTTTAAAACAAATTCCAAATGAATGTAGTGTTCTCAGAAACTCGATGTGACCAACTGCTAGTAACTACAAATGATTGTAGAACATAATTACAATTGCATTCTTGTTCCAATTAGTTCACATGAAGTGCCGAGATAATAAATTTTCGAGTGCGATATAACTTATCACTTCTTCTCCACCTTCAACGACGCCCATGTTCATGATCGACCTTTCAGCTGATTTGTGTCCAGAGATCAAGGATACCCTCTAGCTCTGCACCTGAAACACATGTAGTATATCCAGGTAATAATGAAGGGGCCATAGAATGACATAATGTTCTGATATTCCATTGCCCATAGTGTGAGGTGATAGAAGGCCGCAGATATAGGTGATCCACGTGGTTTCGAAGCATTGGATCTGTTTTTGTTCTTCCTGTCACGGGTTAGCGCATTCTTTCGGTCACGAAGCTTCGGTGGTCGAGTTTTTCTTCGTAAAAGTTTTTCTCCACTTCCCATCATGCTCTGGTAGTGTTCCGAGTGAGTTGTACCAAACATGACTAATAGCACACCATCGAGGCAGTGTCACGGTATTAGAGCCACAGGTGCAATGTCCTGTAGTACCTACAACACTCACAGAGGGGCAGGGGAAGCTACCTGTTGCGCGGCAACAGGTACCAAAGTCAGTTCGAGTCGAGTCGTGGTACCTTCCAGACGCACCTAGTGGTACCAGTTGGTGTCGAATCGTTGAGAGTGCCTACATTGGCCTGCGAATGGCACTGGAAGAATTCACGGGGTGTTTTCCTCGTCCGTGGACTTTTAGTGCCATCCCCAGCGTCTTTGTTCACAGCCCAAGCTCTTTTCACGGTTTTCCGCTGATTTTCAACGGACTTCTCTGCCGATTATATGACGTCATTTTGTTGGTTAGTATACTTCCGCGATATTGTGAGTGATGGTATACAAGACTGGTGAAATGCCCGCGTTGGAGAATTGTTCTACTACGGATACCTACTGTTACTTGAAGATCTCAGTCCAGTTTATTAGGTGAGTAATGGGTTGGCAATGAAATACTTAATAACTAAGAGTGCTTTAAACCTGAGCGCCTGCAGCAAGAAAACGGTGCAGAATTTTTCTGATTGGACCACTCTAGGAACCTTTCATATTTGGCGTTTTTGTAGGTGTTCAACAGGTATAGCCTCCTACGAATTAGACCGCTGTAATTTGAGAAAATAATTCAAGCCGGCCAACCGTAACGCCGTTTCATTAACGAGTGACGTTTGATGACATTTTAATAACAATGTGGGGTCACATTGTTTCACATAATTACTAATGATCTTTTGTGAATTGTGGAATAATTTGAACGAACGCAAAACGCGAATGATTAGCGTGATAAACACTGACTACTCACTTTTGTTTTTTCGATAATACGAACAACAATCTCATTCAGCAAAAGCGAACTGTTGAAATTATTGCCTTCGTTCTGGCTCATACGTTTTTCTTATCTTCTGCTCCAGAAATTCTTCGTCGTTCATACCATAACATAAATTCTTGAATTAAATATACCCTATTATTAGAAAAACTTTTCCTGATTGAATATTACAATAATTCCGATGACAGCAGACAAGATTTATTGCAAGTTGCAAGGTTCGTTAATGTCAAAAATAGTTTGTTGGAAAGGTAATATAAAATTTTTCATTACGAAAAACTTTCTGACATTTAAATACATTAATTAATCGAACATTTTTTTTTTCTCAGTACAGTTTCCCTTCATGTTTATAGTAAATATCTTTCAAAAAGAAATATTCGTAAATGACGTTACATTATGATCAAATTTTCGAAAACATCAGGTACCAGAAGAACATAAAGTTGTGGCACAGGTGCACCAGACAGGTGACAGTCAATGTGGGAAATAACCGCCAAAGAGCCAGGTTGTCAATAATGCAGCTCTTCCGCTACTAAAGGCAAAATTAGATTATAGTCATTAAGCGTTTTTTCAACCGTTCTTTTTACAGAACCTAAAATTTGCTATTGAGAAAGTAGCTGCATCAAATTTCACATGTCGGAAATGTCAAACCAATCAATGAAAAACTTTCTTTTTTATATTCAGTGCCAAATTTCGAATACTTTTCATTCGAATAACTAAGGCAAAAAAATTTCGTTTTGATTGAGCATCCGAATAGGTAGATAGGTTTTTTTTAGGGGGAGGGGGGTTACGCAAGGTACCACTCTCAAACAGCTAGGTAAAATTGAAATTTTATCAAAGTTTGTTTACACAAGAAAATACAAAATTAACAAACAAGAATCTTTGAAGAGAACCTGTCTTTATCAGTCAAAAATAAAGAAATAGAAATCAACATATAATTAAACAAACATAACACGAAATTATTTAGATAATTATAGAATTTGTTATATTCTAGGTGAGGTTTACAAGACAATCTTTCAATTCAACCATTCGGTAATATAAGTTGAATAACTTAAAATGCAAAATTCATCATAATATCTGTTCAAAAAAATATTTCACCAGTAACTACAACATTATTTTTCATAAGAGAAGTGTATCACTATTTTTTCTTCTATTCTGGAATTTTTTGTTTTGTGCTTCTTTAAGGATTAGGAAGGGTACTGTCCTACAGTACCTACTCATGAGAAAAGAGATTTGAAAAAAACGAGTCTTTTCCACTGAAAAATTCTAGTGAATGCAGGATCATATAAAAATTCTTCAAGTTGAATATCAAGTCAGGATTTCGAAATACGTGAATAAAATTTTTTTATCGGGATCTGTGAACTATTATGACCAGTGCTAGAAACTTCTGGTCATCTTTGTAATCAAATTTGATTGAGAGAATCTCCACATCACTTGTCTATCAACAAGTTACAATAGTAATTCGCTATAACAAACAAATTCATTCTAAATGGTTAGATATTTTTCCAGCTTGTTGACTTGACTTTGAACTTCGAGCAGCCATAAAATCATGGTTAGCCGACCTATTATTCCGCTCGCTGTGCACAAATTGATTCAATGTACGAACGACTTTCACTGATAAGTAATAAACATCACGAAAATCTCAGTCCATGGTGCATGAGTTCGACCCACCAGATCATAGGCGTAACCAGGGGTGGTTATTGGGACGTAACCCCCCCGTTGATCAGAATAATTAGGAGATTTGTAGATAAAAATTATAAAAAAAATTAAAATTGAAAGATTTTCTAGCCTGGTGGGGGTTACTCCCCCTTCCCCATGAACCAACTCTAGTTACGCCAATGCATCAGATTTAACTCCTTCCACTGATTCCTTCATTGGAAAACCTTTGATTTTTCAGTTGAAATGTATTCTGATAGGATTCTGCTTTTCTTGAAACCTTCATGAGTTTCCATTCCCAGTTCGTAGACAAAAAACAATTAATGCTCATTAATAATGGAAATTACAATTGATGGCTACTAATGAACGAGCATAGAACAAGTAGGTAACGTTTCGAAGTCTTTGTCGGACTCTTCAGACAAAATAGTGAAATCTTCTGAATCTTGAAATTTCATCTGTCAAATCACAAATTTGTATTTAATTTTTAGGGTTCAACATTTTCTCACAATACAAGAACAGAAGGTATTTATATTCTTCCACGAGTTCAGAATTTAAAAACCGGATATTCTGATATTGAGAGAGTCTTAGGGGCTTATTGGCCGTGGTCCATTAGGAATTACTCACAAAACATCTTAAGTAGGCATCTTCAGACACACTGTGTCAGAAATTCAGCGTTCGATGTACAATTTCAGACCAAGAATCCTCTGAAGATACCTACCGAAGATGTAGGCGAAACGTTAGGTGAAATGTCAATATCGAGTTTTAGAATACATTATTCACTTAACTTTTATTGATTGATTTTCAGTGATTTTGCATTGTAAAATGTAGAAATGAACGAATGAAAACTCTGAAAAACAAACAAGAACAAACAACAAACCTACCCTAACGTAAGTAAAGATATGTGAAAGCATTTATATCAAACGCAATGATCCAATCTTTCATACATATTCGTGTGATCTTATCAAGTTTAATGGAATGTGGTAAATTAGTTCGCAGTAAAAAGCTAAATTACTAAGCTCAAATAACATCAGTTCTCAATCATCCACCTTCAGTTAATTATAGACTGCCCTTCGAGCGAGATGAATATTAAGTTGAAATTATCTTACTATCTGACACTGCTGTGTAGTGACAACATTGAATGACTCTCTTGCTCGTCTAGGATTCAATTCAAATATTGAACAGTTATTTACAACAGAAGTGCAGAAGGCATTGATTTTTTCGCAGCTCAAAATTAAAAAATAAATGAATTTTTTCAGGGTTTTTTCTCTCAGTCTCTGAAACAAAAATAAATTAGAAAAAATTCTTCAAATAAAATAAGAAAAGCCCTTGTTAAACTTGTGCAGTAATTTGTCAGGAGCCAAATCCTTTCAAAAAATTGTTGCCTAACAATGAAAAAAGAAACAACGCTTCGAACTTTTAAGCTTCGTAACTTTTCTTGTCTAGGTTTATCAGACTCCTCCGACAGACAAATTCTCAAACTTCATGAAACTTTTCGGAATCGTAAGAATACAATTAGACAAATGCTATACATAAAATTGATAATAGAGCATTTGACTACAGCGCCGTTTGTCAGGCAACTTCTCCCAACTACTCTCTATTTTGAATAAACAGAACTTTTACTATGAATTGGATTTTTGAGTATGTCGAACAGCCTCGTTTTTTATACAAATATGGCTTTTATCATAATTTGCCATGCTCTTGAAACATTTTCTCCACAGGTTAACTCATACAATAGATATCAACATTTTTTGTTATCATTCCGATGTTGTTAATGGTGCTTTTTTACTTCATTTGAGGTACTCATTGTAGTCTAGTGTAAATTGGTGAAACAAAACTTTATCTTTTGAAGTGAACCGAAGAAATTCTCTTTTTTTTTTTAACAGCGATGCCAGATGTTGAAGGATAAAGTAAATACGAGAGTAAATATATATTCCTGTCTGTTCTAGATTTTGAATAGTAACAGCTTTTCAAAATAATACAGATACATATATGGTTTTATGTGAATGTCGGCATGAAAGCGCACTTCAGCCGAATAATCTTTTTCTTTTCCGATATATCGAGAATATAAGTAGGGATCAAATTTCACGTTTATATTGTGTGAGTTGTATTTCTTTCATAATATATTATTATCGGCAGTTCATATTTTTGTGGTTTCATACCTACATCAATTCAATAAACAGGTATCTATTCAGAAGGAGTCTCATAGGATGTTCGAAGAATTCCTTAAGGTCCAACATATTGACGATACTTACATCCGGAAGTATCGGATGTATTGAAAATTCCGTTTCCTGCCATTTTAAATTCTCGAAATTAACTCATCCGGTGGAAATAAATAGAAATATGATGTGAGGAATTTTACCAAGATATCGCTCTAATGACATTAGTTCATTCTCGTTAATAGCTTATTTATATTCAGAAAATTTAGTCATTGATCTAGTTAATTCCCAACCTTTTTAGTTTTGATATTTTCGAATAGAATAATTATGACAAGTCAAAATAGTCCACGAACATCCTGAGGAAACTATAGGAGTAAATATGGATCATTGGAAAGGAAACCATCTCACAATATCCTGTGCCATATTTTTCAAAGTTAGGCCAATGTCTCCAAACTGAGTAGTTCAAAAACAAGATATACTCTTCGAAATTTCAATTAAAGTAGCGATCCTGATAACGTGAAAAAGAGGTCTAATCACTGGATTTTTCGGAGGAGGTCTTAGCTTTTAGCATAAGAAGGTTTTTCTTTATACTCTATACTTCGAGGTCAAAGATGACCCATTAGCATTATCAAATTATCTATCAAAACGACTTTTATGTATCAAATTGAGGACACACTTCTGAAATGTGTGAATGAAGGGAAATGAGACTTCTGTAATCTCTAATGAAAGAGACATTTTTGTTTGACAACCATCGTCACAGTGTTGAAACGCTGGCTGTCAAAAGTTTTGTTTAGAATTCATGTTAGATATTGGAAGAAGTGTATGTTATTATGTTCATTCTAAAATAGTGTAAGAAACTTATATTGTCGTTTTTTGTTTACAGGTAAGATTCTGGATATTGAAATGAGAAACGCATTTGGTCTCGATTTATCATCTGATAAAAATAGTCTTAAATACTTATATTAATTCCCAATTTCGTATCACCTACTTTTTGTCATTAATCGGGGATCTTTCAAACGCAATCAAAAAATGTTTTGAGGTAACAGCCTGTACCTATGTTCAAGGAGTAAAAGTGAGATGCTAGTCCACGATCTATGAGAGTCGTACTCCTTCATTATAAACTCATCATCTAATGAGCTATGCGTTCGAATGGTTCTTATGTAGAGGAACAAAAACCTCATGCTGTACGTTCTATGATACCTACTCGAGGTATTCAATCGTTTTTGTCAATGTAATTTATTGTTATTCGCACTTGTCGGTGTAAAATTTCCAAACAGCAGAATAACTTTTTTTGAAATTGTACTTTAAACCTAAAAACCTGGTTTTACTTCGAATCTAACAAAATCCTTTACTTTACGAACTAATGTTTAAGTTAATTTCTAAATTTAGAAATCTAGCATTCATTAAGTTGAGAGTTTCTCTTTGTCGGAGTCTAATATAGATTATGAAACGTTACGAAGCTTAGATGTTCGTGTTGTTTTTTTTTTACATTATTAGTCAAAAATTTCTCAAAAGGATTAGTCCACAAACATTACGCAGAGCCTTTATTCTATTATTTAAAAATATTTTCTAATTTATTTTTGTTCCAGAGACTGGAAGAGAAAACCCTGAAAAACTCTCAGAAATATGCAAATAGCTCCCATAAAAATGTTTCAATAGATTTCTTAGTCTTGAATAGCAGTGAAATAAAAAAGAGAGGGTGATCCTAAATAAATGCGATGAAATTGGAGGTGAATGCTCGTATGAAATCAAGATGGTTCTTTCCTATCAAAAAATTTCTCAGCCCACCCCTTTTCGAGATATCACCCTTAAACGTTTGGTTACTAAAATTCAGTTTTTATTTTTTTTTCTAAAATTCCATAAACGGCAATTCATGAACGTAAATAACGTTCGTGTGAGCATTTATTAAGAACCATGCGACATTTTATATATCCACTGTTTTCCAATAAAATCATTAAAATAATTGTAAAATAAATATGGTTCTCTTTAACTATTGGTTTTAGAAATAAAAAAATTGAAAACAAAACAAGGATATTAATTTATAATTTTATTTCATGAAAGTTCATATCGAAAAAGTTTTGATATGATATAAAGTAAGTGTTGAATTTCAAATTTCTAGCATTTCTGCAATTTTAGTAAATTGTAGCTGATGCATTTATACAAATCCGAATTTATTTATGGCTCGATTCAAAAGTTAATGTGTATATCATAATTAACTTTTAAATAGAAATGATGATGAAGTTTTAAAAAGTAAATTTTCCAACTGTAAAATCAGTTTATTTTTAAAAATACAAAAAAAAGTATTCAGATCAAACCATAATATTCGAAGTTTTTCATATTTAGAGAGAAAAATAAGTAAAAATATGACTTTTAAGGAGAAATGTATGTGGAAAATCAGTGATATTTTGTTGAAAAATTAATACAATATTTTTTTCAATGCGGATATCTGATTTTACAGCAAAATTTATCTGTAAAATTTCTTTTCCACGTTTCATTACTCAGTTACAGTCATAAAAGTGAAAACATGAGAATTGATCATGTTAAGAATTATTAGAAAAATTTCGTATAATCAAAAAGTAATGAGGATATCAAAAAAATATTCAGGTGAATTATGTAGGTATCTGCATCAGCTACAATTTTTGATTTGAAAATTTATCTTTTTTTTCATTATTCAAACAATTGGAATGAAAAAAAATTTACTAGACGTTCTTCCGGACAATAGAATACCTAACATTCGTTGTACAATTTTATTCTATGAGACACAACCCTTTTCAATACTCAAATTTCAAAATTCATATCTTTTTGATGTTTTTGTCGCATTTTGAGAATATTTTATGTACTGTGCTCACGCTGAATGGTCGAATATGCTGAAAATTTATTTAAAATTGCGACAGTAATAAATTGTTTTCATTATTTTCATAGTATTCGTTGTGGCATCCATATCCAAGAGTCCTTGTGAGGAATAAGTCCTTTTTCAGGAGAAATTCAAACATCGAAAGAAGACTGTGCATTTATGGTAAAATTTTTATCGAATTTGATATCAAAAAGCTTAAAGGCCGAAATGAAAGGGCCAGTTACACTTCGAAGAAAATGCAGTGACTTCAATCTTGAATTCAAAACATTGTTGAAGTGAAGCATGATCTGACTGAGATTTATAACATGATGTATTATTCTCTCTAGTCACGTTTATGAATTGTTGAAAGCTGGTTTGGGAACCCGCTATGAAATGAAAACACGAAGGGACGACGGCCGTACCTTCTCATCAAAATCAACAGGGAGTTTTTAAAAGGTACATTTTGAATCAGATAACTTCAATAATTACATTTCATTGCCGACGTTTTCGTTCGTGATTTCCGTTGAATGAGCTGTTTCAGATTTCAATTCTCGTTTATGTTCTATTTATGTTCTATTTTCTATGCAACCTACATTGCAAGTTACATAGAAATTAGAACACCCAGTAGTTATGTCTTTCTTACCAAAATTTTTTGAAGGCAAGTCTGTTTGGGTTAGTTCAGTGGTTACTGTAACTATAATTTATCGCATTTTCACTCACAATTAAGGGTGAGGGCACTAAATACCTAAATTTTCTCACTGATTTGTTAGAGCGAATTCAATAAAAGAATTGTTTTTTGATTGAGAGAGCTTAAATAATACAATACATATTGAAATTAGAAACAAAAAAGTATCTAGCTGAGGTAAGTGCAACGCGAAGCCATAAAGTTCTGTGTATGATTAATGTGGCAAAAGAAGAACCTCAGCAGAAAAAACCCTGACCTCGCCCGAAAAAAAAAATTATAAAAATATTATATATCAGAGAATCTTGAAGGATATCTACGTGATCTAGGAGAACATCTTCATGTAATCCATCTATGGACAGAGAAAAACAGATTCTTCACAAATCTACCCCTTATTCTTGATTTGAAATGAAAAATTGCAAAAGCAAAAAATCTAATTATTTAGAATAAATTAAGTTATTTTCAAATTAAGCATCAATTTCAGAAATGCATTCGTTATTTCAGGTGTAGACATGAAATCACCTTGTAATTTATAAATAGGACAACTCTTTATAAGATGTTCTATTGTCTCCTCACTTATAAATAGGGCTCTCAATCGAATTTCATCTGAAGAGCATGCTGTTGAATCTTCCATGGCCTGTTTCAATGCGATTTAGAACAGACCAAATTCTCCTGGGAAGGTCAAAACCAGGAACTCTGATGTAAGGATCGGTTCTTGTCACTTCTATTCATATCGATTAAAAATTTGACCAAAATGGTTTACGCGAATCTGGGGACCTTATTATCTGGAATATGGGAGAGTAGGGGAAATGAATTTGGAAAGGAATTAAATTTTTTCCAAAAATTCAAAGTCTCTCTGCGAATATGGGGAGGTACAATATTTGAGAAGACTGGTAACCAAGGAGTATAGTCCACTGAAATTAGACTTTTACTTCGGACCAATTCATACAAAAGCAAATGAAGGCTTTTCGGGTAGGTCTCGGTGTCCCAAATGATATCCCAAAAATCCCCTAGGCGGGAGTGACCGCATAAAATTTGGCAACGCTGTAAAGGGCTAAAATCCTGTCCCAATGTGATTTTTCGTGAATATCTCGGTCCCTATGAAACTTACGACAAAAATACATCAGTGCAAAAAGAAAGCTGATGGAATTTCCTAGAAAAAAGGTTTCGGGTCGTTTTTTGATATAAGCAACGGTTTCGTCACAATCTCGCCTTCAATTTGAACGTATGTGATATTCTGGATAATGGGGGTACTCTATTCCACAACACCTTTGAGGATGACTACAGGGTGCGTTTTTCTCAAAGTTGTATCCCCTAATAGGCCTAATCCACGCCTTTTTTGATTTTTGGAAAGGCGTTCGAAAGCTAATTTTCTTCTCCTTCGTCTTCTCCTTGCTATGAATGCATGTATATTTTCTTCGATGACATCCGTGGAGTCAATCTAAGAGTTTTGGATTTCTGCTTCTGTCACATTTCATTTTTCTCAGGAAACTTCAAGTGGTTTGGCATTCAGGCAGGATTTTCCATGGCGAAACAGATGTTCACAGATGTTGTTGTGCTGCGTCAAGGGTTGGAGGTGAAAGATTCAATCTCAATTCAATTCAGCTCTAATCAAGTAAGAATACCGGTATTTATTGATGCGTCAACGAGGCTGACGAGGAGAAAGAGAAAAAAATAGCAAAAAAGGACAAGCGTAAAATAATTTGTCACATTTCTACCCTCATTTTTAAAGAAAATATTATAGCACTTGCCGGAGATGATTGGGCAAAATCTTTTAAAAACCGTGTAACGTTTGACACAGATGTAGTTGCAGCTGAAGCTGAATATCATCAAATTTGTTTCAACAAATTCAACTTGCTAGTCTCCGAGAAAATGGTGGTTGGTCATCCTGCGTATGAAAATGTTCCCAACGCAATGAAGGACATTTTTTCTTTCATTGAAAATCATGAAGACTCTCAGTTTAAATTGACTGGATGGAGAGCAATACTGACAGAAAACATACCTGATGACAAGAAAATTAAGAGAAAACTCGAAGAGAAGTATGGAAATCGTATTGTTATCACCTCAAAGGAAAACAGGATATCTTGAATCAAGCTTGGTACAATAGGAAAGATTCTGAGGCAGAATTATTGGTACTTCTGCAGCACCAAGCGACACGACATCTGCTCTGTTCAATAAATGAAAGACCGCAGCTTTGAAAATGCTTAAGGAACGGCAGGACTTGAAAGAGACAGCTGAAATCTTCAACAAAAATAATACTGCACATAACCTTTAAGCGGAATGAAGTTTTTCCTCTCATTAAATAACTCTCCATAAATCACTACCGATATTCTTCCTTGATTAAAGCTGTTAGCAGAAGCAGACCAGTGAGACTGAATCTTTCACCTCCAACTCTTTACGCAGCAAAATAACATCTGTGAACATCTGTTCACAGTGTAATATCAAGTACAACAATGGCTTGGTAACAATTCGAATCCTGAGGAGTGGGGGTAGATGTTAAAGACAATATATTGTAACAAAAAATGACATCCGAACTTCCTGCGCCTGATTGTCTTTCAAAAATGATATTTTGCAACTGTACGAAAGGTTGTGGACCAATTTGTGGCCGTCGGAGTTTGAGACTTCGTTGCTCACCGGTTTGTGGCAATTGCCATGGAAAATCCTGCCTGACTGCCGAACCATTTGAAGTTTTCTGAGAAAAATGAAATATCACAGAAGCAGAAATCCAAAACTCTTAGATTGACTCCACGGATGTCATCGAAGAAAGTATACATGCATTCATAGAAGGAGAAGACGAAGGAGAAGAAAATTAGCGTTCGAACGCCTTTCCAGAAAACAAAAAAGTCGTGGATTAGGCCTATTAGGGGATACAACTTTGAGAAAAACGCACCCTGTAGTCATCCTCAAAGGTGTTGTGGAATAGAGTACCCCCATTATCCAGAATATCACATACGTTCAAATTGAAGGCGAGATCGTGACGAAACCGTTGGTTATATCAAAAAACGACCCGAAACCTTTTTTCTAGGAAATTCCATCAGCTTTCTTTTTGCACTGATGTATTTTTGTCGTAAGTTTCATAGGGAACGAGATATTCACGAAAAATCACATTGGGGCAGGATTTTAGCCCTTTACAGCGTTGCCAAATGTTATGCGGTCACTCCCGACTAGGGGACTTTTGGGATATCATTTGGGTCACCGAGACCTACCCAAAAAGCCTTCATTTGCTTTTGTATGAATTGGTCCGAAGTTTGGGCCTATTTCGACCTAAATGCAGTGGACTAGTAGGTGAAGATCAGATAGTACCAAAGATAATCCTCATAGAAAAGTGGGCATCATTTTTTTAAATGAACACTGGTCAACCAAACAGGGTTTTTACCCTGTTTATATTGAGTGGCAGAAAAAAACCAAGGCTAGCGCTAAAGTACTAGTTTCTGAAAGATATTATTCGGAGTTGTAAGCAAATGCAGATCATCTAAATGGGCATTGAAATTTATAGAGGAATCAAGTTTGATTCCGAGATCTAGGATTAAAATTATGTTTCAAGGAATAAGAACTGAAAGTGAAACTCAATTTTCTGTATTCCTGATGACTATTTAAATGAAAACATGAAATCTCGGTTTTATTATCATTAAGGCACAAACGCCACAACAAAAAAATTCTTCATGATTTCCAAATCTGCGGAAAGGGTACTTTCTATCGTCTAAAAATTAGAATGATGGAAAGCAACAGCAATATCATCATCAAAATGATTTTTTTGGAAGAAGTTGTTGAAATACACACAAATATAAATTAAATAGAAGAGCTATTAAAACTGAATCTCACTATCATTATCCATAAAATCCTTCTGTAGGATAGGATATTTTCTAATAGTCTAACCCTTTTTCCACATTTTACATGTTAATTGTGCTAGTCATTCTGATTTTCAATAATAACTTCCTCATTAGCCTCATTTGACATACAATTGAGGGTTTTTTTTTCGAAATGATAACAATTGGGGCAATATTAAGATCTTACCGAGGATCTTACTTATGGCAAACACTAAGGATTATAATAGGTAAAGTTTAAAATCGTGAAAAATTTGTAGTTTATCACCGATTTCGCCCACTCTGTACACTACATAAAATTCTCATATCGATTAGCTCTTTTTCTTTCTGTTAAAAAGTTGTAGTTCAGGTATCATCTATTTTGTCCACCCTGTACAGGGTATCTCAAATTGCTTGATTTTGGCTGTTTCTGGTACTTCTAGACTAGATAGGTAAAAACGTTGAGAGGAGTCCTCGGCTCTATTTTCGTGAAAACACCGGAAGTGAAACCGTTTCCTGATATCTTCATCTGTTTTGAAGATATTATAAAATTTTTTGGATTTAGAAGATGTGCGATAACTTTTTCATTTTCTAAAATATCTGGAAAAGATGAAAGCTTTCAAAAAGCACTTTAAGACTAGGAATAAGATATCATTCAAAATTGTGTTTATCTTTAAATTTTTTTCATGATAAAAAATGAAAAAAAATGCGTTCGTATTCAAAATAAAAAAATTGTTTTTCACGAGAAAAAAAAATTTACAGTTTCTTATTTCCGGTGAAAAAGCGCTTCTGGAAAGTTTTCGTCGTTTTCAGATATTTTCGTAAATAAAAAGGTTATGGTGAAACGGTTTTCACTAATGATGTTTTCACGAAAATCGAGCCCAGGACATCTTTCAAAGTTTTTACCTATCTAGTAGAGAAGTACCTTAAACTGTCAAAATCAAGCAATTTGGGATACCGTGTACATTTATTAGAATTCCGTTCTAGAGAACGGAATTCAATTCTCTACAACTTTCTGATAAGACTTTCACATTTACAATGTATCACGGAAAGTTCGACACAAAACGTGGGGAGAAAATAAAGCTTTTCACCATCATTTATTTTCCAGTGCTTATATCCTGAAAACGGTTTGGAATTGTCATGCAAATCATTGACTCAAAATTGTATGGTTTTACGAAGTGACGCACCATTTTCGGGATGCAGGGAAAAAAAACTAAAAATGGGGCCTTCTACCTCCCAAATCCCGTTTCTAACACTCATCTTGTATGTTCTATAACCTGAAGATTATAGACTAACTCTATAATCTTTGCTAAAACCAATAACCACCCTTAACAAGTTTTCGAGGTAATCCGTTGCGTCGCCTCTCACGCACTCTACACCCCATTTACATTCATTAATTGGACTAGACTAGATAGATCTCTGAGCATCATTTCGTACAAATTAGTATGAACATAAATTCAATCGCATTTTGTTGGAACTATTTCAAAGGTGAATTATTACAAATAACTTCCATTCAGAAAAAATATGACATCAGATAGATTTTTGTTAGATCTCTGACCACTATTAATGAAGATCTTGAAGCAGTCCCGATACAAACAATGAAAATATCCAAGTTCAACACGCTGGGAGCTATAAATACCCACTTGATAAGGTCGTCAGATATCGTATTCCTGCATAGCCATTATTCATGCACCATTCTCAATTTTTGGAACGATATGTCACTGCAGAATTGGTAGCTCTCTTTATAATTTCGATAGCTTGAAATTTTGGAGGACCTTATCTGCTCATTCTCATTCATGAGGTGATAATTTGCTCTTTTTGTCGTTATCATTCTAGCTAGGTACCATTATTATTGAAATTTCCCAGAACACAGGCCGACTCGCAGTTTACGGCCACGTTTTATTGATAAAAATGTTCGAGGCCTCCTACGGTTTTATTCACAGCCGAGCTCAACATAGAAACACGGTGGGCG
Source organism: Hippodamia convergens (assembly GCA_038502775.1). Classification (NCBI taxonomy): domain Eukaryota; kingdom Metazoa; phylum Arthropoda; class Insecta; order Coleoptera; family Coccinellidae; genus Hippodamia; species Hippodamia convergens. The sequence goes on from CM076610.1 coordinate 53,782,059, forward strand.
ATGATAAATACCTGTGTAATAAAAAAATCACAGTCGAAATTTGACTTTCAACATTAATTGGAGCCATTTGGAGAGGAGGTTCAGATAAAGATTTAAGGCTACACTATTCGATTTGAATGGATAAAATCAGTATTCTGTTTGGAAGGTATAAGGATTTTGCATGCAGAACAAGCGATTCTTCATAACCCGGGTCAAATGTCATTGAATTTTTTAAATAACAATTTCAAACTCTTCGTCGTTCACAAACTATCTATTTTTTCTCCTTTCAATAAATGGTTCTTTGCATGTACCAAATTTCTAATATCTTCGATTTGAGATTATGTTTTGAAATATTTTCCAAAAACTCTACAAGCTGGTTAGAAAGTGTTGCACACGATAACGACCTGTCTTTTTAATTGAGTATACCCAATTTTTATATAAGACTCATGACTAACATGAGATTCTGATTTAAAAATATCCCTTCCCAGACTGGTATCGATTCGTAATGAAATACCCCTCATAATAGTATATTCTAAAACAATTTGCAGAATGAGTTCCAATTCCAACACGAATGCGAAATTCGAAAGCATGAGTGTTGGAATTGCCTTCTGCGACGAGTATCAGACGATATTTTCTCTATTTCAGTCGAGTTTTGTAAAATACTCACGAAATTCCAATAAAAATTCAGATAAGTGACTTTTGTATTATATCTTGGCAGTTGGTGTGACTTATGAAATTTGACAGATTACGGAATTTGAATTGATTTGATTTGAAAATTAAGAGGATCGGAGGTCGGTACAGACAACCACGAAACGAAAAATATAACTGCAAACAATGCTGTAATGAATTTCATTAGAGCACAACTTTTAGTACTGTAATGAACTCATTACGATACTGAAATAGAGAAAGTTCATTGAAATGGCGGTGTCTCATATGAGCAGCACGGTCGAGCCATATTAGGACAAATTAGTTGATTCACCGAAAATCAAAAAAAAATAAAAATTTTAACAAAAATAAAACAATTAAAAGAAATGTAAAACCAATTAATTTACTTTGCGTTTTCACCACGCAAATAGGTAGGTGGTTACTAACAATATTTGTAATTTTTTGGAGTCGGTGTCATCCAACTATGTATGTATTTAGTACTGAAAAACCTACCTTGGCTGATACCGACTCCAAATGAAACAATAAATGTATCTACATCTCTTCGAGTAGTAAAAACGCAATTATTTGTTTTTTTAGTGGATATTAATTTTTTTGGATTATTTTTTCGAGTCAGTTGATTTTTTGTTAAAATCTTCACTTTGGCTCTGAGTCAAAATGAATTTGAGCTTATGAACTGAGTACTGTCGATTCGTCAACATTTAAATAATTCTCCTAACATGAAATTTCCAAGAGACAGATCTAGCAATCTGTATATAATGATATTGCAGATACTAGTAGATCAAACATATTTCAATTTATTTTCGTATTGAAGGGAGTTTCTGAAAAACTGCAGATTCCAATATTTCATTATTTCCCAGTTTCTGTAGAGACATCTCAAAAATTTCATATGCTCACTTGCACCGTCAAATATAAGTCTGACTTACGTTCAACTTAGATTTGAGACGTCGTTTCTCTTGCACCGCAGTTTGAGTGCCTCATGAGTTATGACTATTTTGAGGCGCGAATATTCATGGCTGAATTACCAAAATTGATGATCTATATGAGGATGATTTCGTCTAGAATTAAATAGGGCCGATCACTACCATGCATGATATGGACGAATTCGCATTTTTTCGGCGATTTCGGTTGGCCAAAAAAACTACTCTGCAACTGCTAAGATTAATTGAGGATGATTAAGAATTGCCTAGTGATATGTAAGTACATATCTTATTATATCTTATGTATGATGATGTCGGACCTCAAAGAAGGGAGCTTAAGCCTTGATGATTGTAGGAATCAGAGTGTATCAGCAATGAGTCAACTCCTCACGTGCCTGCGATTCTACTCATCAGCAGGACATTTATTAGCTGTAGCAGTTTTTATGAAAATCCACTAATCTACAGTTTCAAGAATAGTTATTCGAGTTTCAGAATTCATAAAAATGCCTCAGACAGAAGCAGAATTACGTTCACCCAAACCCAATTTTACCAAATTGCTGGATTTCCTCATGATATTGGAGCAATTGATTGTACCCACGTAATTATAACTTCTGCAAGTACTATTTACTCTTGTGAATGTGAAAAATGATATTCCACAGGTGGAGGATTATGTCATTCAAGTAACAAATAAAGAATTGTTAAAATCAAATCAAATCATTTGCTTCAAATAAAAAAAAAATAGGTTGTACTGTGCCTGTTCGCCAGCGGCTCGAAGTATATGTCGTTCTGTGAATCAGTGAAAAGGAAAATGTATAGACAAATTATCTTGTTTGTCTATGAATTCGCGTGCTCTTCATACTTCGAATTGCTTAGTGCCGACACAAAACCATATAGTCATATCGCATTTCTATGTCAAAACAAACAAATTTACTGATTTATACAGTGTTGCCAGATTTGGCATTGCTTAGCGCGTGCTTAACAAATTCGTTTCTATTAGATATGCTGTGCAAGATCTGATCCATTAAGGCGGGGAAAAGCCTGACTCAAAATTCAAGGGCGGCTTAGATAAGTCTGTCTCAACCAGAAAATAATGTTTCGTCATAATTTTTTATGATTGTTGAATAGTTTTTTTTTCGATCGGAAAAACAAGTTACCTTTGAAGAGTTCTGAGTGTAGGTTATTGTTTTTAGAAAAGGCTCCCTAAATTTTTTCAAAATCTTATTATTCAAGCTTCCAGTATCGTAAATCATCTATCTGTTTGAAAGAAATTGATTTTTCAGACTTTTTTCTCGAAGGTAGGTATATGATATAATTTCTATCTAAAGAATTAACATAATATGCAGGCAAAAATTTAAGGATTTCAATTTCTTGATATTTACAAAAAATTTCAGTAAATGAAACTGGAAATTCGAGTATTCTCTAATATTTTTCTTGCTCCGACATATCCAAACCTTCATAGTCCGAAATAACAACGAAAATTGATCCATCTATCTGAGCTAGATCGTTCAACTACGTCCTAACTCACGATTATTTCATCGGTGGATTACTATTGGGTCCATCATCAACATCCGTAGAAACTCAAGACACCGACTATATAATTAGTGCAGAATGTAATGTGGACTTAATGACGGTTCGTGAACCTTTGAAACGAAAAAATGAGATGGAGGTTGGAAAACGACTTGAATACTGGTCAACATTTAAATGGATAAGTACCTGAACCTTTCGACTTTCTATTGGATCTATCGAAATACATTTATATAACCAGGTTAGGAATACGAATAAATAGTTGAGCTTTCATGCATAGTTCTTGGTGAAAATTCAGTTTGCTGATCTTTTCGGATTTTTTTTACTTTATTTTCGAGACATATTGAGTTTTTGTTGAATACATTGGGTTACCGCAAGTTTGATTAATGAAAAAATTAATATGAAAAAGGAAAAGTAACAATATTCAAGAATGACAGCTTAGAGAAACATGAGCATTCATTGCTCACTTCCAGTATTGAATTGGAGAAACTCAAAAAACAGGCATTGGAAAGGCAATTTCTGGCAGAAAGGGATAGTTGAATGATCTCGAATGGAAGAGGCTCAAAAATACTGCTAAGAGCATTGTACTCTTTAGTAAAATTATGAATTGCTCATACCATAAAAAAATATGAGAAATACAGGGTGTACCAAGTTCGACGACCTATTAGGCGTTTCTGGAGAACTGGACCTATTTGAAATCTGAAAATTAAGATTATGATATTGTTCGATATTATCTACCAAGCTAAAATATTCCTGAAGCCTGGAAATTTTCAGGGAGTGAAAAACAATTTTCAAAAACTTTTTTTTCTGTTTTTTTGTTTTCGAATTTCCAAAATATCGAGAAAAAACTGAAGAAAAAAGGGAGATAAGAGTATTCAGTACACAACCGTTTTCACATTTCTGAAGTCGAAGACTGTAGAAATATTGTACATTTTTAGAATTTTGAAAAACTCATCACAGGGTGTTCCAAATGTTGGGTCAAAAATTGGGATCAAGATTGGCCCATAACTTTCGTTTTTCAGATTAGAACCCTATTTTTTATGATTGCATTGAATTGTGCGACGAAAAATGATGATTATGTTTCAACATGTTAATGCTCCTAAAATAAATAATTCTTCAGTTATTTAGGATTTTCTGATTTAATGTCGTAAGTAGCGTCAAATTCATAAAATCTGTTTCATATCAACAATGACCTTAGTCATAGAAGATAAATTATTCCAATTACTCTTTTCTGAATTTACCATTGTTATTATGGAACAGATTTCATGATTTTTCGCTACGTACGACATAAAATCAGAAACTCCTAAATAACTCAAGAATTATAAATTTTAAGAGGATCAACATGTTGAGACATAATCATCATTTTTCATCGCAGAATCCAACGCAATCATAAAAAAATAGGGTTCTAATTTGAAAAACAAAAATTATGGGCCAATCTTGATCCCAATTTTTGACCCAACATTTGGAACACCCTGCGATGAGTTTTTCTAAATTCTAAAAAGATAAAATATTTCCACAGTTTTCGACTACAAAAATGTGAAAACGGTGTGTGCTTAAGATATCTAGATTAGGAATAACAAACATAATACTGAATACTCTTATCTCCTGTTTTCCTTCAGTTTTTCTCGATATTTTGGAAAGTATTATGACAAATGAAATTCTATCAAATTCGAAAACAAAAAAATAAAAATTTTAAATTTTTGAGAATTTTTTTTCACTCCCTGTATAACTGAAAGTGGTCAAGCTACAAGAATATTTTAGTTCGGTAGATAATGTCAAAAAATATCATAATCCCAATTTTCAGATTTCAAATAGGTCCAGTTCTCCAAAAACGCCTAATAGGCCGTCGAACTTGGTACACCCTGTATATTGGTGAATTTAAACGATGACTTCAAGCAATGGACAGAGACAAATATATTCGCTACTCGACTAAACTACTACTAGCCTAGTCTGAACAAGCTCATGAAAAGGATCATATTCACTTCATTGAAAATAACATATGAGCTAATTTTTTTTTCATGAATGAGGACCAATTCATATTTAAAATGTAAGAGTCAGGTTCTAGCCAAGTGACGCGACGTCCATAGTATTTGAGACATACTAACGAGTGCCGATAATTAGTGTCATACTAATGAAACTAATTTCCAATAGACCAGTCGACTCCCGCGATGATATAAGAAATATTGAAAGCGCCTCGATTTTAATGACTTCCGATTAATTGCCGACACCACGGAGGCATTCATTAATATCTCTTAGACAAACAATATTCAATTCCGGAAGATTTCAAACCAAGTACCTACCTAGTAGATTAGAGAGGCTCTGAAGAGGATTGAGGTGTCAAAATGACATTTTAAGAAGAAATATATCTGCGCATGCGAAATATAATGATAAACGCTTTCACGCTTTGATATTTCTCTATTTCAGTATAGCTATGAGTTCATTACAGTACTGAAAGCAGTGCTGGTAATGAACTCATTAGGTACAGCATTGTTTTCAGTTATATTTGTCGTTTTGTGGTTGTCAACACTGACTTCGAATACCGAATATCAATTTCGTAACAGTCAAACCAACTGCCAAGATATAAAACAAAAGTCACTAGGATGTATAAACAAAACTTGACTGAAATAAAGAAAATATGGTCTAATACTCGTTGCAAAATGCAATTCGAAGACTCATGTGTTCGACACCTCGCTACTTCGTCGTTCGTTCGCATAAGTATTCGAGTAGGAGCTCATTCTGCAAGTTGTTTTAGAATATATTACAATTATTTAATTATACGCAGAGCCACGCTCAAATTCCATTTCGTATAAAATCAAAATAAACACACGTAAAATGCTACCACCTAATAGATACACTGGATTTTAAGAGGAATGTTTGAAATTGCTTCGTACGTCCTGAAAAGTGTTCGCTGTGGAAAAGAAGTAGGAAAAGTTTGACAATTATAGAGTGAGAGAGATAGTTGAGAGTCACATGATATAAACCCCTATTGAGGTGAAAGCAATGTTGGACAGAAAAAAATTAAAAATTTGCAACAATTTTTTCTTATCTATGAATTCAAGTCTGTTTTGATATTTTTCATTTGGATCCATACAATTTTATTGAAATACTGAAATATATATAATATGTATTGTCCCAAATAACAAATAATTTTATAATTCAAATAATGAAAAAAAATATATATTTTCAGTCTCTAAAAGAGAAACTTTCAGAAAAATTGGAGTCTTACGAGAACAAACTACAATTAATAGTAAACAGTTCATGTTTCCTTGATTAGAAAGATGGTTTCAATTTTCAATAGATCTACCAGATGAATTTGAAACACTGTGCAATAATATTCTTTTCACTTCTGTTGAAAATTCTGAGATCTATCATTTGTATTTCGAGATTCTAGAAGAAATTCGATGATGATATTAATGCGCGTTACGATACAGTTCACCTATATCATATTTCTTATCGGTACCTACTGCAAATTACATGCTAGAAATTATGGTGTGACGTAGATACTTACTTCTATTAACGCGTTATTAAGGTGGCACCACAATTATTGAAACGATCAAATTATGGATTGATTGATTTAATGGTTCGATTCCGATTCAAATTATCACAAAATGTAAGATTTGAACCTGCTCCTTTATAGAGAGGAGATTGTTATTACATGTTTCGGAAATGGTCTGCAATAAATTGAATATAGAATATTCTTCTCTTATTCTATGATACATCTGGAAAAATTAATCGTGCGAGAATGTCTGAGTTTCACACAATTTTCATGGTTGGCATCTTGACACGAATTTATTTATTATATGTCAAATTTATGACAAGGCAAAATGTTCTGCCAACTCACATTTTTCAACCAAAAATCACTGAACGATATTTATGGCAATATGGCCTTGATTGGAGTGAAAATTCAATGAATTAGAGAAGAAAATGTTTGAGGTTGAGTAAAACAAGATGAGGGTTGGGTAGAGCTGGATGTGTGCCTATTTCAATCTTCAGTTTATCAAATGAAATATCTTCTTCAACCCATTGGCTCCAACTCCAACCATTTTTAAATTTTTCAATGCGAGTATGTATACAGGGTGGCCATTTGAAAACGAAACAGACGAGATTACAGACGAAATAAATTTTTTCGATAAAAATGCTAGGACAGGTCGATTTCTGTTTCGAGGGGGACAACTTAAGATGTAGGTTACGGACGCATAGCGCTTCAACCCTTGCTACTACAACCCTCACCCCCAATTTTTGAATAGGGAAGATGGGGTGAGTGATACCTCATTTGAAAGGTATTTTTATACTGATTTCAGCACAGTAATTGTTTTTTCATTTTATGCATTAGTTCTCGAAATACGGGGTGGCCATTTGAAAACGAAACAGACGAGATTACAGACGAAATAAATTTTTTCGATAGAAATGCTCGGACAAGTCGATTTCTGTTTCGAGGGGGACAACTTAAGATGTAGGTTACGGACGCATAGCGCTTCAACCCTTGCTACTACAACCCTCACCCCCAATTTTTGAATAGAGAAGATGGGGTGAGTGATACCTCATTTGAAAGGTATTCTTATACTGATTTCAGCACCGTAATTGTTTTTTCATTTTATGCATTAGTTCTCGAAATATTCTTGACTAAGCATTTGAAAATGAAGTGGTGTTTTCATTGCACTTGTAGTGTTTGTTTGTGAAAAACCTTTCAAATGAGGTATCACTCACCCCATCTTCCCTATTCAAAAATTGGGGGTGAGGGTTGTAGTAGCAAGGGTTGAAGCGCTATGCGTCCGTAACCTACATTTTAAGTTGTACCCCTCGAAACAGAAATCGACCTGTCCGAGAATTTCTATCGAAAAAATTTATTTCGTCTATAATCTCGTCTGTTTCGTTTTCAAATGGCCATTATATTGTGTGGGCTAGTTGGAAAGTTTATGATGATGGAATTTTACCATGCCTATAAGTTTTTTCCAATTACATATATCATTATTAGAAAAATGAATAAAATACTCCGATGATCTAAATGCAGAGTTTTCTTCTGAATAAGATTTTGTACTGTGAGAAAACCTTTTCGAAATTAATTGACTTGGCTATCGATTTGTCTAAATTAAGTATGCCGGAAATTCGGAAACCCCGTAGAATTTTAAATAACTATGAAAACTTATTCATAGACAAAATCTCACTTTACTGCGAATAATTTTTTTCTAAAAGTTATGAAAATTTTCCAAAGTCCTTACCATTTATGAATTATCGAAATATCTCACAACCGCTTACTTCAAAACAGAAAAAACGTTTAAATTTTCAAAACGATTTCTGAAAATTCGAAAAAATTATGATGTTCCAAAAAAACATATTTTTGCTCATTACTACTTTTTTTAAGACACCTGAGGCCTAGAGAGTTCAAGCACCTAACACCAAAAATTTCAGCAGAAAAATCAATATTATTCGGTCGATGAATTGTGAAGCTCATATCTGACAATGAGAATATGGATTTTTTTTAAAAAGAAAAAATACAAAAATTCGTTGCACATATATCCGAAATAGTCATAATCGAAACGAATACCATTTTCAATCTAGGGGCTCGGAGATCATCAGTATCCCAAATCCCTCAGAGACAAAATCTTAATAAAGAACGTTTACTTTTAAAGCAACTGGTATAAGCCTTCTGAGTAAATAAATACAAATGGCGACATCTTGAAGCGTCACAAGAGAAGTTCCACATATCCATTCACATGCTGAAAAAACTGCGTACATCTTCTTTCACTCCATGAAATTTTAGCAGTAGCCCTACATTCAGGGCGAATTGATATTCACAATTTGGACCAAGCCATTGCAACATATTGAAAAGAAAACTCTTGAGGGATTTAGTCAAAAATCGTCAATTTCAGACAACATCTTCAACTCCTGTAACAGTAGCACAAACATTATTCCTCTAAATAATGAATGTAATGAGAAAAAGGAGGTGATCATCAAATTTTGTCGTCATATTATGATGAAGTGAAAAGTTCTCTCCGCGATTACATCTGAGTGGTTTTGAAATTATGAAGTTTGGATTGTTCCTCTCCTATGCCACTCTAATGATCGCGTTGAATTCCATACAATTCCATGCAGGCAGCAATTTATATAAAATTATGGAAATATTTCATGACCACACCGGAAAAGGATAATTGCTCCAAACCTTATTGTGTTTCTTATTTTACGTTGTTGCCAAATCTGAATAGCCGGAAGCTTCAATAAAAAGTTATGTTGGTTCACATGCTAGGGCTATTTAACCATTTATAAATATTGCCGTTTTTATCAAGACAAATATATTTGGCAAACCATTTTCAGAAGAATTATGGTCGGTTTCATGAGAAAAGAGCTCCACTAGTTCCACCATCTTGTTCATTTTATATCTGTCTTATTTCATAATTAAGTTATTTATGATGTGAGTGTTGAAAGTGATGTTTTATTTTGTGAGTGAAGAAGTTTGTGAAATCGGCGGAGCGAATTCAACGATTTCACGAACAAAATAAAATCACTTTTCACACAAATATCATACAATTGCTTTTTATATAACTGCCCTATTTTGATAATAAAATAGGGGAATTTGGAATGACATTCAATTACAAAATGCATTTTAATACTCAAGTATGGTTTCGAGGCTATACTTAAAGTAAGAAATGTATTTCTAAAATGGGTGGTTAATTTCAAAATAATTTGATTTATTCTAAATATTTGGTTTCTTTTCTGCTTTTGTCTTTTTTCATTTCAGATTAAGAATTGCGAGTCGTTTTGTGAAGAATCTGTTTATCCGAGCCCATCGACGGATAACATGAAGATGATCACACTGATGTCTTTCAAGATTTTCCTGATATTTATTATTTTAAGTAATTTTAATTTAATTCCCCTTTCCTCATTTAATCATACTGCAGACCTGCATGCTAGGTACCTTTTTGTTTCAATATGTATTGTATCATTTTTGCTCTCTTAATCAGAAGAATATATACCTATATATAATACTCAAGTGATCAAAAAGTTGTTATGAATCAAAATAACAAATAAATCATTGGTCATTAAACTGTTGACTATTTCGGTAATTACATTGCACTACACCCTTCTGTTATCAAATTTCGTCGTTTTTTTCCTGAAATACATAAAAAATAATTGCACTGTCAACCGAGTTGGTATAAATATAATCTGTTCTTTTCCCAATTGATTTCATCCTACAATTATTTGTTTTCCTTTTAATAAATTATCGATCATGGTCTAATTAATGTTCACTTTTAAAATGTTTTCACCCAATATCTGTGAGTGGGAACAGCACTTGTAACTAGCTTTCAAATTCTTGTTAGTTGAAACGGAAGGGAGAGTAATATTGATTTGAGAATGCATGATGGTGGTATAAAATTGTCAATATAGACATTTACTTAGACCCGCATAAAATGGTTTGATAAGATTCACCTACACATTAATACGAATCAAGATTCAGATTGTATGTAAAACGGACAGTAACAGTAATCCATTCCAGCTGTGACTTATCGGCAATAATTTTTCATTTATGTGGGTCTAGCTACAGATAAAAATGAATTAATCAGGAAGAGGAAAAATTTATTTACCTTCAAATTGTTCGAGTCTTCACGACTCTCTCAATTTAATTTTCACCTCTTAACGAGTTGTTCGCAGAAAGAAAGACAAAGCATCACAGGAACGATAAGAATAATACCAAAAATAGAAAAACCTTCACAAAATATAAAAATTAACAGTACCGCCCATATACAAGGGAGTTTTCGAGTTGTACATAATATGTTCTGTAAAGGAGCATTTTCTTCTCATACCATTTTTTTCATTCATCCTAGATAAAAATATATACCAATTTCAAAATAAGCTATTGCACCCCGAAAATCTCCCCACTGATGTTTTTCCAAGCATCACAAGTAACATTTCAACCTTGTGAATAATGTAGCAAATTTCATTCCGTGTCTCTGTCGAACAGAATTGCATTCAGCCATAATATACAATTTTTTTCATTTCACAGATATTTGTTAACAAATTATTCGAAAACGTCGAATTTTTAGCGAAAATACAATAAATACTTTCATATCTCAAAATGGCTGAGTATCCATTAAATTCAATATATTTTTAGGAGTTGAGTCCTTTAAACTTCTGGTGTTTTATTGAATCTTATTGTTAATGATGGGCATATTGAAGAAAGGTTTATTACATCAATAGAAATACCAGAACTCAGTTCGACATTAAAAGAGTCTTCTGGGCTTATTTTCCGTGGTCAGTTAGGAGTCCTTTTACCCAACGTTTCGTCTACATCTTCAATACGCATCTTCAGAAGATTTTTGGTCCAAGATTGTAACTAGACCGTTGACTTACTGACCGCTCTGTTGCAGGTTTCTATCCTGAGCTGTTATTAGCAGGTCTTCTTATGGAGGGAAAAGGGAGTGTTGACGTGTGCGAATTCATTGGCCCATTGCTGCCATTCCAAATCTGCTTGATTCGAGACCTGTCCAAGACTAGCAACCATGTGCCATTTACCAAGGGTGTTTCATGCTTTCTGTTCTCTTAGAGAGACACAACATGGAGACAACTTGGCCAAAGGATCAGCACTACCAAAAAAAGTCGACCTACATTCACAAGCTTTGCGACTGCTGCATAGTCTATATGAGAATTAAGGACCACGAACGATAATAACAATTGAACCAGGCAGAAAAATCTATAATATATATAAGCTTCTGTCGACTCAGTATTGAACGCTGTAACAGGGTTTACGTTTACGAGATATAACTGAAAAAAAATTTCAATTGTCAGAAAAAATTAACATATCTGCATCCCTATTGATGCGTTAATGTTCACAAAAACTTACTATTTGAAGGATTTATTTTAAACAGATTCAATTATTTATTGATAATTCATCATAAGACAATTTCATTCATTGTAATAATAATTGATTTTAAAATTGAACAATAACAAAAGATGTTTCATATTGCTGCTGATCAGAATCGTTAGATATATATTGAATCGATTCCACAATTTCATCAGATATTTTAATTTGCTTGGAAGAAGATGGAAAATACAATATTCTGTAAATTCTCATTCACCAGTGGTACAAAAAAAGTTTGTATTTCTTGAATAAAATGAGTATTGTCATAGTACATTCGAAAGAAATTCCCTTGTATATACTCCAAAGCATTCATAGGTATTTCCAAAAATATAGTTTTCTAAGGTTTCTTCATATCGTTCAACAACTCCAAACCTACTTTGAAAAGAAAAATATTCAATTATAGTTATTTCAGTATCACATCACAATATGATAATCGAGAACAAATATTCCAATAAAATTAAAGACGCCTTGGTATATTATTCTTCTATACCCATTGCGCCAACTTCAATAATTTGTAAAGTTGAGAATGTTGAAGCTCATCTCTCCTGAACGTAGCAAAAAACTCACTTCCATCGCGAAGAAACTACCTCAAACTTGCCTGTTTTATGGCAATTTCCTATGTCATTAACAAAGAATCCATTGAATTCAGGTGAGCAGTCAGCTACAGTTGTCCCCTTTTCGCAGTTCTATGCGAGAAGAAAAAGTCGTATACAGTTTCTACTCGAAATAAATTATACAAAGGTCTCATGCAACATGACTCGAAAACAGTTACTTTGATTACACCAATTGTAAATGTATTATAACACGTAATTTGTAGATGCATATCTTCTAATGAACTTTCTCAAGATCTAGAGATCCATAAGAAAAACTCATGAAACTCATGTGCAAGATATATTCATCGCATTTGTTAAATTGTAATAAATTTCTTTTTCAAGGAAGAGTGATCTGAAGACGAATGGATGTTCTTAGAAGAAACCTACTGAATACTTGGAGTTTCATTGCATTTAAGGTCCGTCCCACAGGAATTTTTAGATAGTATTCTATAAGAAGAGCCTATAAATGAAAACGATGGTCAAAAACTTATATACCTCTTGAAATCTTCAATTTGCGGAGAAAATTCAAAAAATGTGATGCAATATTTCGTATAGAAAAACACATATTATAAAAATGTAAAAACGAACGTGAACAATCTATCAATAACTATCAAATGTCACGAATATTGTCGATATCATAGAACAAGATGCTGAAGAAAAAATACAAATACAAGAACAATCAATCGTTAGGTTAATACAATTTCATGAACAATCAGTGTAAAAGAGGCTATGGAAACACGTCAGTCGAATAAAAGACAACAAAAACATAAAATAAAAACATGAAACGAAAGAGCAAAACAAAACACACAAACTTTTTCCAAATTCAAGTTGCATTGGATAAATACCTTATCATGATAACTTCCTACTCAAATTCTTTACATCGTTTTTTTATTCAAGTGTCATATTCTCTAAATATATCATTTCGCTAATATTTCTTCTATAAAGTTATTTTTCTACATCTAATATGCTTTAAGAAAGTCAAATGTGTTTCCCTCTGTGTGTTCATGTTTAGATGTCTTGCACATTTGATTTTTATTATATCTCATTCCTTTCAAGAAAAAAAACAGTGTGTCTCTGAGATATTTCTAGCGCTTTTTTTATATAAAAACATAAACCTTCTACCCGTCTTTGAGAAATTAAGAAAATACATCATGCAAAAATACTTTCCCGTTTGAAATACCCCTCTGACGTACCTACGATTTTTCTTTGAAATAATTGTCATCATAAAAATCTCATGTCAAAAAATGAGCTATGGGAGCTACTTCTCAAAACTCTTCAAATCTCATTCGCAGATAAGGGCAGTTTCAAAGCAATAAATAGTCAGTTTTAAGAAGGAGAATCAGCGTATCGGCAGGCAAAACTTATAAAGCAAAATGTCATTATTTTGCCAGTCATCTCACCTTGATGTTTGTCACAGTTATTCAACGACGTCCTATATATGAAGTCCTTTCAGTTCTTTAATCGATTTCATATGAATTATTTTATATTGCTCCAATTTGCCATATATACGATGAACTAAACTAAATATCTTCTTATTTTTATTATCTTCAAAATATTGGGATTCCCTCTCCATAATTAGTTCGTTAACAGTTTGGGCACAACCGAAATTGCCACAAAATTGATACAAAATCTGCATTGTTTGTACAGGGTGGGAAAAGTTGCGGATACCTGAACTAAATTTTGTTACCCAACGAGATGGAGGAAAATGACACATTACGGACGTCTTCTTTAGAGAAACTGATAATGCCATCAACTACATTCCTATATCTTCATTTGTTTTTGAGTTATAGAGGCTAAAATTGAAATTTTAGCCTCTATAAAATGAAATTCTGTTTCTGTTCGTGCTAGGATGGAATTATAATATTACGCAGACAACGGATGACAACTTTTTCAAATTTTTATTGAGTCCTCAATTAAAAATGGTATGAATTTTAAAATGTTGTCAAAAATTATACTAGCGAACCTTCAAAACCTAAATTGAACTGTACGCCTAAGAGCAAAATAACCTCTAGCTCCAAAATCCCTTCACCTCATCTTTCACGAACGGAATCATCTTAAGATGAATTGAGTGGAGATATACCCGCCAAACGAGAATAACTTGAACTTGTCCTGTCTGAATCAATCCCAACACCGACACAAGTTTTACTCACAATGGGAAAATAAGAATAATCTGCCTTTCATCCATCTACATGTGAACGTTTCAGTTCACATGCTATTGTTTTCGGAATACTGTTGTTTGTTGTGTCCGTAACTTGAATCGTCGATGTATTTTTTATGCCATTATAAAACTTAATGATACGTTACTTCACTCTTAGTTATATAATTCTGGTTTAATTGGAGATTGGTATAATATAAATGTGATATAGTGGAATTTTTCGTCCGCATATTTTGCGAACAGATTCTTTCCTGTGATGCCAATGGAGAATTGAGGGACATTTATCAAACCACAAGAATGAAATGAACGATTCATTATCGGTATTTAATCAACCAAGTTCATTCATGAAGCGATTGAAAATCAAGATATTTTAATGTTTATTGTTCGTTATCATCAATCGCTTGTTGATTGACAAAAACGTTTTTTCACAATAGACCAATTTGACATGGTATTAATTTCGATATATTGATATTTATCCAATTCGGAAAATGTATAATATGAGTCATGGTATATTCTAAATAATTTCCACGATATCTGTCTTCAGCTGGTGGAAGCTAAAATTGAACGAATATCATAACAATTTTTCTCTATTTCAGTATCATATGATACTGAAAGTAGTGCTGGATACATTACAGTTGCCTTCATTTATATTTTTCGTTTTTTGGTTGTCAGTACTGACCTCCGATCTTATCAATTCTCAAATCAAATCAATTCAAATTCCGTAATCTGTCAAATTTCGTAAGTCACACCAACTAGCAAGATACAATACAAAAATCACTAATCTGAATTTTTATTTTAAAATCGAGAGTATTTCACAGAACTTGACTGAAATAAAAAAACTATCGTCTAAAACTCGTGACAGACGGCAATTCCAACACTCATGCTTTCGAAAACTCGCTCCTTCATCGCTCGTTTTCGTATTTCGCATTCGTGTTGGAATAGGAGCCCTTTCTGCAACTTGTTTTAGAATATACTGTTTCCTTTTTCAGTATCGATCATAACAGTACTGAAAGTAGTGCTGTGATGAACTCATCAAGCCTTGTTTTCAGAAATATTTTTCGTTTTGTGGTTATCAGTACTGTTCCCCGATACTATCAATTTTCGAATAGTTACACAAACTGCCAAGCCACAATGCAAAAGTCACTAATCTGAATTTTTATTTCAATTTCGAGAGTATTTCACAAAACTTGACAGAAAAAGAGGAAATATCGTCTAATACTCGTCGAATGTAGAATTAAAAGATTCAGCCAGTGAATTTCTTCAAAATTTTACAAATTCTTGCACAAAATAACCCTGTTGAAAGATTCCAGAAATTCATTCCTCAAATTCAATGTAATTTTTTTCAAATACTGTTTTGTTATATATATTTGCGAGAAACAATTCTCAAATATAAATAAAGTCATAATTAAACAACAAATGAAACTATTATACCCAGCATTAATAACTTTCATTATAAAATGTGAAAACAGCCATTATACAGTGTGTACATAAAGTATGAAATAAATTGATTTTCTCTATTTCAGTATCGTATTAATGAGTTCATTACAGTACTAAAAGTAGTGCTGTAATGAAATTCATTACAGCATTGTTTTCAGTTATATTTTTCGTTTTATGATTGTCAGTACTGACCTCCGATCGAATCAATTTTCGAATCAAATCAATTCAAATTCCGTGATCTGTCAAATTTCGTATGTCACACCAACTGTCAAGATACAAAACAAAAGTCACTAATCTGAATTTTCATTTGAATTTCGAGAGGTTTTCACAAAAATGGACTGAAATAGAGAAAATACCGTCTAATACTCGTTGCAGAAGGCAATTCCAACACTCATGCTTTCGAAAACTCGCTCCTTCGTCGCTCGTTTTCGAACTTCGCATTCGTGTTGGAATAGGAGCTCATTCTGCAACTTGTTTTAGAATATACTATTCTGGCACTGGTTTCAAAAATAGAATGCTGAAACACGTCGATCTACTTTTCAAGAGCACATTTTAGGTCCTCATGTTAAAGGTCTCCCGTTCTGGCTTATAGCCCTAGAGTTTGAAGTGCTAGTGTTAGCTTGTCAAATTTCCTAATTTTAGTGAGGTAGGTTATTGTTCATTATTTAAGTACCTACTTAATTACCTACTTGATTACCTAATCAAAACTCTAGAGTTCTGATAACCTACTTGAATAATAAACAATTAATCAAGTGAGGTAGGTTATTGTTTCTTATTCAAGCAGGTAATCAAAACCCTAGAGTTTGAAGAGTGTACTGCAATTTATGTTAATATGACAACTTGAGAAAACTAATGAAATTAGGAATTTTGACAAGCTGTCATGTTAACAAAGATAACACTTGCAACTTAAGACTCTAGGGCTATAATCTGGAGCGAGAGGTATCACTCGACCCCCCTTCCTATTACAAAAACTACGGGTGGCACTCACCCCCGCTCGGGGGGTGAAGCTATAGGCAAGGTAAAATGCCTAAAATGTGCCCCTCTTAAAAACTAGATCTACGTGTTCCAGCATTTTTTTTTTAAATCCCAGTGCGAGAAAATGAATTTATTCCATCATTTATGTACCTACACAACGTACGACGTATATTATCTTATGTCTTAATATAATATGATTATTTTTAAGGAATTCTTGTTCTTCTAAATGACTGGGTCGATTCTGATGAAATTTCTTGGGTTTGTTTCAGTAGTGAACTCGAGGATGGTTTGATAAACTGACAATAAAATCTACTGGAAAATGTTAATTCGAATAACTTAATATCATATACGTAGATGAAATTGAAATAATAATAATAACTAATAACAATCGTAATGATTCATTTGGCAGACCAAGTTGCGTGGACCAGCTAGTAATATTTGTAAAAAGCTTTGGATATTTTATGAATTTTCTGCTCAAAATATTTTCAATGGAAAAAAAAAAGAAAGTTTAGTTAGATTATCAGATATATTTGTGACATTGAATGAAAATTTTATGTGTCTGTCATCTTAACTGACACATTCCTCAGTGAGCTTTCAAAATGTGACGCTCCCAGCATTAATTAAAAAAAAATTCTTATTTTTAACACAGTGTACCTACATAGGTAAGTAGCAATGAAGAATTCAAACCAGCTTGTAGCATCCTAATAGTGTCTAACGTTTTTCTGGTAGGAAACAAAATGTTTCAAGTTTGAAAATATTTCTCGACAAACCTAGACTTAACCGAAGAAAATGAGAGGTTTCGCGTTACAAAGTGATATGTGAGAAACTAATCCTCCTTTGTCCCACCTCAATTATTCCAAGTTTGCGTCAAAAAGGCATTGCGTTCGGTTACGGACCTTTTGAATCCACCCTCGCACCTTTCTCTTAAGATAATCTGCATGAAACTTGATACTTTAATACTCGCCTATCAATTCTCATACCTACTCATCATTTGCATCTGCTATCATAATATTACAATGGGTGTTTTATCTTCATAAACAATGACATTGCATAATAATTGATACCAGCATGGACTTTTACAGAAGGGAGCGTATCCATGGCTAATACGATCTAAACAAACCGCGGAACCGTTATGCGGTGCGCAAAAACAGGATCGGAGAGAACGCAAATCAGGCACTTCTCGCACGATATAATCGGGAAACGTAAGTCATTGTGTCCATGGAATGTTCGACAGAATTAGAGATGGATGTCATTATCGATGTTATAACGAGCTAATAGATTTTTCGATGTTATCTGCGGCGAGGTGGGCGTCGCTTGTCCTTCTGACGTCGTTGTTAAGGCAATCTTGATTCTGATTTTGATGTCTTCATCTGTTGAACTTGGACATTGGATGTTCATGTCGATAATATTGCCAGCATCTGCATCTAGTCTAAAATCCGAATCGACATCAACCTTCACCGAGCTGATGGATAAATTTCCCATGTTAGGAAACATATTGAAAATAGGTTGACTCAGAAAATCCTGGACAGAATATTTTTCATAATTAAAAAAAAAAAATTATTTTTCATGACATTTTGCAACGTCGTGATAATAAAAAATTTCATCCTGGACTTATGTGTAGAATATGCATAAATAGGGTTGCCTATTATTTGATAATAATAATAATAATAATACTTTATTTGCATTTCAAAATTATCACATACATGTTGAATATACAATAAATAGAAATGAGGTCAGTTACAGAAGGTAGGTAGGTATTAACAAAATCTTAAGTTTTTACATGCAGCAAAATATTCATGTACAGTGTAAGGTTCAATGTTCAATATGAAATCATGCAATTTTCGCCTGAATTCAGATTCCCCTTGAATATTTCGTAAGTATTCTGGCAATTGGTTGAATAATTTCAAACACATATATTCAGCATTATTTTGTGCTAGACTCAAGGAAACCTAGGATACAAATATGGGTCTTTTCGTCTTGTATTATTCATATTAAGATGTTCAGTGAAAAATTCTGGATGGGTTTTTATGAAGAGAGTACACTTATAAACATATAGGCCAGTTATTGTTAAAAAATTATTTTTCTTAAAGACAGTTCTGCAAGACTCACGAAACTTCATCTTATACATGATTCTGATGGCTAGCTTCTGGATTTTAAAGAGACTATTTACATGGTTACTGTTTCCCCATATTACAATGCCATATGCAATTAGCGATTGAAAGTTTGAATAGTATAATACCCTCATTGTATCTCTGTCTACATGATATCTGAGTACATTCAAAGTGTAAATGACCCTATGCAATTTCTTGCTGAGATTTTGAATATGATTATGCCATTTTAAATTATTGTCAAGATGAATTCCCAGAAAGTTGACAGTGTTGGATGTATGGACTACATTTTCTCTAATGTTGACAGTACTTGGAAGATTAAGAAACATCCTTTCAGTATGAAATGTTATACATTCTGTTTTGGTCACATTTAAAAGAAGTTGATTACTAGCACACCAACATTCCACACAGTCTAAAATCTTGCCAGCATGTGTAAATGTTTCTTGAAGATTTCTGCCTAAGGTGACAATGTTAGTGTCGTCTGCGTAGATGGTGACTTCTGATATCACATTGGTTAAATTTTCATTTGCATCAAGTTCAGCTGGTAAATCATTAATATATATGAGAAAGAACAACGGACCCAAAATACTTATCTGCACGACTCCCATCTCAACCATCTTCTCCTCAGATTCATACCTGCATTCCTGGATTGAGATAATTACCTTCTGTCTTCGACCTTGTAGATAGCTTTCTATGAGATTCAACTGCTTATCTCTGATTCCATATTGTTCTAGTTTGGTCAATAGTTGTTGATGGTCAACACAATCAAAAGCTTTTGTTAGATCCAAGAATAGGCCTAAAGGAACATAACCACTATCAATATATTCAATTAGTTTGCTAGTGAGCTGAAAGATTGCTGTCTCAGTGTTTCTGTTTTTCATGAAACCATGTTGTTGTTTGGTAAAAATTCCAAATTTACGAAAAAATGAAAGCAATCTGTTTGACAGTACCTTCTCAAAGATTTTTGAAAATGTTGTCAGCATGCTGATTGGTTTATAGTTACCCATTTCTGTTGTAGGTCCCTTTTTGTAAACATGGTCTGATAATTTCTAGCTTGAGATTGTTTGTAAAAATTCCCTCAGTGAAGGCATGATTCATGATGTAGGTACATCATTGGTTCAGCAATAAGTTCTATTGAACGTTTAACAATGTTGGCAGGAATATTGTCATATCCACAGGATGATGTGTTCTTCATAGATTGGACAGTCTTGATGATTTCGTCTTTGGTTATGTCAAACATGTAGAAACTTTTCTCCACTTTCTTAATACGAGATGGAACTGAAACTGTAGGGAGGTTCCTACGGATTTCAGATGCTGCAACAGTAAAGTATTGAACGAAATTGTTAGCCACAGTTTGATAGTCTTGTGATGGTAAAATTAAGTCCTGTTCAACATGTTTACCAGTGAGAGTGCGAAGAATACTCCAGGTCGTCCTTGATTTATTCGAAGATGATGCAATCTTACCTCCATAGTAGGCTCTCTTCAAGTCAACTAGCATTTCATCATAACGTCGCTTTGTTTTCTTGTATTCTGCAAGGAAATTGGTGTTCTTTCTGGATATCAAGAACAGAACATCCAAATGGTTCTTCAGTTTTTGTACTTCTGGATTATTTTTGAGGCTTGATAGGAGTGATCGTTGTTGTGATCCTACTTTTATCTGTTTCAATGGGAAATGGTCTTCAAAAATATTCCTATAAGTATTAGAGAAGTATTTCCACATTTCGTCTATTTCATTATTGCCAAAGTTCTTCAGAAGGGACCAGTCAGTGTGTTCCAGTTCATTGATGAGTCCTGCAATATTCTGTTCATTATATTGACGTACCTTCATTTCTTTCTGTTTAGTTGCTGGTTTGAAAATTAGCTGGAATAAGAAAGCTTGTGCCGTATGATCCGATAAGTGTGGCTGTATTACTGTAGCAGTTCCATTTTCGATGTTGGTGAATATATTTACCTGGACGAAGTACTGGTTTGCCAGGTTTAAACAGGTATGTCGATATCAGGTACTTTCACTTGTGTGATGATAGAAAAAAAATTATATCAGCATAAGCCCTGTTTTATTCTGAACACGTTTATATAGGGTTGCCTGTAAAAAATTGGTCCTAATAGGAGTTGCCGATTTTTGAAGATGAAATTTCGACGCGCCAGGAAATGAGCGATAGAAATACTTCATACATCGCCATCAGATTCGTTTAGATATTAAGAAAAATTTAGTTTGTATGTGAAATTTAAATAATTGAGTATTAAGTAGGCTGAATCACAAAATGATAGGTCTCTACACATGGTTCTCCGTGGTTTGTTCTCTTTTAAGAAAAACTGTCAGTTAATAGAATTCGAAGTCATCACTTGCTGCCCTATTAATCTTATGTGCTAAAATAAAAAATTCTAACATATCATACTTCTCGTAATTTCCGAATATTTCCATTGATTCATCGAATTCTAATAACAGACATCGAACCACGGAGAATTGAATCAAGTATTCAACCGCAAAATAATAATTACACCATGTGAGAGACACATCATTCTATGATTCAGTCTACTTGATACTCAGTAATTCAAACTTCACATACAAACTTAATTTTTCATAATATCTAAACGAATCTGGGGGCGATGTATTTCTGAAACGGGAAAAATGGCATTTCGGACTATTGTTTCCATGACAAAAAACAACTTGATGTTATAGCTCCCCTTCGAAACCTCTTGACAAAAAATAGTACGCTACTAGATTGATATGAAAAAAGTGTCTATTTATGGTTTGATTTCAATATCATAACACAAACAGAAACTTAGATAATGACCGAAGTTGAAAACTCACAAGTTCAAATTTCGGCTTATAACTCGAAAAAAAGGTAGAAGAATGCAGTTGTAGGCATGATGAGTTTCTCTGAGAAGAACGACCGTAATGTGTCATTCATTTTCCTCTATCTCTTTCGGTTAAAAAGTTGTAGTTCAGGAATCAATAATTTCGCCCGCTGTTTTTTCTCGACACCCAAATGTTATTAATGGGATATCACCAACATAATTTCCATTTTTCAAAGCCACCTGAGAAGACATTAATTCTTGAATACACTATACAGGGTGTACCAAGTTCGACGGCCTATTAAGGGATTCTGGAGAACTGGACCTATTTGAAATCTGAAAATTGAGATTATGTTATTGTTTAACATTATCTACCGATCTGATATAGTCTTCGAGCCTGACCA
The DNA here is from genome assembly GCA_038502775.1 of Hippodamia convergens. Lineage (NCBI taxonomy): Eukaryota > Metazoa > Arthropoda > Insecta > Coleoptera > Coccinellidae > Hippodamia > Hippodamia convergens. The sequence goes on from CM076610.1 coordinate 53,804,467, forward strand.
CTTTCATTTATACAGGGAGTGAAAAAAAAATTGTCAAAAATTTTTTTTCTGTTTTTTTGTTTTCGAATTTGATAGAGTGTGCAATTCTGAACACATTCGTGCTCAAATTGTTGCATTCGTCAAAATACTTTTCAAAATATCGAGAAAAAACTGAAGAATAAAGGGAGATAAGAGTATTCGGTATATATTGTCCATTTTCAGAATTTTGAAAAACCCGGCACAGGGTGTTCCAAATGTTGGCTCAAAAATTGGGATCGAGATTGGCCCATAACTTTCGTTTTTCAAATTAGAATCCTATTTTTTTATGATTTTGAGTTTGATTGTGCGAAGAAAAATGATGATATTGTTTCAAAATGTTGATGCCCCTGAAATGAATTATTATTGAGTTATTCGGAATTTCCTGATTTCATGTCAAACGTACCGTCAAATTCATAAAATCTGTTTCATATCAACAGTGACCTTGGTTGTAGAAGGTTAATTATTCAAATAACCCACTAGTGACAACCTCTTTTTCGAATTCATTTATCATTGTTGATATGGAACATATTTCATGAATTTGACGCTACGTACGACATAAAATCAGAAAATCTTAAATAACTCAAAAATTATTAATTTTAGGAGCATCAACGTATTAGAATATTATCATCATTTTTTTTCGCAGAATCCAACGCAATCATAAAAAATAGGGTTTTTATTTGAAAAACGAAAGTTATGAGCCAATCTTGATCCCAATTTTTGAATCAATATTTGGAACACCCTGTGACGGGTTTTTCAAAATTCTGAAAATGTACAATAGTTTCATAGTCTTCGCCTTCAAAAATGTGAAAACGGTTTGTGCTTACGATATCTAGGTTTGGAATAACAAACATATAATACTCTTATCTTCCTTTTTTCTTCAATTTTTTCTCTATATTTTGGATATCTGACGACTGCAACGATTTGAGCACGAATGTATTCAGAATTGCATACTCTATCAAATTTGAAAACAAAAAAACAGAAAAAAAATTTTTTTAATTTTTTTTTAGTCCCTGTATAACTGAAACTGGTCAGGTCCCAAGAATATTTTAGATCGATAGATAATGTCAAACAATAACATAATCCCAATTTTCAGATCTCAAATAGGCCGTCCAACTTGGTACACCCTGTATAATTAAATTAAATTCTGAAAAATCTCATCATGTGAGTTGCAACCGAATCCATCCCAAATCAGATCGGAGTAATACAGCCATATATTATCGTAAACAAGACACCGACGACCGGCGCTTTTAAAGATGCGTTTCCGATAAGTGAATGCTGGGTGCCTGCAGCGGTTAGTCCGTTTGTAATTTGCATCTTCCCATTCGCTGATTGAGCGGAATTAATTTCAGATTTGATCCCGCTTATGGTTTACTCTGAAAACGATAAAAGTAGGTCTTGATCCTTCGTGTGTCGTTCATTTACATCGGATTCAATTCAGAGCTAGACCGGCGACAATTAACATGTGTAGTTGATGGCCAAATAAGGCGCTATAGACCGAAGAAATGGTTATATTAGGTAGTGTTGATTGAATAATAAGTATGTTTGAGTAAGTTCATTCAAGCTAGCTCCATTCTCAGCAGGAAAACATCAGGATAAAGCAGGCGGGGACCCAGGGGGGGGGGGGGTTACTGGGGGAACGTTCCCGCCCCTCCAAATTGCCCGAGCCACCCCTAGAATTCGACACACTGAGGCTAAAATAATTACATAAATATTTTTGCAAACAGTGATTTGATGAGAGCTACTATATTTACCATCGCCCAAAATACCAGTACTGTTAAAACTGATTTTTCTTCAGTTTTCTAAAAGTTCCATTCTTTATAATATAGATTTACTTTCAGTCAGATCCTCAATCTATTTCAAATAACAACTTTTCATTTCTCCAAAAAAATTGAATAATTGACAATTCTAAAAAACTTGCTTCTGTCTACTTGACTTTTCCAATATATCACAAAAAAAAGTAGTCGAATTCCAACACACTCCCCCTTGTGTCATTCAAACAACAATAATTAATGACACAATCAAATTTAACATTACGCTAGGAACCTTTACAGGTCTTCTTATCTCTCTGAGAATACTCATCAAAACTCCTACTCCAACATGACAAATCTTGATATGCTCTTTGAAAATCAAATGTGTCCTTACTTCATAGTTTGTGTGTAATACAAATGTCATATTAAAATCCTTTGCATCAGATCTATCAAATATTCTCGTTTGCAATCTGTTCAGCCCCTCAATTTTAATTTTTTCGGAGTTTTTTCCTCTTCATCAATGCGAAAATTCTGCCTAGACCATTGGGACATAGGATCACATAACCACCTAGGAAGATCCTCCCATCATCCTCCATCAGCTAGTGATTTAGGAGAACAACCTCGTGATGAAAGATCCGCTGGATTCATTTCAACAGAAATATAATACCTGTGTATAGGTTTGGAAAAGCGTTGTATTTCTTCGCTGTTCCAAATCAATGTTTCGCAATTTTCTTTCCTAGTTGAGGAGTCGGAGTCGAAATTGGTTCATGAAGGGAGATGACCTTCGATCAAAGGTATGCACACTTCATTTCTCTCATCATAGCTCGGTTTAAGTGTTGTTGGAAAATGTTCCATACCAAGCTTTTCTTGCTCCCGTAGTGATTCACTTCCTTCAGGAATTTGAATACCATCAAACTGTTTCGATTCTGATTTCATGGAGCCGCTTCCTTGACATATTATTTTATCAAATCTTAATTTCATCTTATAATAGCTCATCGTATCTATAAATTCCATTTCTGCATTCATTGTTCCTTCGTCAGCATCTGAATCCAACATCAGATCAATCATGAGTAGATTCAGTTCGGACAATTGAAGCATTCTTTCCTCCAAAACTTTGATGTCACCATGTATTTCTGTCGTATTTTTCTTTGGAGAATTCTTCCTTCAACTTTTCATTAATCCTGATAAAAGCGGTTCTGTGTAGAGTTAGGGCTTTCTTAGTTTTTTCCATATTTATAATAGAAGAGTCCTGTCACGGTCGCTAAATGTTAAAACTGATTTTTCTTCAATTTTCTAAAAGTTCCCTTTTTTATAATATGGCTTTACTTTCAGTCAGAGCCTCAACCTACTTCAAATAACCACTTTTTATTTCTCCAAAAAAATTCAATAATTGACAGTTCTAAAAAACTTGCTTCTGTCTACTTGACTTTTCCAATATATCACAAAAAAAGAAGTCGAATTCCTACAAGTACCTTTAGGCTTTTGAAGATCTAAAAGTTCGAGTCGAAGTTCCCCCCCAAAAGTTGGGAATGGATCCGCCCCTGGGATACATCGATACAGCTTCCACCCCCAAAAATGAGGTAATACCGAGGAACGTTACAGCTATGAATGTTTTTATCGTCTGAAAATCATATAGAAAATTGAAAATTAATGGCGCGCAGACGGAAATCCTGTTCAGGAGGATTTCTTACAGCTTTTGCCATTTAGATATATACAGGGTGTCCCGAAAAGACCACGTCAAACGAAAACAGAATGATGATCAGAATGTGGTCTACTTAATTTAACAAAAAAAAACGTTCATATGAAAGTCCCGCAGTTTTCACGTTATGAAAATGTTGAATTCTTCACATCAATCATGTTCTCCATGCCTTAGGTACAACTTAATACTTTTCGAATCAGTTTTTTTGCTTGAATATAGTTGAATGATTCCTTCAATTTATTCACTGAACAAGAGCACAAAATCTCATGCAGAGATTCTGAAAAAAAATGTTTAAAATTCACGTTTTGGAGAAAGTGTTTTTTGTATCGGAGTCGATCTGAGGTGGTGTGAAAAAAAAGCACTGGACCTTTTCTGCAAATTACGTTGAAAAGTTGCCTACTCTGTGAGGATTTCGAAAAGGTAAAATACAGGTGATAACCATCTTCAGAATTTTTTTTTTCCAAATGTTCAGCGAAAGTGGAACATTACTTTGAGAAACTGATTTTGTCACAACGAGAGCTCGCACATTATAAGGCAAGATAGATCTCAATATCGATTTACGATGAATTGATGGATTAGAATAGTTAATGGAAAAATAGTCGGACCGATAGAATTGCCGTAATTACGAAACGGCCGAACAATTTGGATTTTTTTGAGGAACACTAGCTGCACACTTGTCATCATGTTTGGGAATATTTGAACCACATACATTCTCACCGGTGCATCGGAAGGGGGGTGAAATTTTGCGGCCTTCCCGTTCACCAAACCTAAATCCTTTGGTATTTTTTTATTGAAGTTGTTGAAAGATGAAATTTATTTCGATACTATAAAATATGGAGCCGAACATTTTGAACATTTGCTTGTGAATTATCTTTCTCACCACATTGTTCATTGTCCTTTATAATAGACTTATGCGCATATCATTGCAATTGATGAATAATTTCACTTTATAAGTAATTTAAGGACTAACTAACATTTTTCAATAGAATTATTCAATAAGTAACAGCAGAATGTGCAAAATGAAATATTTCTTGAAAAAGATGACGAAATGATTTTCTCATAGAAATGGTTCATTTTCGCTGAACATTCAAAAACTTTTCGTTACTCTTTAAATTACATCACATCAGATCGCATTCGGTACAAAAAATTACTTTCTTCAAAACGTCAATTTTAAACCTTTATTTTCAAAATCCATGCATGGGATTTTGTGCTTTTTTCTGTGCATAAATTGTAGCTATCATTAAAATATATTCACGCAAAAAAAACTTATTCGAAAGGTATTAAATTGTACCTATATCATAAGTCAAGTATTTGAAGAGAAAAAATCAACACTAAAACTGGGAGACTTCCATATGGGTAAACGATTTTATCACATCAGGTAGAGCACATTCAAATCTACATTCCGTTTTCGTTTGACGTGGTCTTTCGAGACACCTGTATATCAATGCATAAAATTAGTTGAAAAAGCAATAAAAAATTTCTGAATGTTGGAGGAGAACTGACTGAAATTTAATATTAGTATAGGTATGAACGTTTTCATTTTCTAGATTCGTTTTACTTGTGCTACAAAAAAATTTCACATCCACAAACTTTGCATTGCCACGATTGGGTATAGAAGATTTTTTTGTAATATTGCATCACATTGGGTTATAGGAAAACAGATTATTAGATACCTAATATTCAAATTCAATCTCTTATTGGTTACCAAAAAGTCACAAAATACTGAAATTTCGATAGCAAAGTCCAAAACCTTACTGTGGCACAGAAACTAGACACCGTAGCGACTTGCGGTATCAAGGACATGACATGTAGATCAAATTTTTTTCTCTTTTAATCAAGGAGATGCAGTACTAAAACATCGAAATCTGACCACCCTGTACGTTACAAGCCATCTTTATGTTCCCGCCAGTAGAAGAAGCATTATGTAGATGCATATTTATGCACCTTCCAGTATTGACCGTCATACTCTGATATTTTCATCATCAATACGCGTTCATTCAACTGAAACTAAACTTCGTCGCGTATTGAAACTGAAAAGTTCGTTGGTCGCTTGATCTACCGTTGAAGTCTCCACAGTAACGATCGATGCGATAGAATGAAACCCTACGAATTTCAAATAGACTCGTTGATCGTTGGATTATCAGGGTGTACAGTAATTTTCGAAATTTTTTTTATTAAATGTCCGAATCTCTGTCCTTTTCAGCAAAATATTTGAATTGCTATTATTTTCCAGTATATTCGAAAATGCTCAGTTGAGTGAAATGCATTGGTGATTCATAGTTAGGAAGTAAGTACTCATTGACACCTGGATCTAGAGGAAATGGCCAATGGGTAAGTATATGTAGCTGAATTACAAAGACGTGAAGCAATTTGAGGAGACGATGTGATTGGTAATATCATATCTCATCAGTTTTGTACAACATTTCACCATGATATTTGATAAATATTTGAATAATTAGGCCTGCCTACCTGCATGAAGAACAAAATTTGATAGGTATATTTCTATTATTTTCGATAAACAATTTAAAAAGGAAAAGGGTACTTGTCATAAACGTCACCAATAAATAGCTACTTTTTCAAATTTATGCTAAATAATTATGTATATGTAGTTAAAAGATAACGATAGAAATTTATTGTGAGAAGAAACTGTAAAACTCATTTTGATAGTTCGAAGTGCTTTTGTTTTTTCATACAAATGAACTTGAAGAATTGCTTAAACTTATAGGCTAACAAGCTAACAATTTTCTTCAACTGTTTTGCCAGTGGTAAATTAATACAAGAATTTCGATTATTTAAGAACTCATTAATCGTTTCGAGTGACTGGGACTATCTATAACTTCCTTATACGAGATATGAAACCCAACTTCAAACGCGAACCCATCTGTTTTATTGCAGATTCTGGTTTAGCGGGATATTTTTCATCCGAATTGGTTGAAACCAAAAATTTTTCGCCCATATTTCGATCGTATGCAGCAATTTTTATTCAAAAATCCGGGGACGTTCATTCAGATCGGGATGCAAAAATTCATATTCTGATACTGAGGTCTTTAATCATTTTTTCCGGTGAATCGTTTGTGCCCATCAAAGTTTGGGTCCAAAAGGTCTGACTTTGAAAATTTAAATGCATTTCAACTTCTCAATGGTTTCAAAGTTGATTTACTGTTATACCATTTCATGGTAATGAAATTCGGATGTAAAATATCCCGCTGAATCCGAATCTAACATGATAAAGAAGGGTTTGCACTTCAAAGTAGGACCTCATATCTCGCATACTTAAGGCCTCATCTGGCCCAAAATCTGATGGGACCAATTGATTCCCCGAGAAAAATAACTAAAAACTTCAGTATTAGAATATGAAATTTCGCATCATGGTCTGAATGAACTCCGCTGCATAGGGCCCAAATAAGTGCAAAAAAATTTTTTGTTTCAATATTGAAATTCGGATGAAAAATTTTCCGCTTAATCCGAATCTGCAATAAAAACGATGTGTTTGCATTTGAAATTTCAATGTTGGGTCTCATATCTCGTAAAAGGCCCTTTTGGTCCCAAAATCTGATGAACCCCCAGTATCAGAATTGCAATTTTCCACAATTTTCTACCTGTGCGCGAAATGAATTCGCCGTTTCCAGACTTTTGAACCACGCGGTATCATTTCAAATCAAAAATTTGATTTCCTCAAAGCAAATGCTAAAATCTCCTATTGCCTACCTACCAAATATGTTTACCTACAATTTTAGATAATATTTTCTAAGTACAACTCTCCTCTCATGAATGGAATGAAAAAGCAGTTGAGTCTGAACGGAACAGAAGAAGCCGTTAATAATTCATTATTCTTGAGTCTAGTGCCTCTCATAACACAATCCTTCATCTACGGGAGATCACCAACTGTAGATCCTGTTCTGGTGTCGATCATTGGAAGTAATTACCTGTGCTGAGTACACATTATAAAACGGGCGTAATGTCTTCAGATATTTATAGAAGATAGATGGGATTCAGAAGGATCTGATTATATTTACAGCTCCACCGTATTATTGCTTTACGGTAAAATAAAACTATTTGCTCTTTATTACCAACGGAAAGTCGGAATGAAATGTCACAAAAACTTGACAGATTCAAACGATTAATCACTTCGAAGCATATACATTTATGCACATTATCTTAATCCGTTGATACCTTTTAGTAAAAATTCAAATATTTCTCGGTCTAGAAAATTGTGGACTTTCCTGCCAGAATGATTCGGAACAATTTTAATAATGCTGCAATAATTACCTTTCAATCAACATGATATCGTATCATAGATGCACAGTACCCACTCTCAGTGGGTTTCACAAAACATTGATTGTCCGATCAAAAACTGTCACTGAGATTCGTTGAAATTTGATATCAAGTAATTCGATTGGTTCGGATTTATGTATAAGGACTAGCTAACCCGGCAGACTTCATACTGCCTCAATCAATAAATAAAAAAGCAACCTTAATATTATAATAATTATAATAATTATGGTATAATACCCTGAAAGTGAACATTAAATTGTCCTGGACAATTATTCCAGTCAATGAGGGCGAAAATTAGGCATTGCCTCCGAATTCTATCAAGATGCTTCGATTTTGATAAAATTTTGGATAAAAGCTATACTTGTCTCTTACTCCTACCCTATGCCGATTCATGCTTATTATTTTTAAGGGGTGAAAACAACCCCTTTATCCAAAATTAAAATAAAGTTGTTCTAACGAAAATCAAAGTAATTCTTGGGCCTCAGTATCGTTTCATGAAGTTTAATGAAGGTCTTCATATACTTCAAGACCGTATAAACCACCCCCTTTCAGCATAAAATGTGTAAAAATGGGTTTCTATCAATAAAGTTGATTAATTTCTATCAATTTCATAATAGTATTTTGGATCAATGTTAGTTTTAGTTATTTTTTAACTAATGCAACCCTCATCTGTTCAAAATAACAAAATGAAAATATCATTTAAACATTTCATTTATTCATCGCTTTATTCTCGTGAAATTAATACCTTTTTGTGTCAAAAAGTTAGTCTGATTCTGAGTGGCTGTCGCCACTGTCAATTATTTCTTCATCTTTGCCAAAGATTGGACAACTGTTTTGGCAGTTAACACCTGCAGATTCCCCACATACAGCGTTACAAAAAATCATTTTCAACAAATTTTGTGTTTTTTGAATTTTTGTGGGCTGCAAATATCTATTGGTACTATTCCAACCGCAATTAACTGAATTGAGAGCTTTATTACCTAGCCAAATTTGAAGTTGATGTTTTCAGGCAAGCATTTATTTCATAGGCAGCCGTCGATTTTGGAATTATCGGTAACGGTTGTCGGAAGTCACCAGACAAAAGAATCAATGCGCCCCCAAAACATCCGTTTTGGCAACACAAAATACACAGGAATTGTTTACATATATAATAGTAGAATGAAGATTTGTTCTAAACATTTCTTCATGAAATTTTCCGTAGTGTTCGGAAGAAAGATAGGTTTGATAACACATGGACTCAGATGCGTTAATATTATTAGAAAATGTTGTTCACCGAATTAATATTAAATATAATACTTTCACGAAAACGCTATTAACCGTAGCGACACCTACTGGCGATATTCGCAAGAAAAAGATATACCGGTTTCGGCCTTGTTGGGCCTCATCAGTATCCCGCACCTCTCAGGACAAAATCTTCATAAAAAACTTCGGAATTTGAAGCAATTGGTTTTGAAGTAATGAGTAAAATATTACAAAGTACTAAGGTGGTGACATCCAATTGCGTCAAAATGAAGTTTCACATCTCCAATCAAATGCAAAAAAAGAAATCTGTACTTCCTCTTTCACTGAATGAGATTTTAGATGTGGCCTTCGTAAAGGCAAAGAATTTTCTTCAGTGAAAGAGGAAGTACAGATTTCTTTTTTTGCATTTGATTGGAGATGTGAAACTTCATTTTGACGCAATTGGATGTCACCACCTTAGTACTTTGTAATACGAGGCCGAAACCGGTATATCTCTAATCTCAGTGACAAAATCTAATATCATTTCTCCAACCTCATGATAAAAGATCTCTGAGCCTGGGAATTGAAAATGGTATTCATTTCGATGATTACTATATTGAATTCATCTATGTTTCAAAAATGTTCTCAATGTGGCCTCCGTAAAGGCAAAGAATTTTCTTTTTCTTAAGATTTTTAATCTTGAAAAGAAAGTTTTATCTTTATTTTTTGGTATTCATTCTGAATGTTCATCGCAAATGGGGTAATATTATTTTAATCTACTTCTTCTTATTGAAGTGCCTATCCTCTGTGGATGTTGGATATGACATTGGTCCAAACTACCCTATTCACTGCACCTGTGAATAGATCTATTATGTCGTAAATTTGGTAATTTTAAATAATTGTAATATGAGCTATAAGGTATCATGGGGATCAGATATGTAGGAACTGTTTTGTCAAATATGTCAAAAAAAGCCTTCTTATCTAATTATTTTCTGTTCCAAATTTCAAAAATTCAATTAGAGAAAAAAATTAATTGTACCATGAATCTGTGTACAAGGTAAAATGAGAGTAAATCAGGTGAAAGATCCATACCTCTTGAATCAAAATTCTTTTCATTGTTTTCTTTCAGTTTACATTTGGCATAACAGAAGAACGGAGTAAATTTCTGTGAATTTCTTCTCTCGCCAACGAATGCAAAAATTCATTTCCCACAATAATTTCACAAAAATGGTTATATTTTCGGTGTGCTCAGACCGTGCATCCCGAATTATATTTATTGAAATTAAACGAGTTGTTACTCCTTCCTAAACGTGAAAGTATCCGTAGACTGTTTCTAAGCACGGTGAACGCACAGTGGTTGAAGCTAGATCTACGTTTTGTTCGTGTACCTAGCTCTTCTTCGCATGTTCTATGGAACAACGAACTCTTCTTTGTTCCAGATAACTATGAACTTTAATCGAGTAATCACGATGGAAAGCTGGTTGTTACCCAAATCGACACGCAAACAGAGCAAGAAAAGTTACCGCTATATTCGAGTGTATTGATACAAATAATGAAATTAGTGTACGGCGAATTTCACTCATATGTCAGGATGAACTATGATATGAAATTTATGGAAACATCAGGAGTAGTAGTAAAAATTGTCGGAATAACAAATCTACGGCAAATATTTGAATTGGTTCATAACCTAAAATCAATAATAGAAACGTCAGATCCAATATTCAGAGTGTTTCATTTTCCATTTCTGCCAAAACATTTGAAAATATAGGACACCATAACAAAAAAGTAACCAAACAACTATTTATTCTTTTGAATAAGAGAGCTAAAATAATACAATTAATGTCGAAACAAAAAGAACCTAAGCTGAGGTAAAAAAAGAAACAGGGTACCATAACATTCTTCGTATGATACTCGTACTATAGTATCATACGATACTATCATCACTAGTATCATACGATACTATCATCACTAGTATCATACGATACTATCATCACTAGTATCATACGATACTATCATCATTAGTATCATACGATACTATCATCACTAGTATCATACGATACTATAGAGCCAGGGGAAAAAACCTCAGCCTAAAAAACCTGTCTCCCCGTAAAAAAAAAATAAAATAAAATTGTTGTATCTGAATATTTTATATAGAAGGACATCACGATTATCGGAACGGCTCTTCAGAGGAAGGGTTTCCAAACACAAACTCCAACCTGAAAATAAAAAAAGACAGAACAGCAAGAGAATTCAATTTATACTTCATCAAATTGATCTAAAATTTTCAACCCATTGCAAAAATGAGTTTGATATATTGTGTAAGGCTCTAATGCCATCTTGGAATTTATAAATCGAACAATTATTAATTAGGTGTTCAACTGTTTCCTCTGATTCACCAAATTCACAATTAGGACTATCAACTGAATTCCACTTGAAAAGCATGCTATTGGTACGACCATGACCTGTTCTTATTCGATTAAGAAGGGATCATATTCTCCTGGGAAGGTTAAAACCAGGAACTTTATTCGATGGATCAGATATTAGATCTTTATTAGATAAAGAATATGCATCCCATTCGGATTTCCAGATTTCCTTGTAGCTGAAGTTCGAATTCAGAAAGTTATTCGACCAAATAGGTTTACGGGATTTCGGTCTTGGAATTCTATTTTCTGGAACGTAGGAAAGTATCAGAAAAGAATCCTGAAATCTATTGAATTTATTCCAAGAATTCCAAGTTGCAGACTGTCTTCGAATATGGGGAGGAACTATATGAAAACTTAATGAAAATGGAGCCAAGATACCTACACCAATAAGGATACGAGTCTAGTATAATTATCGGATAGATTCCTTGTTTCATTTTTATCAATATGAGGTCATTTGTCAATGCATCAAGCATAAAAATTCATAAAATAGGGCATCCATTGAGCATTGAGGAAATCTCTCATTCAAGAGCTTGGAAATGGGATGAGTTTTTTGGACAATCAGTGAAAAGCCTCTGCTACGATGTTAATTATTATGTAATCTATAACAGTCTTTGCATTTCGTCCGTTGTAGTTACTTCTAGACAGCTCCTTTTTCTATTTCGTCAAATTTTCCTAGTCATTGGGCCGTAACTGCCGTTTTCAGATCTATCCTTCCGTGCTGACAAAAAGAATCGATGAACCAAATCCTAAAATGCGTTTCTATACCAGAGTTTCCGCCAAGTCTCGAATGAATCGTTCTCTAGTCCAAAATCAGGCTTGTTTCCTATCACGGTTCAATGTCAGCAGCGTCCGGTCATGCAACGATAGGGATTGGTGGCAGAATTTCACAATGTTAATAACGATTCCTGATGTACTTGAACTTTTTATAGATCTAATCGTTCCACGTAAGTACGTAGGCAATCAATGGCTCTGACGAATGCTGACCGTAGCACGGAATTTCCGAGTATTATCATGTGGAAATCAAAACAAACATTAATATTTCATTTCGATACTTTGATTTCGTTAGTAAAGGGAGATACGTTCTGCTATCAAATCTGTAACAGCTCATCGGTTTTCGTCATTTTTCACGTGAATCCAGAAAGATTTTATCCTTGCAACTTGCCTCATTAAGACGTTACTCGAAAAAATATAATGAGCGGCTAGTGATATTATTTTTCATTTCAAGGCTAACTCATTATATTTTTTGTTACATTGGTGCCGCGAAACATTTTTTTAAGGTGTTGAATCAGAATGAACGTTTCAATGTCTAATATTTAGATGCTACCTTAAGTATCACAAAGTTGTATTTCAATCTATCGATGTAATACATAATAAGAATAGTATATTCTGAAACAAGTTGCAGAATGGGCCCCTATTCCAACACAAATGCGGAATTCGAAAACGAGCGACGAAAGATCGAGTTTTCGAAAGCATGAGCGTTGGAATTGCCTTCTGCAACGAGTATTTTCTCTATTTCAAATAGAAATTCAGATTAGTGAATTGTGTTTTGCATATACGGAACTTGAATTGATTTGATTTGAAAATTGAGAGGATCTGAGGACAACCACAAAACAAAAAATATAACTGAAAACAATGCTGTTATGAGTTTCATTACAGCACTACTTTTAGTACTGTAATGAATTCATTACGATACTGAAATAGAGAAAACATATTATTTTTCTCTATTATCAGAATTACTTTATTACTCACTGAGGATCCTTTTATGTCTTCCAACAAGTCTAGAAAAAAAATTCAATTTTTGAAACGAGTAAATAGTCCTTGGGAAACATAAAAGAGGAATATGTAAGTTAAATGGTAGTTGGATGCGGTTTTTACAACTTTTGGCCAGAAACTTAATTAGCCACTATGATGAATGGATTGTACTCAGCCATCATACCTTAAGATGCAGGAAGATCCATAAAAACTTAATAGGTCGTTGAAATTTTAATCCTGGATTAATCATCATGCTGAGCAATCGTCTATGTACGAGTAATATACTGGTTCATTGAGAATTGAGATTTTCATAAACCATTTAATTTTAATATTCGCTCTTGCAACCCTGGGGTTAGTTACCCTAGAAGGAAAATTATATAAATTATCGATTCATCGATAAAGAAAGTCATTACAAGCTTTCAAAAATGTAAAAAGTTTCGAATACATCATTTAAAATGTAAGAGACAGTTTAAAATCTAGATGCATGGAAGAGTGATAAATGTGGAAATGCTTCAAGGTCCGTCAACGGGATTCTTGAGGGTTCAGACTGAAAATCAAAAGTATAGTTCCTTCTGAGTATAAGAAATTCGTTCACTACCATAAGATGCGCTCCTTAAAATTATAGGATTACAGTCAGGGAGATAATTAACCATCAGTGGCAATGCGGAATATTTCAATCAGAGGAGGCCATCAGAGACAACGCAAAAATATAAGTATACCACTAATGTGTCTACTAAGCCAGTAAAATGCATACTTAAGAGCAAGTAATAATGAAAATATGGTAAATGTGAGCTATTTAATGTTCATAATGAAGATAACTGAACTTGTGTGCGTTCACTTTGAAAAACGAACTGATTTTTGAGAAATTAAGTATAGAAAAATATTTTGAATAAAGTCAAAGAGATTTTTATGAAAATGGCGAACATAGATCATATTATAATATACACTCCCCGTCAATAAATTCCGGACAGGCAAAATTTTTGTCAAATTCAACACCCTGTATCTTTTTTTGTGGTGCTGCGATTTAGTTGAAATTTTCACCAGGGATAGTATTGGGTCATGTAATATTAACCTGAAATTTACTTCGCAAAAATATCTATAGTTTATCCGTTATACAGGGAGAAAAAAAAACCTTGTTTTATACCCTCCATTTCTAAACACCCTGTGCTGAATTTGAGGCGGAATGTAGGGAAAACGGAAATATTTTATTCCTGGCTCTTCTAGAAGATTGCCATTGTTAGTCACATTCGGGTTATATTCATTAATTATTTTATTCACAAATGACTTGGGATAGTTGTTCATCCTGGGAATGTGTTTGATTTTTGCCACATTATTTTCGTGAAATGGGCCAGAACTGAGGTTAATTGATCTGTGTAACAAGTTTTTAACGGTACTTACTTTATGTGACTTTATGTGTCTGATTTGAAATTCATCAAACGTCCAGAATGTGAAGCCTTCATGTACCAACTTGTTAACAAAGTGCCACGATCTTCTCTATCAACCTTCAGATCCAAAAAAGGGGATGTTTTATCTTTCTCTTCCTCCACCCTTCGACCCATAAGTGCGCGAACTGAACATAGTACATGTGTTGTGAGAATTTAAAAACAAGATCTCCACTTGACATTTCATGCTGACAATAATAACATCAGAAATAATTATTTACTTCCGTTCAAATGTATGTCTCTTTGTTTGAAAATTTCAAATTGTCCATCAGTGTGTCTCTTCTAATTTTAGAACCCCTCTGTTACCAAATCTATGAACATCTATGTATATTCGACTAAGCAAACTTGGTAAGAGCAATCTTGTATGAGAAAAACTTCAATTGTTTTGTCATTTTATTTATACACATAATTACTTGTTGTGCTTCTTTGACTGAAAACCATTTTGTTTTTCTCTATAGCCTTGATAAAGTCTAAATATATAGACGAAACGTTGGCTTAGTTTAAGTTGGTCGCTTCATTTTCATTGGTCCTATTCCCGTGAAACAGACTCTATTATGTTAGCGCAAGGACGTGAAACTACAGACTTCAAAATTTTGTATTCTATTTTATTTCTGAAAAATTTTTGAGTTTTTCTTCATGTTGATGTTATACAAAAAAAAAATAATACTTCGATAATTATTTATGATTTTAAGACCACGTTTGGTTCAAAACAGTGGATTTACGGGGCATTTTGAAGAAAGGGGCGTCATCTCCCCCTGTTTGACCGTATAACCCAAGAAATCTGATGCACTCCACAGCGTCTTTTTGGGCGTTGAGAAAACAACGAACATTATCATAATTTAATCCGATCCACTGACCAAATCGTGAAGAAGCATCTACGCCTCTGGATCCAACGGAGGAAATGTTCAACTGAAAAACCGTATGTACCATCCTAACATCAAAACATCATTACCTTGCACTATTTACCGAACATACACTCGTAGCGCCCGTAGCGGGGCCTTCTATTCGGGTTCGCTGGCACCGGCATAGGCAGAGATGAGCGCGAACGGCTCCACTAGGTGCGTTCCGCATCGGTCGCCATGCGTCCGGGAAACAGCCCGTCGCAGCCGTCCAGCCGTGACACTGAACCATCGTCATGGATGGCTGCTCCCGGTGGCAGGTACCAATGTTCAAGGTAGCCCCAGCGAGCAGAATTTTACCAAAAAGACTATTATTTTATTTAAGGGCTGAGGAGCCGGTAGACACCTACGTGAGTCATTCACGCTTCATTCGATCGTTCATTTATTTGTTCTTATTATAATCTTGATAGAATCAGCTTGAAGTTCCCATGATTGCAATTCAGTTGCTTAGATTACAACAACTTGTTCCCCAAAAAAATGTGGAATATTTCATCATTTAAAGAGGGTCAATAATGATTTGATTAATGAATGGATTCACAGTGCAACTTTGAAAGAATTACTTCTCAGTGGCAACGTGAATGATGATTTGACTATTTTCTATACGATTCTGAATACGTTTATTTATGAGCATGTTTCAAAATTCATCAGACTCTTCTAGAGAAAGAGTAAAATGCTTTAGAAAAACATTGTTATTTTCCTATCGAGGTACTTTCCCGTACGAAATTACACTGTCATAGGTTCTTCATATAAATATTACTTTTATATACAGGGTTATTCACGAATATGGCTCCACAGAATATTTTTAGGAAAGATACAAGATTCAGGATTTAAATTCTAAAGGTGAGCTTCAAGTAAGAAGGCGACTTCTTATATATATTTTTTGAAGGTTCTAGGAAACACCCATTTTTTATTGCATAAATAGATTCTCCATTGAAGTATGAGTCTTTTTGATGCCAAAAGTTTGAATTTTTCCGAGAAAATTCTCTTTAAATGAGGCAATACGAAGAAAAATCTCAAAATTGAATTCTGTTGAAATACAGACAACTTCGAGGTTTTTTCATTAAAAATTCTCATTTTTGAGAATCTTCGAGAAAAAAGGCTGATGCCTTTTTTCCGATACGGCCGTCCATCGTCATGGATGGCTGCTCCGGTGGCAGGTACCAATGTTCAAGGTAGCCCCAGCGAGCAGAATTTTTCCAGAAAGACTATTATTTTATTTAAGGGCTAAGGAGCCGGTAGACACCTACGTGAGTCATTCACGCTTCATTCGATCTTTCATTTTTTTCATCTATTCATTTATTTGTTCTTATTATAATCTTGATAGAATCAGCTTCAAGTTCCCATGATTGCAATTCAGTTGCTTAGATTACAACAACTTGTTCCCAAAAAAAATCATCATTTTAAGAGGGTCAATAATGATTTGATTAATGAATGGATTCGCAGTGAAACTTTGAAAGAATTATTTCTCAGTGGCAAAGTGAATGATGATTTGACTATTTTCTTTACGATTCTGAATACGTTTATTGATGAGCATGTTTCAAAATTCATCATACTCTTCTAGAGAGACAGTAAAATTCATTAGAAAAAAATTGTTATTTTCCTATCAAGTGTGGAAAGTTGCACTTTCCCGTAGGTACGAAATTACACTGTCATAGGATCTTCATATAAATATTACTTTTATTGTATTGTATTTTTCGAAATTTGAGTCGGAAATGTTCTAGAACGATTTTGTTAGACTTCTAACTGATACAGAATTCGAAGTCTCCAACCCAAAAAGACTATTATTTTATTTAAGGGCTGAGGAGCCGGTAGAAACCTATGTGAGTCATTCACGCTTCATTCGATCGTTCATTTTTTTCATCTATTCATTTATTTGTTCTTATTCAGCTTGAAGTCCCCATGATTGCAATTCAGTTGCTTAGATTACAACAACAACTTGTTCCCAAAAAAATGAGGAATATTTCATCATTTAAAGAGGGTCAACAATGATTTGATTAATGAATGAATTCACAGTGCAACTTTGAAAGAATTATTTCTCAGTGGCAAAGTGAATGATGATTTGACTATTTTCTATACGATTCTGAATACGTTTATTGATGAGCATGTTTCAAAATTCATCATACTCTTCTAGAGTGACAGTAAAATTCATTAGAAAAAAATTGTTATTTTCATATCAAGGTACTTTCCCGTACGAAATTACACTGTCATAGGTTCTTCATATAAATATGACTTTTATATACAGGATTATTCACGAATATGGCTCCATAGAATATTTTTAGGAAAGACACAAGATTCAGGATTCAAATTCTAAAGGTGAGCTTCAAGTAAGAAGGCTACTTCTTATATATATTTTTTGAAGGTTCTAGGGGAGACCCATTTTTTATTGCATAAATAGATTCCCCATTGAATTCTGAGTCTTTTTGATGCCAAAAGTTCTCTTTAAATAAGGCAATACGAAGAAAAATCTCAAATTGAATTCTGCTGAAATACAGACAACTTCGAGGTTTTTTCATTAAAAATTCTCATTTTTGAGAATCTCCGAGAAAAAAGGCTGATGCCTCTTTTCCGATACCGCCGTCCAGCCGTGACACTGAACCATCGTCATGGATGGCTGCTCCCGGTGGCAGGTACCAATGTTCAAGGTAGCCCCAGCGAGCAGAATTTTACCAAAAAGACTATCATTTTATTTAAGGGCTGAGGAGCCGGTAGAAACCTACGTGAGTCATTCACGCTTCGTTCGATCGTTCATTTTTTTCATCTATTCATTTATTTGATCTTATTATAATCTTGATAGAATCAGCTAGAAGTTCCCATGATTGCAATTCAGTTGCTAAGATTACAAGAACAACTTGTTCCCAAAAAAATGTGGAATATTTCATCATTTTAAGATGGTTAATAATGATTTGATTAATAAATGGATTCATAGTGCAATTTTGAAAGAATTACTTCCCAGTGGCAACGTGAATGATGATTTGACTATTTTCTATACGATTTTGAATACGTTTATTGATGAACATGTTTCAAAATTCATCATACTCTTCTAGAGAAAGAGTAAAATGCTTTAGAAAAACATTGTTATTTTCCTATCAAGGTACTTTCCCGTACGAAATTACACTGTCATAGGTTCTTCATATAAATATTACTTTTATATACAGGGTTATTCACGAATATGGCTAGATAGAATATTTTTAGGAAAGACACAAGATTCAGGATTTAAATTCTAAAGGTGAGCTTCAAGTAAGAAGGCGACTTCTTATATATATTTTTTGAAGGTTCTAGGGAACACCCATTTTTTATTGCATAAATAGATTCTCCATTGAATTCTGAGTCTTTTTGATGCCAAAAGTTTGAATTTTCCAGAGAAAATTCTCTTTAAATGAGGCAATACGAAGAAAAATCTCAAAATTGAATTCTGTTGAAATACAGACAACTTCGAGGTTTTTTCATTAAAAATTCTTATTTTTTAGAATCTCCGAGGAAAAAGGCTGATGCCTCTTTTCCGATACCGTGATTCTCAGAATATGATACATAAAAAAATCGTTTTTTTCAAATTGGAACCCAATTTTTTCGAAGCATTTTCGAAATCTTCATGAAAAAATAATAGGAGCATACGTCCCAAAATGAATATTTTTTATATTTCCCTACCATGACAAAAACGAAATTCTCCAGAAATAAGAATTTGCGGAAATTATCCTGAGCTTTAAAAAATGAAGAAAAACTGAACTCGTCTGAACTATAAGAAAATATTTTCTCGATAACAGAGATTTCCGGTTTTTTCGTTTCTCAAATGGGAAGACCCATTTTTTATTGCATAAATAGATTCTCCATTGAATTCTGAGTCTTTTTGATTAAAAAAGTTTGAATTTTCCCGAGAAAATTATCTTTAAATGAGGAAATAAGGAAAAAAAATCTCAAAATGGAACTCTGTTCAAATACAGACAACTTCGAGGTTATTTCATTGAAAATTGTCATTTTTTAAAATCTCCGAGAAGAAAGGCTGATGCTTCTTTTCCGATAGAGTGATTTTTAGAATATGATACAGGAGGTCACATAGTCTTTGTCAAAGTTAGAAGGCCCCCGACTAAAATCTTGCGGGGGCCCCCGAATTTTGCGCTACGCCACTTTCTTCAACCCCTTCTGTTCTTCGTTCGTAAACAGTCACAAAACTACTTGATTTTGAAATACCAATTGAACCCCATGTTGGAAGAATACAGTTTTTTCTTGATCCACCACGATTGAAACCTTGGAATTGATTAGTAAGAATAGAAATGAGTCTCAGACCAAGTTTATGCTGGATTTAACTTTAACTTTCCCCTTACGCAAAAACTCTGATTTCAAATTTTCTTTGTCTAGAATTAGAAAATGAAGGCAATAGTTGAGGTACTAGGGAATAAGTTACTAGCCAGCATAAAAGATCCCTACTAATAGTCGAATGATAAGTTTCTCAAAATATAAACCAAAAAACATTTGAATTATACGCTTCGTGCGTAATTTTAAGATTTGTATCGCGCATGTTCGTGAAATGTTAGTTCAATCGTATCGTAGTTCAAATTTCAAACAAGAGCTGCGTTCGTCAAACACATTAGTCGGCCGGAAATTTATAAGATACACTTGGCAGCATCGTCAGGTCGATTGGAGTGCGGTCCGATCGATGTAATGTGTTTGAGGAAAGGAGTTTTCTATCCTCCAATCAGTTCTTATATACATTTATTTCTCTATTTTACTATATTTAATTTCTCTATGAAACGACATGTTCATTTTCTATGATTGACAAGTTAGGTCAGAAACATAGACCTACCATGCAGATATCTATGGTCAGAAAGTAGAATAAATAAACAAATATATTCAAAAATCAAACAAGGTTATTCTGAAGATTAATGGAATTTACAGATATAAACCATATATAGAAAATCTAAAAATGTTCAAAACTATTTTTGAATGCCAGAAAATCTTTCGAACAGGCGCTCTTTTACTTCATCAAAGAACTGATTTACAATCTGTCACTAAGCCAGTTGAGATATCTGAGAAGGCTACAGTCGACTTAGAATTAATAGAAAAAGAAACACTACAAGGAGCAATACGTAAATTAGATGTAGAAAAACCGAAGTCAGTTTTGGAGGAATGTGAAGAAGATCTTTCCCATGTCGCCCCTTATTTGAAACCCACCTTTAACTTAGCCGCATATGTGAATAAATCAGAAACGTTACAGGAACTCTTGAAACTAGGTGTTGATTTATATAAATTGGAAAAGCAAAAGGACATTCCAAGCTATATTACATCTCTGAATTTTGAAAAGGATGTAAAGGAACATGTTATCTTTTTACATAACTTAGGTATTACAGTGGATGATGTAGGAAAATTCATAACAAAAAATCCCCTTATTTTCAAAGAAGATTTAGATAGTTTGAAAACTCGAATTGCCTACTTGAAGTTCAAGAAATTTGATGATGAAAGTATTATGAGAATTGTCAGCAAAAACCCTATATGGCTGCAGTTCAAGTATGTAGCACAAAACATTTATCCACTTAACAAGTTGAGCATGCACTTGATTCTCAGAATAGTATCCATAGATATGTGTTCTTACTTCAAATTTTAAGACATGAACTGAATAATATATTACTCAGGTAATGTTAAACGAGTAGATTGAAAAATGAATTTCTATAACAATACAAAATACAGTATAACTTTTATATATCAAGATATCAAAGCATGCTAATAACTGAAGTGATAAGACTGATAAATGCTTGTTCATCTTTCACTTTGCAGTACTCAAGACATAGATAATAAACTGGGATTCTTCCAAAATCGTTTTAATCTCTCTGGTAATGAGGTGAGGAAACTTGCAACCAAACAGCCAAAGCTTATAACATGTAAAGAAAACTTCCTTAAAATCAATATATTCGCAATTAAGGAAGAAATGGGATTCAATGATCATGAAGCAAAGATCCTGCTGATGACAACGCCGAAAATATTCATGAAAAGTAAGTTTGAATTGAATCAAAAATACATATTGCTTGTTTTCAATGTTTGTAATAATTTATAATGACTCAAAAGAATTCTTTTAAATGGATAAGCTTTTTCGGACTAGTTACAGCATTATGAAACTATGTTACTCACGTGATCTACGATTGCACACAACACCTATTCGAACGAAGTTTACTAGAAAACTTTTTTATTTCGAGCCCATACGCTTTGAAAATTTCAGTATTCATAGAATCAATGGACGCTGCGTCCCATTTTAGTTGATACTGCACTGTATCTCAGCTAATAATAAAGATAGAGACATGCGGTTTTGAGGACCCCTAATCACTTTTTTGTGAAACTTCTAAATCCACAAATAGTAATATTCAAACTCCATTTGTTCCTGAAATACAGGGCTAAAACGAAAATGTTCACTTTTGGGGATGTTATTATATCTCAGTGGTTTTTGTGTTGAAAAATATTGATTGGCAGAACTGTTTTCTCTCATAAATTTGACATGTCATCAATAAATATTACCATGAAAACTGTGTTAGAATGAAATATTCTCAAATGATTTTGTTCTACGAGATGTGGCAGAATGAACGATTTGACACAGAATTAGAGAAAAAAATATCTAGTCTAATTTATAATCTTATGTCTACATTTTTCTTTGGTTTTCAGGGCACGAGAATATTCTAAAAACATTTGATTACCTCAAAAAAACCATGGACGTTTCACATGAGGATATAGTTAAATGGCCACAAATTTTAACATGCAGAGAACATAAATTAAAAGAAAGATATATGTTTCTACAAAAAGTGAATAGAGTACAATTCAATCCAAAAAACCAAATTATGTTTCCTTGATGGCATTAGTTTCTGAATCTGATTCACATTTTGCAGTTGAAGTTGCTAAAAGTTCAATACAGGCCTACAATGAGTTCCTCAAAACATTGTGATCAAAAGTAAATTAATCATTGATTTAAATCAGAAAACTGTTTTGTAAAATATATTCGAATTATAAAATGTAAAAAATGGAAAATTGTACAAAATTCAACACTTAGTATTGTGTTTTTTTATTCGTGTTATCTTAACGAGCCTTAAAATTCAGCAAAATGGGCCCATCTGGTTTATTAATGAGTGAAGAAATTGTATCCAAATTATGGCCCTTCCAACAAATCTCATAGTTTCGAGACAGCTGAAACCAAGCAAACTGAAGAGAAACTAGATCAAAACATTCTCTACTTACTTTCAATAATAAAATGAGCATATTTTGCTCAGCCAAACGTCTTGCTATACACGATCTTTTGCCATGTCCAAAAGGTAATACCAAAAACGGATGTATTTTTCTATAAAGCGGGTTATTTTTCAACCACCTCTCAGGTAGAAATTCATTTGGTTCTGGAAAATATTCTTTCAATCTACAGGAGACTTGGTTTTGAGTAACAATGATTGTCTGAAATTAGGGTGAAATGAGTCACAATATCTAATTGATTATAGCAAATCTTAATCAATTAGGTAATGGAGTGGGTATTGTCAATCAAGACAGTGATAGTTGCTCAGATACTAACTTATTGTCAATAGTGATATGATGTCAATTTCTCACCTCTTGCGGTACTTCATATCCTGAAAAAACAGTCGGCTTATCTAATATTCTTCCAACTCCAACTGAAATTGGTCTTAACCTATGGGTTTCTTTCAGACAGGCCTTGGCATATTGAGCTTCTGCTAAAACTTCTTTAGTTACAGGACTGCTTGAGTTTGGTAATAATCTCCGAGCCTCTTCCCATAATTTCTTTTGAGCATCTTTATTTAAGGCTAAATGATATAGAAGAAAAGACGTTGTGTAGGACGTCTGAAATTAAGTTTGAGAAAATAGGAACAAAACTTTCAGAGATTAGAATCACAAACTTCTGTTCTTTTCAGCGATTTCTTGTCGCGCGACTGAATAATCGCAATCGCTAAGAAAGCAATTCGAAAAAGTTCCAAGCGTGCACTAGCAACTAATTAATCGCAACTCCATTCAGTAATAACCTGAAAACCGCTTCCGTTTACCTTTATATTACGAGCCAAATAATATCAACAATAAGACCTTAAAAAGTCCCCAAAAAAAACAATTCACTCACACCGATGTTGGACAATCCCTTCAAAAATGCGACAGCATTATCTGGTAGCATGTGCGCGCATTCGTATTCAAGAATGGCTAGCCTTAATTTGTTTTGCATTTCATTGTTTTTAAGGCAAGCCGCGCATATGCGATTTTCTGTCGCGCGATTGTTTAGTCGCAGAAATGAAACACTCTTAAATACGAATGCGCGCACATATGACAAAATAATCGCTGCAACTAAACAGTCGCATTTTCGAAGCGACGCCATTGTCTCAAGTCGGAACGAGTCAAACTTGCGACAATTCAATCACGATTCAGTTGCTGCGAAGTCCGAACTTCATTGTGTAAGTGTGAATATTCTTTTGGGACTTTAATAGGTCCTATCATTGTTAATATTATTTGGCTCGTAATAGTAAATCTACAACGCATGGTTTCCAGGAAAATCTATGTTATTTCTTAATGTAGTTGCGATTAATTAGTCGCAATTGCGCGCATAAAATATTTACGAATTGCTTTGTTGGCGATTGCGATTGATCAGTCGCGCGACAAGAAATCGCCTAGGCTAAGGGAAGAATGAACTGTTCTTCTCAAAATCGAAACCAGGTGGCACATACGATACAATATAAGATTAGAAAATTTTAAGCCAAAGCAAGTTGGAACAGATTATAGAAATAAAAAATCTTATTTTTTCTGAAAAATCAATGCTGAATGTTTGATGGTTCGACCTTCGGTAATTTGTATACTACGTACTTAATTATATTGTTTTGTTATGTATTTACATTTCACTGAGAATGTTCATAAAGTAGATTAGATAGAAAAAGTATCACCTAAGAAGCTAAATTTATCTTTCATCAGAAAACCTACTCCAAGACCAAAATTTATGTTTTACATATACTCACTTCAAAAAAATACATCAATTGCAATATAAAAAGAAAAAGTTGCTGAAGAATGAATTACTCACAGTATCCATTCCAGCTAAAAGGAAATCACAGCTTATTCCGATGATATCCTTGAAATCCAAATCTTTTGATCGAAGATAAATATCCATCAAAGATCGTGGATGATTATAATTCAATTCTTGATATGTGTGCATTTTTATTCCTACCAAGTCAATGGCAACACTAAAAGTTTCAGGTGAACTTAACTTTTTTTGTTTTTTCATTAAATTACCTACTCTTCCATGAAGGTTTGTGCTCTTTTCATTTTCCAATAAAGTGGGGTTACAAAATATTTCCACAATTGAAGACCGTGATCTAACTTCAAAATACAATTGTTAGTAATAATAGCTGCTTCAAGTAATTTTGTAGATCTTGAATTTCGGCTCAATTCACTTTCAGAAAAGCTATCTATTCGAACATCAAATACTGAGAGACACATTACTGAAAAAAAATTAAATTCTGGTAGATAGATATTTAATAACCACTTGATTTACTTGCAGAAATTATCCATTTAAACGTCACAAAATTCATATTCCATTGAATCAAACAGTTTGAAGCTTCAAATTGGAATTCTTCGTATAAGACGTAAGACTAAATATATTCTTATATTGAATGATTAAATTCAATAATCTATTAGGACATTATTCAGTCAAACATAAACTTGTGTTAAAGTTTCCATTCGATATGTTTATTCAAGTACCATCATGACAATGAATTTCAAAATTTGATGATGAGGTTGATGAAAACACTATTTATTATAATAATAATAATAATAATAATAATAATATTTATTGATTCCGAAAAATTACAGAATAAAAACGGAACAGGTCAAAAAAAGCAATAGTAACAACATCTTTAAACAAGTACATGATTTTTCTTACAATAATCTCTGAATTCATTCAGAGTGTAAGGTTCACATTTTATTATGAAAGCATTCAGTATTTTTTTAAATTTTGACAGGCTGGAAATATTTCTGAAGGTGGTAGGAAGGACATTAAAAAGATTCACCGACATACATTCTACAGATCTCTCTCTCAGTGTTGTAACATGAGGTGGAACATGATAAGCGTTGACTTTTCGTGTTTTGTTGTTATTCCTGAATTTATCAAAGTAGTGAATATTCTTGAAAAAGAAAATGAGCAATTTGTATATATACAATCCATAGGCCGTTAAAATATTATTTTTCCTAAATAACTCTCTACAGGATTCCCTATAGCCAAGATGTAGCATGGTTCTTAAGGCTTTCTTCTGAATGATGAATATATCTTTCATAAATGAAGAACTTCCCCAAAAAATTATTCCATAGGAGAGAAGGGAGTGAAAGTTGGCGTAATAAACTAGTTTAAGATATTTTAAGTCTAGGTTATTTCTGAGCATGAAGAGAGTATAACATGCGGTGTTAAGTCTCCGGCTGAGTATATCTGTGTGAGCCCCCCATTTCAAATGGTGGTCTAGAGTAATTCCCAGGAATCTAACATTATCACTTACTACAATCTTATCATTACAAATGTTTAGTGACGTTGGATAAGTCAACTTAGATCTATCAGTTTGAAAAAATACACATTGAGTCTTATTGACATTCAATACAAGATCGTGATCACACAACCATTCCCCGACAATACTCAGCAGATTTGCTGCCTCACTCACAGAAGTAGAGATATTCTGCGACCTTATCAGATAGTTAATATCATCAGCGAATTTTCTCAAAGAAATCTGAGAACCGTCAAACTTCGGAGTGCCATACACTCCTCCCCAACTAGGGATTCCTGCTATACCTCGATGCGCTCCCGGCAAGAAATTTACGTAGACCAAGAAGAGAAGTGGTCCCATAATACTCCCCTGAGGCACGCCAAGTGGAACTGGCCTCAAATCAGATACATAATATTGGCCATTTGTTTCCACAGCAACCCTCTGACTTCTAGATGATAGGTAGCTCTCCACGAGATTTAATTGGTTACCACGAACCCCACAATCTTCGAGAACTTCCAGTAATCTTCTATGGTTGACACAGTCAAAAGCCTTCGAGAGGTCAAGAAACAGGCTCAATGGTATTTCATCCTGTTCTAGGGAAATAGAGACTTCATTAATCAATTCAAACAGAGCTGTCTCTATATTTCTATTTTTCAAAAAACCATGTTGACAGTCTGATAGAACATTGAACCTGGTGAAGAACTTGATCAAGCGATTGCACAAAATTTTTTCAAAGATCTTGGAAAAGGAGGTTAAGATGCTGACTGGTCGATAGTTACCCAGATCATCTTCATTTCCCTTTTTAAAAATTGGTTTCACAATGGACATTTTCAGTTGATCAGGAAATATACCCTCCTTGAATGATCTGTTGATAATATAACAGAGTGGTTCAAGTATAGTGTCAAGAGAGAGCTTGATGATTCTAATTGAAATTTCATCATAGCCACATGAGGTCTTGTCTTTAAGTGATTTAACAACTGACTTAATCTCATCACAAGTGACATCAAACATATAGAATGACTTATCTAGTCGATTTCTGGCATTATGGGAAGAAGACTGTGGCAACTGAGCAATTAACTCAGTTGGAATATCGGCAAAGTAGTTATTGAATGCATTAGGGAGTAGAGATGGATCTGTATGGCTTGGCAGTACCCTTTCAGTAATTTGACGTTTGGTAAGGCCATTGATAACATTCCAAGATGATTTGGATACATTATCAGATTTACGGATGAGATCATTGTAATAATTTTTCTTGGCTTCAGTGAGCGAGTAATCATACTTCTTTTTAATATTTGAGTACATGGATTGGTATTCAGGTTTTGCGAATTTAATTATGTGTAGTCTATCTAAAAGGTCCTTGAGATATTTTAATTCAGCAGTTAGTTTAAACTTATTAACTTTTGGTGACAAACGAATGCTAACTTTTGGGAAACAAAGTTCGAAAGTCTCAGAGTAACGATGGTGAAAAGTATTCCAAAGGAAATTGGGATCACCCGAATTTGTGAATATATCATCCCATGTTATTAGAGATAGTTCGTGCAAGAAGGATTCAGTGGATTCATCATTAATTTTTCTCGTCGTAACAGTTGCAGCTTTTTGTCTATTATTAATGCACAATCTAGTTGTATACTTCAAGGCAGAGTGATCAGAAATATGATACTCTATCACTCGAGATTGACCAATAAGTGATGAAATAGCATTATCAAGACAAGAACCTGAACATGGACGTGTCACCTCATTATTTGATAGTGTTAAATTGAAACTGTACAATAGTGAAAGGAAATTTCTTGTATCAGGTGAATCTGAGAGAATATCAATGTTGAAATCCCCTACAATAATGAAAGATGATTTCTCCATTATACATCGTTGAAGAATATTTGAGAATACTTCTAGAAATTTGTCTACATCTGCTAGTGGCCAGGTGTTAGGCCTATAGATACAAACAATCAATAGTTTACAATTATCGAGACAAAGTTGTGCAGCACAACATTCAATTACATTTGAAATACTAAGCAAATTATACTCTAACCTCTCCTTAGCCTTAAGTACACTCTTAACAAATATTGCTGTTCCCCCATGTTTTCCTTTTGCTCGACAGAAAGAGGTTACAAGCCTATAACCACTCAGATAATGAACCTGCAGTTCCTCTTTGCACTTCCAGTGTTCAGTGATAGCTAGAAAGTCTGGATTCTCTTCACAAACCATTAGCTGCAATCTATTCATAGCTGACCCTAGTGACTGGACATTTTGAAGAATCACATCGAGGCACTGTTCATACTCGGTATTAGTCCTGGTGGCTTTTCTCTTTGTTTGTTCTGGAAAAAATTTTTGTTGAAAGAAAATTCTCTTAATATCACACCTTGAGGCCAAAAGGATTCATTGAATACTTGTTCATAAGCTGCATCGTTTGGAAGTCCAATGCTAAATGCGGAATTTTGACCAATTGTATTCAATTTCTTGATCAAAATTTGCTCAGATTCATTTACTTCTTTCAGGAAAGAGGCAATTTTTTCTTCGGTTACGTCCTTGCCAGCTATACGGCCCACGTAGATCCAACGCCTTCGAATAGCCCCTTGTATAGGACTATCTGGTTCTGAAGTTCTCGTACCGTGGCAAATTTTTTGGGATCTCACACGTTTTGAATCTTTTTTTCTCGTAACAGTAATCCATTCTTTCGTTTTGTTTTCTTCAGAAATAGGTGTCGGTATTTGATTTAAATTAATTCCTATCTCTTCAGGAGTTGTAGTTATCGTTGAGGTTGTTTTGATTCGGTTGACCATAACCTCTGACGGTTTTGCTTTTGTTGACTGCGAGTCCTGTGACATTGAGTTTTGAGTGACAGTGACATGCGTAGATTTCTGAATCATAGAACTGGATGTAATTTCCTTTGGTGAGTTCGCATCAAGTATATTCTTATCTTGTTTATTGTTTTTCGTTGATTTTTTGTTCTCCGATTTACTGGACTTGACAAGGACTTCAAGGTTTTGGATTTTCTCATGAAGTAATTTATTATTTTCTTGCAGAATTAAATTCTTACTTTGTGATTCTTGTAGGAGA
The DNA here is from genome assembly GCA_038502775.1 of Hippodamia convergens. NCBI lineage: Eukaryota > Metazoa > Arthropoda > Insecta > Coleoptera > Coccinellidae > Hippodamia > Hippodamia convergens. The sequence goes on from CM076610.1 coordinate 53,833,476, forward strand.
GACTTGAGATATGTTAATTCAATTTTCAGGATCTTGTTCTCAGTTTTGAGATTTTCCTCCACTGGTAACTTCTCATCCAATGTTTCATGCTGGCACTGGGTTGCTTTTCTATTTGCAGATCGATTTAAACATGACGGATGGAATAATTCGTCACATTTTATGCATTTCACATATTCCGTCACTTTTCTCAAACAATAATTGCACTTGATTTCTGAATTTTCTTCCATCAAGTTAGAATTAACGCTGGGATCAACGACTTCCTCATCACTCGGCATCTTGCGCGCAGGTTGTAAAAATCTTATAACTCCTAAGGAATGCACTAGTATAACTAACAGGGAATTATACCTTGAGTAAATGGGGCGAAAAACAAAAAGAAGGTTAAAGAAAAACATTTGAAAAAATATAGATGTCTCATATTCATGCTCTGTTAACTATGTATTTCAGAAATTTCTCGAAACTTTAGCTTTTGCCTCATTGATAGAATGAGGTCTAAAGTCAGTGTCAGGGAATAATATGAGGAAAAATATTAAAATGAAATTATGTTAATGTTATGTAGGCTGAAGGACTTAGGTCGATGGCCATTTGATAATGTCAATAAAGTACCGTTATCTATCTATCTATCTGAAATTATGTTGGAATATGGGATTTCATCTGCATTTAGTTCATGAAGATACATACTAAATAGAAACTTACAATGTGCTGAAAAGGAGTTCAAGGAATTTAATCGTCAACCAGATATTCCTAGGATTTAACATGAAGCAGATGATTTTCCAAATTGTCTAGCTCCAAAAAGCTCAGAACTCCTTTTTCTGAAATTTCATTATTTAAAATGAATTCAGAAAAAATAATGGGAAGAACTTTGGGATTTCATGGAAAATTAACAAGTTATTATTTACGATTGGATATCATTAAACACATAAGTATATTAAGAAATTATATGAAGAGCAGTATTCATTTCAAAGCTTTTTTCTAGAATTTTACAAGTGAATTCAATCAGGGATCATTATTGATATATGTCAATCAGTGCGATTCTGTTTGCTCTTAACAATATGGCTAAGATTGCTATCGTTGCATAAAATACAATTTGTCAGATCTTAAATCGCCGATTCTTGAATACCTTGATAGCAATATTGCTATAACAAAATTCATAGCCCACATTGCAATAACGCTCGGAACAAAATAAGTAATGTCATAGCCATATTGTTATAAATTAGAAGATACCAATATGACTATAACAGCACGATTCATAGCAATATGTAAACAGAATAGGCCCAATTATATTTTGAAAAAGTAGAGCTTTGCATCGTAGTACATTCAAATATATGAATCTTTCATACATACATTCAAGAAAAAGCCTTGAGATCTCTGGCAAATAATCAACATCAGAATGCTGTTCCATATAACTGATTCTATCTAAAAACTCATCAATTATTTCATTACTGCCAGAAATAAAGTTTTGAACGGCTATAGGGCTGCTTAGACCTTTCTGAAATATCTGTCTGAGTTTCCACCAATTCTCTCCATTTCTAGAAATGAATTGAATACTTGAAAAATCAAAAAGGACAATATTATATTCCTTACGTCGGCAACAAACCTCCAGTGTTGTATACATGAGGCTTATCTAATCTATATTTTTCAAGCGCAAGATGACTTCTCCTTCTAGGATACGTTCCTTCACTTCTAAATAAGTGTTCGATATCAGAAGGATCGAATAACCAAACTATATTGACGCCTGGAGAAATTTCTTCCCTCACAATACTTCCAAACTGCTTATATTTTTTCAATCCATTTATCTGTAATTTGCTAAACTTATATCTACCTGAAAAAAAAATTTTTGAATTATGAAAAAGCATAATATAATTTCGCAGCTACTCACCAATTAAAGGAATATAGTTAAAAAGGGTCCCTATAACAGGTAGCGAAATGGGGCCAGGTATACTCGAGAAAGGTTTTTTCCCTTCTGTACTTAGAAACCTAGTTCTTTTCAAACTCGAAACCGAAATACATAAAAGTTTCCGTTTGTAACACATTTTTTTCATTGCGGTCGAAACCTTGAACACAACAATTTTTTCCTGAGAGGGATGGTATTGAATAAATACACAAATTGTGAATGTAAATTGAAACCTAATCCATAAAATGTTTTATTGATGTTATTCATGAATTCACTGAAGACGAAATAAAAAAATTATCATGTAAAACAAGGATAACATTCAAATTTGCAGTTTCATTTCAATTCAAATGTCATATACAACCTTTGTTGCCAGTTGCCACCGGCACAACAGCAACAGCTGATTGACGGTCAGCGAAGCTAAATATACGTTACTCAGCTCAGCAGTTGCAAAAATAATTGTTATAATTTGCAGAGGAATCAGTACTCGAAGAAGAAATTATTCGAATTACCATTTTTTGATCACCTTAATTGGCTTCAAATAAACAGAAGATAGTTCAATTCATTTCCTCGTATGTATCTATCCTAACAATATTAAGATTGATTGCAATAATCGGCAACATTGCAACTTTTTTGAGCGCTTTTTTTAGAGTTTTTATCATACATTTTCTTTTCTTCGAAATTGTTTCCATTTAATTTTTCTACAGTAGATTACTTTGTGATGTGAGACGTTGTTGATTTTAATATGATTTCAGTGTGATTGTTTCAATATCCTTTCTGTTAATAATGTATTACGATTCAATGAACGAAGATCCAATATTGATAACACGGTTTCAGAATAACCTTAGTACAATTATTGGATCAAAAAAAACTTTGTCGTTGGAACTCAATGTTAATCATAATATTGATTTGAATACACTACCTACTGCACAGCTTGATTTTGTATCAATAACTTGGCTAGGCAATTATGAAAATTTGGATGTAAAAGATATACCTCCTGTTAAATTGGCGCAGGAAATCATTTCGAGAAAAATAACCGTTCTTCTTCATGTGCCCTGCAGAAATTTGAGTTTGGTATCGGCTCAGAACATTTTGCGTTACATCAGAAAAATTGGTGTAAGAAACATATTAGCCGTTGAAGGAGGTAAGGTTGAATATTGGGTGCAAATTTGTTTTTTCATCAGAATTATTTTATACAGAATCTACGTTTGTAACGAAAAAAGATACTGCAGATGTGGAATTTCCCCATACCAGTGATTTTGTTAAATTTCTTAAGGATTCCTTCACAAATACCTTCGTCATCGGAGTTACAGGATATCCACAAAAACATCCACGCTCTGCTGATATGAGAGAGGAACTGCATTATCTCAAATTGAAGGTGAATATCAATTTCTAAAAACAAGTTTTAACATCTTCTCATAAAGAGTTAAAGTAACATTTTATTTTTATTAGTAATTCATTTTAATACTACTCGGGTAAGTATTCTGGACATGTTTAGGTTTCAACTAATGAAAGGTATAAATTTTGTATGGTGAAATTCATCAGAACTAGATTGACATTGTGATTTATCATGAAACACTAATGGATCTACTACAACTATAATCATTTGATGTGATGATATAAAAGAAAGAAGGGAGATGTTATAAGCCTCTTCCGAAATTTCTGCTCCCGTTTTATTTATTTAATAAGTGACAAGATTTGAGGTTCTTTGAACCTATAAACCCAAAAATTTCATAAAAAATTAATTGTAATCTGTCTCATATTTTGTCATTCCAACAGGTTTCTCAAGGAGCCGATTTTATTTTAACGCAAGGGTGCCTGGATAAGAAAATTTTGTTAGATTTTCAAAAACAGTGTGAAAGAATCGCCATTGGCGTACCTATTGTAGTGGGCACATTACTCCTAAGATCTCCTGAACAGCTTGGCACGTTGAGGAAGTGCAAGATTCCAGTAGAAAATGATTTGTTTCAATTCCGTGAAGAGATGTTACAGCGTCCTCTCACCTTTGAATCTTTCTTCAGAAAACGTTTGCGAGCAGTTAGTGAAATGGTTCGTGATACTAAAATTACTGAATTTGCTGGACTCCATTTTTTTTCTTTCAATGATGCAGATTACATTTCAGAAATCATTGATGAAATTAATTTTTTTAAACCCCTTCAATCATGAGCTTCATAATTATTTGTAGATGATGTTTTTGGTACTGCTCAGGGGTTTTCATCAGATGATATAATATTTATATATAAAGTTGGAAAATGATTTAGATTATTCCTACAAACGATGTGATACTTAAGTGATATAAATATACATTTTGATTATAAATATGAGTTTAATTTAAGTTGCTCGAGATATCCGTTGAGTTGAACACAAAAGTCAGATTTTGCTCGAGTCCCTACTTCTTGCTCTGAAAGAAAAAATAATTTTTGTAGATATTTGTCAAAATTAGCACCTTTGGTTCGTAGTTCAAATGTGTCATAAATGTCTCTTGGCAAATTGACAATTGACTCGTAAACGTAAACAAATCAAGTTCACGATTCGTAACGTCACCGGTTTGAACATATTAATCGAGATTAAAAATTCCATGAATCTTTTTCGAAATGTTTAAGGTATTCGAAAAATTAAGAAATTTCGATGCATACCCAAAACCTCTAGAAGATGCTAGGATTCAAACCTATGGTGGTGCAACAAGTAAGCAATGATATTGCATTTCTATAAACTTCTCATTGAAATTATTTTTTTTAGTATCGGTTCTTAGTATAATACTGATGTTGATATTATTCTTTATTGAGTTTATGGATTATATGACTCCAAGTGTCTCTGAAGAATTATTTGTAGATACATCAAGGAGTCCTAACATACAAATAAATCTTGATGTGGTTGTCCCACAAGTCTCCTGTGATTGTATGTATTGAATATAAATATTTGTTTCGAAGTTACTACAGATAAGTAATTAGTTTTAGCATTGGATGCAATGGATTCATCAGGAGAACAACATTTGGAAATTGACCATAATATTTATAAGAGGCGGTTGGATTTAAATGGTCAGCCTATTGATACTCCTAAGAAAGAGGATATCACAATCAAAAGTAAAAATGAAGTAAGTCAAGACAAAACCATGACAATTGCGTTTAAGAAAAGATATTCAGAAAACTTAAATATATTATCAAAACATCTTAAAGAATCATTTGACAAAATGAATTTGAAATTCAGATACAGATGAGATATGCTTTTGCTATGTTATTCAGAAATGGCTGTGATGGCAGTAATTAAAAAAGAGTGAGGAATTGAACTTTGCTGATCTTTTATTAGCACTCATTGTCAACAACTAGACGTATTTTCTATTCTGTAATTAATTGTTGAAAAGAACTTCATGTACATTTTCACTTTCAATGATTTTTTCAGGTGGCAGTAGTAAATGAAACCAAATGTGGTAGTTGTTATGGAGCTGCTCGTGATCCTGATAGGTAATGAGTCTGTTTGTTTCAAGAATTCAATATTTGCCTCAAGCAAAAAAAAAACTTAAGAATATGTCCAATGTTTTATCATGAATTTATAAAGTTTATGAAGTAGGGATCAATATTTTCTTTTGATAAAGTATAATCAGATCAACAATTTTTAAGGTAAAATGAATTGTCATCAAGAAAATTAATAATGTAAGTCACCATTCAAAATTGTCTAGTATTGGTTATTGAGAATACTCATTTTTGACAATAAACATGCTCATACATAACGTGTGATCTGATTGTGAAAAATCTATCTTCATTAGAATCCTGGAAAGAAAGGTTCAGATATCTTCATACATTTTACTTTTTAGATGTTGCAATACTTGTGATGAAGTAAGGGCAGCATATAGGGAACAGCAATGGGCTTTTCCAGTCAATCCAGAAAATATAACACAATGTAAAGATGAAAGAATAGACGAAAAACTAAAAACTGCCTTTAAGCAAGGTTGTCAGATATATGGCACCATTGTTGTAAACCGAGTCAGTGGCAGTTTTCATATCGCACCAGGAAAAAGTTTCAGTATAAATCATGTACATGTTCATGATGTACAACCTTTTTCATCATCCGAGTTCAATACCACGCATAAAATAAGACATTTAACTTTTGGTGAAAGAATCTTGAGTGACACTCATGATCCGTTGAAGGACACGATGGGAATCGCAGAGGAAGGTAACTGAATACAATATTTTATTTATTAAAACAGTCTTTGGAAAAGGAATATGAATATATTTCACTACATAAATTATGAGGCAAAATCAAAATATGATCTCATCTGAATATGCAATATAAAAACAGTCTAATTATTCAACAACGTAATCCTGAACCAATGGCTAAGAATGTACCAAATGAGCCTCCACCTTGCAGCATCACTTTACCGACGGTGTTCACTAATTCACGCCCTCTAAGACCACCTCTGTAAAAGATAAATCATTCAGATGAAAGAGATTATTGCTAAAAAAGTCTAAATGAAACTACAAAATGTCTATAGAAGATTATAAGTTTTGGAAAATTGATAATGCTATTGATCTAGTTCTCATTGAAAATAAAACGATTGATTATTCTTCATCGATACAATTCAAAAAGCACCTACTTGGAATATAAATATGTTCATGTGAAGCTTTTGTCAACACATGCTTAATCAGTTTCAAGAATATCATGATTAATCGAAAAATGACAATATTTTTGGACTTACCTCAGAGCAGAAAAACCACCAAAAAGAGCGCCGCTAGCAATGCCAACAGCAAATCCTAAGTAAAATCCCATTTTCATTTTATCAAAACAGGAGGGGCCTGCCCTTGATACATACTTCCAGGTACTGCTGGCATTATTTCCTATGCAACAGTTCAATGGAATAAGTCGGTACTATAAAATTCAGAATTTCCGACATAACCTCATTTTCTAAGAAATCTTATCAGAAGGTACTTACCGTTTTTCATAAAACGCAGTGTTCAATTACGCTTTTAACGTATCAAAATCAGTTGTGAATATTTGATTGTATAGAATAAATAATATTTTTGAATAATTCACGTTAATTTTTCACGGCAAAATAAGTTCAGATCTGATTGAAATATTCTATGTTCTACTATAGAATAATAGTATCTTAAAGATAAAGAAAAAATTGTTCTTTCTTTGTGGCCTCCTGATAATTGACTGATTTTTTTTTTCAGGTGCTACCATGTTTCAGTATTACATCAAAATCGTTCCAACGCAATACTTGAGTAGAAAAGGGGAAGTTTTGAATTCGAATCAATTTTCTGTTACAAAACACAAGAAAGTAATTTCAATAATGAACGGGGAATCTGGAATGCCTGGGATTTTTTTCCAGTATGAACTTTCTCCTCTGATGGTGAAATATACAGAAAAGGAGAGATCCTTAGGACATTTTTTGACAAATGTTTGTGCTATTATAGGTGGTATATTCACAGTTGCAGGACTCCTTGATTCGTTTTTCTTTCACACTACACGACTCATACAAAAGAAATTTGAATTGGGTAAATTGCACTGACCTATAATCCACATTTCTTTCAATAATTTGTTTGGCAATGTTATCTTCAATCATGATTTTATATTTGAATATTTTATAGGTATATATTTCATAATTTTTGTTTTAATATTTTCAAAATATTGCATTTCACTATTCAAATTGTTCAAGAAAGAGATTATATTCTTACAATTGCGGAAACTATTAGGATGGAAACAGATTTATTTATTATTTTCTATTACTAGTCAATAATCGAAGTTTTAGTGCAATGTATCTAGGTATCGAATTATATTTACCTTTCCTTTTATAAACACAATTTCTGGAGGATGCCTGCAATACCAATTTCATGATGTATGTAAATAATCTTTAATTAAAATGAAATTTTAGATCTGATTAAACTAAATATTTTAAAAAATAAAATCGAAACATTTTTGTTTCTTTTTTCTTATATTTTGTTATTTGCATTTCCCAAATTCCCAAACTTTTCACAAATATGGCTTATAGATAATGAGGATAAAACTTATAAAGCCATCGTTTGAAATCTCGGTTTAGATATGGACCAAAATTACTCTTTGTTGAAATAAGTCATCAAAAAATTAATTTTTTGGTTATAAATTGTAACAGAGACATCAAAAACATTCAATTTATTGTTGAATATATAAAATCCTAAAAATGTACAAAAACATCTCAATTATGTACAATTTAATGAATTGGTTGAGGCTTTCGCGGCCATCGTTCAATGTGACATGTTCTTTTGAGCATTTAGGCTGTCGTCGTAGATTAGTTCTCTACTAATCTACGACAACGGCATAAATGCTCGAAACAACATGTCACATATGTACAATTTGTTATGAACAATGATATAATATCATCCTCAAATTATTTTCAAAGAGGATAGGTTAACAAACCTATGTTTTAAAGAGAATATCTTCTTTAAATTATTCTCTTACTCAAGTTAGTGTAACCAATCCCAACACAACTCAATAAAACTTTCGCACAGCCAGACCCTTCGATAGCATCCTCAGGCTGGTAATTTTCCAGTTTAAATGTTATTCCGAAAAATTCTTTCAAGTTCCTTAGGAAACCAACGGTGTAGTCTGTAAGGTCACCAGTCACAATTTTCGAAACATCTTGTGGTCGAGAGCCATGAAAAGAATGGCTAGAGCCTGGGATGTAGAATCTACCATTCCGCCTAGATATATTTCTTTACAAAGTCTGTGTGCAGCAGCTTCACCTAGATCTTCCGTTGAAGGCTCTTCTCCAAAGGCTACCACATTTGATACCTAAAATGTCACAAAAAATTAAATTAATATTTCATTTATCTGTAAAAAGATATTTTGGCCTCATAAGGTTTAATATAATACGGTAAAAAAATTATATTTACCGCTTCTGCTGAATATATAACTCCTTTAGTTGTTTCAGCCATTAAGTGAACTCCAAAACCAGGACTATTTCCAGACTGTTTTCCTTTTCTTTGGTCTGCAGTTATGAAAACGTCAGGTATAAAATTCAACATAACTCCTTTTGCTTTCTCAACTATCCTGTTAGCCATTGATGGAGCAATTCTCAGGGCATATGCAGTACCTCTAACTCTTTTAACTAATCCATAATCGAGAAGTTGGACAGGCCTCAATTGCTTTCCAACAGGGCATTTAAAGACAACTTCTCCTCCCCCAAGAGGTTGGAGTCCTATAAAATGAAGTGGACAAGTTTCAACATTAGAACAATAAAGAGTAACTTTTTCAATACACATTTAGAAGATAGCAAATTCCTCACCTCTTTTTTTAATTGTAACTTCCAAATTCTCGTCATTATAAATGAAATTTTTCATTGTTGCTAACATGGATGTTTTGATCAGATCAACTGATGGATCTATGTTGTTGTTAGTCACACCGCGTAAAGTTGCATGTAAAGGCTGCTTACAAAATAGAGAAAGCATGCAGAGTGCTTCCAAGTAATAACCTATTGAAGAAATATATTATTTAGGCACTGAATGGCAAATAAATTAATAGCTTCATGTTTACCTATTCCTCTTTGTAATGAGCAGTCATGTTCAATCGTTCCTCCGAATAAGATTCCAGGTTGGAAAAATATCGACGTTCCTTCATCGTTTATTTCGATAACACTTCCATTTGTTACTTTGTCGAGTAGTCTCACCAAACTTACTTCAAATTCCTGCAGACCAGGTTCATCATCCAACGTTCGAATGTCTGTTATTTTCACAGTTTTACAACTCAAAACCGATAGAACTAACCGTTGCTTAAATAAATTGCAGCCTTTGAAAATCAAAACTTCTCCCCTTCTTACAGCAGTCATTTTCGGGATAATTTGTATTCGAAATCAATTTCTAATAATCTTCGAGCATATCGTTTTAAACTCGTATTTACTTGTTACTTTTGAATCTTGCTCGCAAAATAAATAATCATAGAAATAGCTAAATAATTTCGGGGTTATGTCATAGAAACCATATAAATTTTGATTCATGTTCTTTTTTTTTCAGTTATTCATATGAATAGATGTGAGAGATAATTGGTGCATACTTTTTGTCTCTCTCAAGGCATTTTGAAATTGTTTTCGTCAATCATTACTAGGAGAAACCTTTCTGCGGTAAGAAATATTTGAATAATCCGAATTTTATTAAATATTGATGCTCCGACCCTTGCCAACTCGACTAACTCTGAATTAAAGATTTTTTCGTTAAGGATAAAACTAAATTGAAAATTTCAGATTATAATATTATGGCTGTTGAAGAAAGATTCTATTTCTGTTCTAAAATAGATCCCGATGTCATGGTAACCAATGAAATTGTTTTGTTGTTGCCTTCCGCCTAAGAAACTGCGAGGCTACAATGAACGATCACGATACTTTAGGTGAATTCTTTTTGATATACTGTTATTATGAAATTCACATGCATTTTCCTGATGAACTATCACAATCAAAAACACCCCTTCCTATTGAAGAACAATTGAAGATCCATAAATAATTGCATGTTCACCTTTAGCACTGTACTTTGTTCGAATTCGGGTTTGAAATCTTTTGGTGAATTTTTCAGTACCAATGAATGCAGATTTGGAGAAGAAAATAACCGATGCCTTCTTGATATTTGATCATGCTGGTAATAAGACTGTAGATGCCAGAGAAATTTCAACTATAGTCCGTTCTTTAGGATGTTGCCCGACTGAGGCAGAAATCCAGGAAATTATAGTTGCGAATGAAGATCAAGAATCGCCAGGAAATGTACATTTATCAGATTTTCTACCCTATATGGTACAAGTTATCACCGAGAGAAGGTAGGACAAAATAATCATTTTCTCTAATTCTGTGTCAAATCCGTTCATTCCGCCACATCTTGTAAAACAAAATCGTGCGAGCAAATTACATTCTAGCACAGTTTTCATGGTAATATTTATTGATTACATGTTGGCCCCCTGCCACGGATTCATTTATTATCTGTCAAATTTATGAGAGAGAAAACAGTTCTGCCAATCAATATTTTTCAATGAAAAAATCACTAAACCATATTTATGAAAATATTCCATTAATTTCAATTAAAAAAAATGAATTAGAGAAAAAAACGTATAATACTCGTACAGAAGGCTTATTATAACACTCGATCGTCCAAAAACTCGTGGAATAATATCAGTGCATGTGCACTATCTTACTCGATATCTTATATTTAAGTTTTTTTTCTAGCATTATTCAAAGTGATTTCTTTTTCATTTTTGATACAATTGTTCCCTGGGGCTTCTAGGTATAGGGTCGGTTTCACAAAACTTTAATTGTACCGTCAAATTAATTGGAACCACCGCGATTCGTTGAAATTTCAAAACGAGTGATTCGATTGGTTCGAATTTAGGTAAGGTTTTTGAATCGTGCAATTAAAGCTTTGTGAAACCTGCCCTATGACTGGGATCTTCAATAATGATACCGAATCAGTTTTTTCAATGTGCTGGTTTCCTATAATTACCTCAGCTACACCGTTTTAAAAAATACATAGATTTTGATCACGTTTCTCTGGATTTTTCGATTATCGAGAACATGCGAAGATGATAAGATGATCTTACGTTTTTCTCCAATTGGTCTCTTCAGATTTCAACCTGCGTCAGCTGAAAAACTCCTGGAAGCATTCAAAGTATTGGAATCCAAAAACAGAAAATTTTTAACTAAGGATGAAATATCGTCTCTTATGACAGAGGGTGGAGAACCGTTGCAACCAGAAGAATTGGAAGAAATGTTGAGAGTTGGGATAGATCCCGAGACGGAGACTTTTCCCTACGAAGTTTACATCAACGAGATCATGGTTTGTGAGATTTTTACATACCTATTAGAAAATAACGTTTTTCAGTGTTTTATTCTGAAAAAAACTTCTTTTTTCACAGTTCGATTGATGTAGAACTTGAAATTGATCAACATCGATGTGAAGTTGAAGAGATTGTCCTCAACGATTCTAAGGAAAGTTGAATTGAAAAATTGCTTTGAGATTTTTCAACAAATGTGGAAATTTAATGAGCTTCTTCACCTGTGAATTCTTATCCTTTCCATTTTTGTATAGATACAAAAAAAATTGTTCTTATTAACAAATTCACTCAATCAATACATACCTCAATAGTTCAATAAAATTGTTGAAACACAATTTGTTGTGCATTAAGCTTTTTTTCGTTAAAGTTGAACTCGCAATGTTATTCGTATATGATTGTATCTCAACTTCCCAGTGATTCTAACTCCAATATTGAAGAAAAAATATTTTTTCTACAAGCGTAAGCTTTGCACCCTTTTCCCGCACGCATTTCAATTCGGAAGGAAAGAGTCACATTTCCGAACAGTGCTGGAAAAACCCCTGCTATTCCATTCCCGCACACTTTTCAGTGCCGTAAAGGATTAGCAGGGGTTTTTCCGCACACTTTTATTGAAGAATAAACTGAATTATGATAAGTCTCTATGCACCGAATGTCAACGATGAGAGTACTATGATAACGACATGGTAGAATTACGTTCGACAATAATTATTATGAATTTACACAGGTTATCAAATTTGATATGTGTTGTTGCATTCAAATCGATCTCATATAGGCGCTTGTAGAAAAAATATTGTTCCTATCTTGGGCAGAAAATATCTTTCCCGTACTCTATTGCAATCTCGTACGGGAAAGTAAAACTTTCTGCACTTGATAGGAAAATAACTATTTCAAAATTTTAGATAGATAGGAGTTTTTTCAATAGTTACTAATGAAGTTCAAAAATCTTCATAAGAACACACGCTTAGCTATTAATGAAACGAAAAGGAAGATTGGCGAAAGCCGAAATTCAAACCGCGAAAGAAAATATTTCCTTTTCGAACTCGACGGACTAATTCCAATGGTGCAGAGTGCAGTCAATTGAAAAAACGAAAAAATACACACAGAAAAAAGCGAAAAACTATCTATTAACTTTTTGAAAATAAACCAGCCTGAAAAAGAAAAGCAAGAGAAAAAATAGAGAAACAATGAGGGATCTAAATGGAAAAATAACATAAACAAGGCGATGGACACAAGAATTTCAATAAACACACAGAAGAAACGGAAATGCAAGAAAAATCAAAGGATATCTCTAGTTATTAATCGCGAGGAAAGATCAAATAAGACAAAGTTTTATCTCGCAATTTCGCAATTGATTTTCGCAATGTAGGTTTTATTGATGCAGTGAATTTTTTCGAAGCAAAAATTCCATCAACACGTTATAATTATTCAATTATTACCATTACATACCATTCTATTCTATTATTCCTACAATATAATTCCATAATTAAACCAGACATTCAAGAGACTCAACTCTTGAAAGTAAATTGAATGCAATTTAATGAACATTTGGCCATTTTAGAGAATGAAATTATTATTGGCAGAATCTCGTCAGATCTCGTCAAAAGATTCGTAGAAATAAATTGCTACTACATCATTTCGAAGGTTTATGCGGTAGATCTAATTCTCATCAAGAAAGTTCAAGATTGATATTTATTTTTATCAAGGCTGAATCGGAAAAAATGTTTCGAAAAAAAAATTTTCTTTTTTACCTAAAGAATCTATTGTGAAAATATATTATGTACAAGTCAAAATACAAGTGTAAATTGTAAATGCAACGTTAATTCAACAATTTATTATTTCTGTTACGGAAGGGTTACCCAGATGAGTTAAAATTTAAATGGGAAATGTGAAGACAAATTTATTTGAATCGAAATAAGAAACTTTTTTCACTTTATGTACATTTAATTTCCTGATGTGTACCTACATCACAATTTTTTCATATACCTAAAATAATAAATTATTATACGTCACAACAATATAAATTCCCTACTACTATTCAACCAAACTAGCTAACTACAATGTGTTCTCATTAACTAATCAGTTTGTTGCATAATTATTATGAAATATTTTTTTACACAAATATGCAATGGAATATCCTTTTAAGGAGGAGATTCGTTGATAACATATATATTATTACAATGGATTATATATTTCGTCTTCATTGCATACCATCCTATTCCAGCACTAAAAAATTGAAGACATCGAAGTTTCACACATTGCGTTTTCTTCATCAACGAAATTTCGTCGTTTGGTCAGCAAGTTATGAGTAACACTCTCGATGACACTTAAGTACTTGTTCAAAGTATAAAAGCATTTCCAAGATGTATTGCACTAGTTGTGCTGGAAATAATGGATACCATTACTGAAATGGTCGGAGCTGGGAGCAAATTTACAATTTTTAGATCTAGCTCTTCATTTCCTTCACTCTTTTGGAAATGTTTGGCGATTGTTACTGATAAAAGTGATAACTGAAGAAATCAAACAGTAGGTGGATATGGGGAACCTATAGGTAGATTTGCTGGATAAGGCCCTTTCGGCGCTTGCAATATGGAACCATTAGATATTTCCACATTTGTGTAAGCTATCTTCTGTATGGGAGGAAGTGGATCGGCAACATGAACCACTGGCACTTCTTTCAGAACAGAAACAGCGGCAGGGTATGTTCCTAAAGGAACAACAGCGGCAGGATAATATGATCCCTCAGTGATTGGCAGAGCAGTTTCAGAAGGAAGTTTAATATTAGGCGCTGCTAACGGTGGAAGAGGATCTTGAACAGATAGTTGAGAAATATTTTTTACAGTCGGCGGATATAACACTTCGGGACCAGATTTGAGTGGTACAAGAGTTTGATAGAAACCACCATCCAAATGATTCGATAATGGCGGTAAAGGCTCATGAAGATCATTCACCTCCTGGACACTTTTTTCCGAGGAGTTTTTGAATCTAATTGGATCAGGAAGGGGAGGCAACGGATTTTGTATATGTGGTGGAAGAACTTCTTTTATAATGGATAATGGAGCTTCGTTAAAACTACCATTTTGTAACATTTCTATGCAATGCTTCAGGAGAGATGTATATTCATTCACCTTATAAGCAGGAAGTGGTGGCAACGGGTTTTGGAGCAAAACATGAGTAATATCCTTTACATACGTTGTTTCAACTGGATTCTGACTATTTTCATTTGTTTGTTGAGACTTCGTTGGCGACCCAAAAGGTACTGTATTTTTTGATAAAAGCGGTATGGTGTCTACTCTTGCAGAGTCATTCTGTATCCCAGGAAGGGCACTCAATTCTCCTTTTATTGGCATCAGTGAGAAAGAGCTCGGAGACAGTTTCAATTGTTCAGTTTTTGGTCCAGTTTTACCAATATCAGGCTTTTGTTCAGGATTTATTTTAGCGTCTGGTTTCAAAAGTGCGGAATAAATATCACTTTTGATTCCTTTATTTTCGTTCATTGAAGAAGAGACGTCCCATGTTTTATCAGAATAATTCTCTGATTTCTTATTGAGTTCTTGGTTGGATAGGCGGCTTTCGAAAATATTACTGCCTACAAGAGGTTCTGTTTCCCTTATTGCAATATGATGTCTCTCATTGACGAGCTGGGAAACTGCATTTTGTGATTTTTCTCTTGGTACAACTGGCACGATGTTGAGTCCAATTTGAGTTCTGGCTTGTAATACTTCGCAATATGCGATGAACACAATGAAACTCGGGAGGAAATCCTGCAAAAATTATCGGATATAATTGGTCAGATGTAAGAAAATGAGCATAATAGGGATATTTTATCCTAAATCTGCATACAAAAGATGGATTGGAAAAATTGCTAAAGAATTCAAGGTAAAAACAAATTTTTTCACACACGTTATTTTATTTACATGTAGGTGGTACTTTTATCAATTCACAAATACATGAAATGTAAAAATATCCTGAATGACCTCGATCGACGACCATCTGGTTCTCCAATTGAGTGTAATACATTTCGCTAGGCAATAAGATTTTTTCCACGTTAAACTTTTTTTTGCATATTATCAAAATACTTAAGAACGTTTTCTGTTACGGTAGATATACGAGATGCAATTATTCAGTATCGAGATTTCAGAGTCGTATTTTTTAGGTAGGAATAAGACGCATTTTCCGTTAATGTGTCAGCATCTATTTCAAAAATGAAGATAGTATAAGTTTGTATATATTTTTCGGGGACGGTATAAAACAAGGATGTCATAAACGTGTCAACCGTGGATTGAAATTCAACCTCAGCTTGAGGGCCAGTTTCCGGTTTTGGCATACAGAAACCGATCTTCATACTGAGATTGAATTTCAAGCGTCAGTCGACACGTTTATAATATCGGCTCATAAGGTGAGTTTCACGAAACTTTGATTACGCGATTAAGAACTGTCAAATTGATTGAAGGGGATTCGTTGAAATTTCAAATCAAATGATTCGATTGGTTTGAATTTTGAATTTACGTAAGTTTTTTTGATCGGGCAATCAAAAAGTGGTGAAACCCACCTCTGTTTCCAAGATATAACATTTGGAACATAGGTAAAATTTCAGTGTTTACACCCTCCTTTTGACAATTTCTTTTCCCCATAAGCTGTATTGTAGTGCAACCCTTTTTTTGTAACTTCAACGCCTCTATCATTGAGTTGAAGTAACGTTCATTAAATTTAAAGCTCCCTTAATCCTCCTTTAAATGGAGTATCCATAGCTACCGTCTATGGATACTCCGTTTGAAGGTGAAGTAAGGGAGAATCAAATTTTAATGGACGTTGCTGCAACTCAGTTATGTTTTTTTTTGTAGTTGTCAGTACTGACTTCCGATCCTATCAATTTTCAAATCGAATCAAATCAAATCAATTAAAATTTGGCTTTACAAAGTCGCTGCACAGTCCGCTTCTACATATTTTTACGGGGTTAAATTTGTAGATTGTGAACTTCTCTGACTTATGCGAATACAATTTTTTTGTAGGTATTGTAAAAAAAAACATTTCGTAATCTGTCAAATTTCGTAAGGCACACCAACGGCTTGGATACAATACAAAAGTAACTAATATGAAACTTAACCGATGTTTCAAATTTGATCACAATAACTCATGCATATCTCAAAACTGAAAAAGATATGAAAACATTATGAAACATTGAAACTTTAAAGCTTTGTATATCGGTAAAGAAATGTTTGAGTGCATGTGGGTCTGAAAAATGCGAAATATTCGATCCATGCTAAAAATGGATGAAGTTTGTTCATAGATCAATTCGTTGTTTCAAGTTCCTTCCAAAAACATTTTTCGCCTAAAGTAAGTGAAACAGGTATTTCGTTAATGGAGTTGGGGACATAGCGTAAGTTTTGAAGTTCGGACAGATTTGTTATAGTGAATAACATGTGAACAGCCGATAGGTATATAAAAGAGAAGTTTCAGTGCCTCACATATTCATTGGAGACGTTTTTATTCAAATATGTACCCTATCGCATATTGCCAGGATTGTAATATTTAAAAGGAAAATTGTAGAAATTTAACGCTGTTCTGGACTCAGTTCTGAAACCCTTGTATATTTTATAATAACTAAGCTTGTATAGGTCTAAGAAGGGAAAGATGGAAATCTTGTGTTTTTTACCCTTTGACCTAGATAGTATTTCAAAGAAATCGGAACTCGATTTCCGGTTCAATTTCTTGTCAATATTCCGAGTAAAGATTTTACACCTTTGTTTAATCAGAATCTGCATTAAAAGTTGTAAAGCAAATAATCGGTCAATTTATTTAGCATTTTTTTTGGGACGACGAGGTTTTAGGGTGGGTAGTTTTTTAGCGAATGAACAAGCTTTCGTAATTAATGAAAAATAAAATTGTCGAGAGGAAATGTTTCTTGACGATTAGAACGAGGAGGTGAAACTGGACACCTGACGAGTGGTTCCGGTAATAATACTCTGTTTCGCCCTGTATAAAATTCGGAACGATTTATTTTTTTCAAATTCATAACATGTGGTAGATTTCATATAAATTCATCCAGACTTAAAAAAATGAAGATGATAATGAACAAACTTAATCAATTTATTAAGTGGTTCGACTAAATTTGCCGTCAACATAATTTTGTTAAGTTATTATTATTATTATTATTATTATTATTATATATATATATAAGTTAGTTCTGAAAGTTAATATATAAATCTCAATTTGAAATGATACAGTTGAGTAAGAGGAAATCACGTATCGTAGGAAGAACAAGCTAGTACTTACCATTTTTGATTTGAGCATCACACTAAAACTGGGCGACATGTAAAAAGAATTTATAGATAAAGCCTATAGCTCGGAGGGAAGCAGAACGCATTACGAGAAGATAATTTTTTGAAAGTACCCGCCTTGCGACGGCGTACCTACTTGAAAATGTAGGTGATAGTTCCGTTTACTTCGTTTTCAATGAAAAATTGCATGCTAATGATGAACTAGTAATAGTTGGGGCTGTTAATTGGTTCTATCGATGCAATAAGTCTTCATTCTAGTTACTTCAGTTTCCGAACGCACGTTGTCCCAACTGATTTACGGGGGAAGTGCGAAATGATACTAGTCCATTGAAGACGATAAAATTTGTCTGCAGTCTCTTCGAAACCAACAATATCTACATACTAATTCATTCAATTTCACATTTCAAAAGGGAAAAGCATTGACAAGAAATCCTTAGGAATTTTTGAGCTGCTTCAAATTGATTGCCAGGTCTGGAACACCATGATTTTTTAGTCTCATCAATCGGAAAATTCAAATGTCATTCCATAACATCAACTAAGATGTTTGAATACCTACATGGTGTAAGCTTTAATTAAATTTTAGTTCATCAGCCTAGTTTTGAGAATATGGGTGAAGTTTCGTTTAATCAACTGTAGGTGGCGCTATTCAGCGGAATAGACGACAATATCCATATCATGGAGGTAAAGAAACCTTCATGATCCATATTACTAAAAGTAAGTTTTAAGTATTTCGAACGAGGAATGAATTGATTTAGGATTCTAGATATATTGAAACTGAAACTATAATGATATGCCATTAGTTTTGATTTATCAAATTGACTGTGCTCCTTCAAAATACTTTTTCAATCGTTATTATCGTATCATGTCTTTTACTTAATATTAGACATTTTAATATCAACTATCAACTAAGATGTCTAAAAACAGGGCCGTATTCATAGTTCACCCTTGAGGGTAAGCATGGGTTTAGATCGTCCTTAAGTAAAGGTACGTATCCACTGTATCCACTGTCACTGTTGAGAATATGATTAAGGATGTTTCCTGGCGGCGCTGCAATGTCATAGTTGTCATTTTGACTAAGTTTCCTTTGATAAATTTGATTGTTGTTTAGACACAACATTCGTGAAATTCATTTCATTGACCCATCTTTTTTTAAAAGAATGTGCAGCAGGATTAGTTCGAAGCAATATATAAACTAGGGACGAAGATGACCCGACCACTAATGCTGAGAATAAGGCACTTTATTATCGTGAAGATTGAAAAGAGCATTTCCAATGAGCAGTTCATTAGATAGGTATCAAAAATCATTTCAATGGAATATCATAATAGTTTCAGTTTCAATATATGTCTAAAATAGCTACGAAATCAATTGATTTCTAGGTCGGAAATAAGATAAGCTCACCTTTAGTGAACGGAACGGCAATTTGGCAAAATGAATGTTTTGTACCTTTCGGCAAAAGTCATAAAGATAGAAATGTCAAAAATATAACCAATTACCTATCGAATTCATACATTGAATAAATTATCCAGAATGTGTCATTGTTTGTGAAATAGCGCTTTCTACAGTGGTTGATTAAACGAAACGCATATTCCCAAAACTGGCAGAACCATGGAGGAACTAAGTCCAATAAGTGCTTACAACATGTTTTGAAACATCTTAACATCAACCTTAAAAAAGAAATTATATAAAATATGTCAATTTCACCGAACAGAATGTCATTTTTTACAATTCACAAAACACAGTATTTGATTGCATGTTGAAAAGTATATCTGACAATTTAGGCGTGAAGAAAATTCTCAAGGACGAAGGAAATAAGTCAAGAATAACGGAATATCAAAAGCCGTAACAAGAAAAATCGCGAATAAAGGTCACAAAAATAATTTTTTCAAATATGATGCCTAGGCCTGAAATTTTTTCTACATTATTCGTCATAAAAGTTATGGAGCACAAATTTTGTTCGGACCAATGTTTCATACGTTAGATCGTTTTTGAGATAGATGGCTAAAATGTGTAAAATATGGTTGGAGGTTCATTGTGATCATGTTCAAATCGTCAGATGAAGGAAATATTCCCTGATAAAAGTAAAATTCCAAAACGGTCCCTTGAATATTTTTAATTGTGAAAACTTTTTCCTTTATCTCCAACACTTCTCCTTCGTCATGTGAGAGCGCACCCTGTATATTTACTTCTCAATTTAATTCTTATGACAAAAAATTAGAAGGAAGCGTGGAGAGAAACCACAGATGCACTGAATGCATTTGTAAATGAAATGCGGAAGGTTATTCTCCAGCAGGTGCATAAAATACATACATCTATGTAGATACCTACAATAACTCTTGGGAAACATGGGTATGTGTGCCATGACCATCTGGGTCACCTGAATCTCTTAATGCTTGAATCAAAGAAAAATCAACGAAGTTCCTAGGAGAAATAACAATTACAAGGGTCATTCCTGAAATATTGGTGCCAGTGGAACATTTGGAATTGATTTCTAATATTCTTCGCAGAGGTGATGGACCCCCAAACTTACCTACATAATTTTGAACATATTTCCTAATCAAGTAAAAACAACATGCATCCGTAGTTGTTGATAAATAAATTAATCTTTATTGTAGGTTTTTATTCAATGTGTGAGATAATCTACATATAGGTATTACTCATCAAAGTAAGAATACGATTCTCGCTTCTGTATGCATGTATGACTTTTTCATAGTATTTATTCATAATGACAAAACATGAGTGGACTAAAGATCACTCATCTTTGGAAGCAAGCTTAATGTACATTCTGAGTTGAAATATTACGAGATAGTAATAGAAGCATATGAGAGAAAATTTTGGACTTGAATTTGTTCGTTCAAATTCGTTCCAAACCCACAGATACAATAACTTGGCCATCGGTACCTAAAATATTAGAATAACTAGAAATTTAATTTTTTTAATGGAGAAACATTCAACTCATATGGATTTGAAATTCATGTTTCAAATTTAATAACCTGCGAACTATTGAGGTGAGGGAGATTCTTTATTCGGCAAAGAATCCATTCCCTAAATTTTTGGCATTCACGGCTTATATAGATTTATAAAATATATGTTATGATGATAATCTTTATGGTTTTCGAGACAAGTTTTCGACGTAGAACGGACCTTTTTTAGTCGAAACCCATACCAAAAAAAAAAATACCTTTGGGAATTCCAGAGGTTGAGTTAAATTTATTATATTCACTAGCCCACGTTTATAATGAATTTTTTCACGGAAAAGAAAATGAATGAAAATTGACAAAATGAATAGACCAAAATTGGCTCTACCTCAGCTGCAGAATGTTCAGGGAGTGTAATTTTGAATTGAAACATTTGAGAGTCAGAACGACAGCAAATGTAATCAAGACTCATGAAATGAAATTTCATTCGGATTCCAACTGCGGCTTTCTTGTCCTTGAACTGTTGGTGATTATTTTCAAATCTGAAGAAAACAATATCTGAATTCTGCGGTTACTCTTTTCTGATAACACACTTAATACATGGAATAATAACAAAGTCAAGATCAACATTATGTAGGTTTTGTTGAAAAAATGTTGGTGTTATTTTTTTTCTTATAGTAAAACAAGAGCAAAACCTTGTTTTTTCCAGTAATCATGAATATCGAACATCACAAGAAATATTGGGTAAAGTATGGTGAAATTCAGAGGATAATCAACCAGAAGTTACAGAAATTTTCCTTGAATAATAAGATTTTTCAATCCGTGAAATTTTATCCAGATCTGCAGACTTTCCGCTATCTGAGATGAGTCAGACTGATGTTTTCATAAACTGCATGTTCATTTTAGTAAATATAAGATATTTATGACTGGGAAGATGAAGATAAGTGAATTTTATTTTTACTTATTGAATCCATCCAAAAATTGCGACCCAAAAATTGTTGCTTTTTGTCATTAAGAGATCCGATTCAAAGGACTACGAGGAAAATGAGTATGAAAAAATTATAAACTAAAATGAAAAATTATAATTTTCACCGAAATATTCTGTTTTATCTGAAGGATTTTTTTTGTAGTTCATCAATATCAGGGTTAGTTCTGTACGCAGCAGCACAAAATATTCTGTAGTATACAAAAGACGAAAAAATAAATCTTCGTTGTCACACCCTTTCGTTTTTCTCCAAATATGATGAATAATCTTCTAAAAAAATCATAAAGTAGGCAATTCCTATAGACACTGAAGTTCAACCTAATTTCAAAAAATTTTATTAAAAAAAGATGTGATATCGATAATTCAATTTTCTATCTACCTATAGGTACTTCGAACATTTTCATCGTGATACGTACAAAAATAACGCTGACATTGATAACCTACAATTTAAATCCTTAAATATTCCAAATAACAGATTTTCCGTTGAAAAATAATGAAACGTTTAACTAAAGCTAAAGCATGATATGGTGAAGACGTCAGGACGTCTTCAAACTTTAATTTAAAAAAACATCAAGTCCTTATGAATGATTTATTAAAAAGTAAAATATTCGAAAGGTGATACTGCTCCTGATACCAACCTAATTAACTTTATAGACTTTGCTAAAGTAGAGTGTACCCACCTTTCAATACCAACTGGGTAAGGGACAATAAACCAAAATACTTCATGAAAAATTTGAAAGATATTTAAAAATCAAAAGTTGTTTTCTCATTTATCTAGGGACTTCCAGTATATTCCGATATCCACTCGATATCAGTCGTGCTGTGTCATTGATCCAAAAGAGATTGTTCCACCAAGCAAGATCACAAGTTCATGGACAACGTTAAACAAACAAATCTTCGGACACAATTGAAAATACCTTCGATCGATTCACGAATAAAACATAAAATCCCATTGGAGTTTCATGAACCCATTACTCAGAGCCAGTTTCGAAAGAGCGAAAAAACCGGGATTTCCCTTCAATTTCATAGAAAGAGGAATCTCCAGCCATTTCACAGCAGATACATTCCGGATAATGAACAAGTGACGTATTGGTCATGTGATTCATCAGTCACTCCATGCGGTCCAACAAAGCTAATTATACAAAATGGAAATAGGTAGGTACTTTTCATTTCTGTTTTGATATTGTTACCGTCTGGTAATCATGTGTCGTCTACTCGCCTACATTGTATTATTCGGAATATATGGTGAAGTTTAAAAATATCACAGAGAGAACATGTTTGTTTGCATCCAGTCGAGCTAGAAATACAAAACGAAAAGTCAGGTAGTGGTCCTACCGAAAACTGGTTTGACGCATCAGTAATCAATGAACTGAAGATTCTTCAACCGGCGAAACATGAGCGGCTGCCGAAATTAACGGAAACAAGAAAATAAAACAATTTCGTCGAGTGTATGGAGTGTGCGGTGACTCGAAAGTGGTGGAGATAACCCTACGTCAAGGTCAAGCCCAAGAATGGCATCTTCAGTCAACTACAAGCATAACGGTCCTGACTCTGAAGTAGAAGTAGTTAATTCGACCACGCCGCTGATGGGGGACAAGAAAAATAACCCGCCAACTTTGGCCACCCCTGAAATCTACGATCAAGATGACAACCGAGAAGTGGTAAATAAACCTTACCCAGGAGTGGACGACGGGTTTTTCGACAATGGAAAACGGGAAGATTCCGGAGTTACAGAGCATGGACAAAAAAATCACGAGCCCGATGATTCCGAAAAAAAACGAGAAGATTCCAACAATACGAATAATCAAAATCCAGACAAAACGGATCGCCCGCTGGATGAAAACGACGGGGTAACTTACAACAGACGTCATTCTACCTCACATTTTCCAAGGGAATCGGACTTTTCCGGTTTCAACCATCATCACCATGAGTTGGAGATAGGGACCGGAATCATTGAAGAAATTCCAGATATCAATGTGTACCAACATAAGAAAACACTTGCTCAAGGAATGATGGACTTGGCCCTTTTCTCAGCTAATGCTAATCAACTCAGATATGTGATGGATAGTTTTGCGAGACACCCTTATTATTATCCGAGTTTAGTTTTTATTTGCATCAGTTTGATACTGCAGGTGAGTGCGTAATTCTTGGAATTTTAATTCCAGTACATAGAGGAATGACATCATACCATAATAAATAAAAGAGAAATCATTGTTTATGATCGAAGTACAGAGAAGAAGATAATATGTCATCATGATCTTAAGTTAGAATAAGGATTATCCTACGAAAATGCGCGGAGTACTTTTCAATTTTGCGAAGAAAGTGCTATCTTCTAGTAGGTATAAAACTTTGCGTGCTTGTTCAAATTCAAAGTTAAATGCAGAAATCAATGCTGCGTTATACATTCTTTTGATTGAGAGAGCTAAAATAATACAATAAATATTTAAACAAAAAAGTACCTAGCTAGGGTTAGTGCAACACAGGAAAACCATTCAGGTCTGTAGTATGATAAAATGAGGAAAGGGAAAAAACCCCAGAGAAAAAAAACCCTGACCTCCTACGTTTTAGAAAAAAATTTACTTGCTTTGAATCTCGTCAAATTTATTCCAAAAAATGACGAACGTCATTTTCTAAGAGGGGGTTCACAGAATTTCATGAAATTATCAAATACTGTCGAAAATTTTTTCTTCAATTTCAAACAAAACGGAAAAAATACTTATTCCCATCATATAAGGAGTCAAACCTTTTTTTTTTCTTTGAGAAGGATTTTTTTCTTCTGAATCTGAATTATCTAAAAAATCTAAGCTTCGAAAAAATTAAATTTTATTCTTCTATTGATGCAATTTGTACAAAATTTTGCGTAAGCCTACATGATTTCACGTATGGCTATACAGGGTGTTTCCGAATAAGGTTCCGTAAATTCGAGATCTTAATCCTCAGATGATTTTATGATATGAACTTTCTATGAATTATGGGTCTCTGATGCACTGTTCCTGAGATACAAGGGTGTTGAAAAAAAAAAAAATGGTTTTATCAATTTATTTTCTACACCGTACACGATTTCTTTTTGAGTTTTGGCACCTCATAAATATGCATTAATACACATTGTTTCCGATACGAAACGATATTTAATTTTCACCATTGGCGTCCGTAAAGATTTCTGAAAATTTTCTTCGAAAAAAAATTTTTTTTTTATTTCAACACTCTGTATCCCAGGAACAGGAACATAAAAATCATCTGATGATTAAGATCCCGAATTTACGGAACCCTATTCTGAAACAGCCTGTATAGCCATACGTGAAATCATGTAGCCCTACGCAAAATTTTGTGCAAATCGCATCAATTTAAGAATTAAATTTCTGTATATCTACGTTGAGCAGATTTTGCCCATAAACGAACTTTACCGGCGCATTCAGAACACCTTGAAAATAACGAAACTTCTTTCGATAGGTGTCTTGAGAAAAATCCGTTGTCTAATCAGGAGATCTTGAGGACATTCTCCTACCTCTTGAGCTACCAAATTTTTATCTGTAACATTTGTCAAAAATTCTTATATGTCCGGAATTCAATATCGACATCCTTCATTCTGTGGCTTCAAGAAGGCCATGAGCTTGCTAACATTGAATATGAATCCATAAATACGATGCCTCTACGTCATTTTTCAAGCAACACCTTTTCTGCAGAGAAATCCAAATGGTGCCAAATGTTTCGCATTTGGCACCATTTTCGGTAGTCTGAAAAACTGCTTCATGATTTTTGTTGGAAGAGTTGCCCCTGTCTTCAAATGGGATCCTATAATACATAATATATGAAAAAATAGACAAGTTCAATAGCTTAAGTTTGTTAGCGCCCTACTAGATTTATTCCTCAAATGTCATAACAATGCTTTGAAGGCAAATCATGTTTCAATGACATAAACTATATATAATATTATATAATAACCACACCAGCAGAGTACCTAGACACCGCTTGGAGTACAGGGCAACCGCGTTTCAAGTTTTTTCATTCCTAAAGTGCATAAAATAATAATCTACATATTAATCACCTAAAGTTCTTTCAATCCCTCAATACGCCCTTTAACTGGTATTTTTGAAGTTTTATTTATCCAGGTTGCCATTGGAGTTCTCCTAATTTGGAATGCAACCTATAACGTGAAAGATGAGAAGGAAGTCTGCAGAGCAAACAAAATCAATAATTACACCGTTATTGGAATTTTCCTAGTCACCGTGGTAAACGTCTTTGTTTCGGCTTTTGGAGTTGCAGATCCCCAAACCAGCTATCCATATCCCCAAGTGCAAGTGCAAAATAATTCTCTATAGAGCATTCCACTCGGGCTTTTGTTTGTGACTGTTTATTCTTTGAGACTGACAATATTATAATAAAAAACAGATTAGCACTGTTATTTTCGATAATTTAGGAAGATAACTTGAGAATATTTATGAATAAGATTATTTCAAATGATTAGTATTTTCAAATGATTGTGGTATTTGACGCTAATAACTGGAATTTAGGGATAGCTCTTGATTTGCTTATGAAGAAGATGTTTCAAAAAGGCTGAATACTGGCCTGGTGAACTTTAACTTTTTCCTTACTCAAAGAACATCGAAATTAAATGCTATGGTTTGTTGAGGTTAGAGGTCTCTCTACCCTCTATATCATAGTTACTCAGACTTGAAACTTTCCCTTGTTTTAGAAGATAAGGGCAAAAGTTACCAGCTAGCACGACCGATCCCTATGGATTGTTGGCAGTTCAGAAGATAATCAAGTGCTATCATTCTAAGAATGAAGAAGATTATTATATTCTATGTTCAAAGCTATTAATTAATAACCTATTTTTATTAAAACAACATAACCTACCATTGTACTTTTCATAAATTTGATTAAGGTCAAAGACCTATTATATGTATATGTAATAAGTCAATGGATACGGTGGACTATTCTGTTATTCTCTAAGAGCCCAACTGTTAAATCCCTAGATTATCAAATTTTCAAGCTATGACTTTTAATGACCAATTAGTAAAAACATCACAGAGTGATTATTGAAATGAAGAAAAATTATAGGAGGAAAGTAATAAAAACTGCCGTTTTGTCGAGATTATCCGTGATAGTCTTACAGTACATATTCAATCAACTAATTCCTGATCATGATGCAGGGGTTTTTATCTATCCAAGAGAAAATGGGACAGATTCAAGTATGGATAAAGCTGTTAATCATTTCCTTGGAGGTTTTCTGCGATGGGATGCACAATATTTCATGCATATTTCAAAATATGGCTATACTTATGAAAATATTGTTGCCTTCTTCCCTCTTTTCCCATTGATCGGTAGTATTTCTGCCAAATGTTTGAGTTTCTTAGAAATCCTTACAGTAGATTCTCTCCTATTGTTGACTTTTATTATTTTGAATTTTATTCTTTTCATTCAATCAGCATTGGTTCTGTTTGATGTCAGCAAAAAATTTTTTTCAGAGAAGTTTTCCTATTATTCAGCTGTTTTATTCTGCTGGAATCCTGCATCTGTTTTTTTCACATCACCCTATACTGAATGTCTCTTTAGTTTTTTAACATTCAAGTCCATGTTCAATTGTATATTACTGTACGAGAAATATAAAGAATTAAGAGTAAGAATTAATTACTCAGATATTTTTCATTTACTTCCAATAGCTCTAAGTACGATAACAAGATCAAATGGTGTATTAAATATCGGATTTTTCCTCTATGTCTTAGCCTGTATTTTTTTGAAGAACTTTTTCAAAATAAAGGGCAATCCTTTTCTTTCAGTATTTAAGAAATTATCCCTCACTTTAGCATTTACAATTATTACAATCTTTGGAGTAATATTCTGCTTGTTCCCTTTTGATTTATACCAAATATATTGTTACAAGTTGTTTTGCAAAGATTTCTCTGTTGATGTGCCATTAGAAGTTGAAGTTTATGCAAAACAA
Source organism: Hippodamia convergens (assembly GCA_038502775.1). NCBI lineage: Eukaryota > Metazoa > Arthropoda > Insecta > Coleoptera > Coccinellidae > Hippodamia > Hippodamia convergens. The sequence goes on from CM076610.1 coordinate 53,861,267, forward strand.
AACAATTTTGTTATGCTAGGAACATTCAGTCAACATAATCAATCTTGGTGTAACAATAAATTGCCTCTGTCATATTCTTATGTTCAAAAACAGTATTGGAATGTAGGATTCTTGAATTACTATGAATTTAAGCAAATCCCGAATTTTCTTTTAGCTGCCCCAATACTGATGATTTTAATCATTAATTGCCAAAAATATATAGCTAAGAATTATCCAAAACATATGATAGAAATATTTAATTTCAATATTGATATGTCAAGATCACACTTCATTTTTTGATACACCTCAAATTTTTGTATTTATAATTCATGGACTTATTCTCTCCATATTTTGTACATTTTTTATACATATACAAGTTAGTACTAGGTTATTGTGTTCTGCTAGTCCATTGTTATATTGGTTTTCGGCTTATTACTTAATGGATGATGGGAAATACTTCGATTTAAGGGACTTCAAGAGGTTCTCATTCCGAAAAAAATTTATAATATTGTATTTCTTAACTTATTTCATTGTCGGAATAGCTTTCTTTTGTAATTTTTTGCCCTGGACGTGAACAGAGTAACGTTCTTATATTTATTAAATTATTATCAATTCTATCAGTCTTACTTACATATTGAATTTATATTACTCATCAATGATGTAACAGTTTAATCATGAAATATAACTGAAGAATAAAATTTATCATTGCCAATAATTTCAAATGTCAAGTTTTGTTAACTATGTTTTTTTAATATAAGATGTTATATTTTATTCTCTATTTACCACTACCTTTCCCCTTAGATGACCTTTCTGTACTTCATTCAATGCATCTGGGAGGTGATCAAAAGAATATTCCTTATGTATAACAGGTCGTATCTGAAAAAAAGCTATCGTACCATGATAATAAGCAAAAGTTTGATATTTACCAGTCCATATTTCACTAAACGGTTGATGAATTCAAAGCCACTGCTGCAGGGAAGGAAGAAACCCCACTTGACTATTCCACCATTTTTCAAATTAATAATGTTTTGGCTTAACAGAGAGCTAATGCTTTTCATTGAACCACCAAGTAAACCGTATTGATCTGTATTCAAAACAAGTGGTGAATTCAGTGTGATGAATTGCTTGAATCTCCAATTGTTTGGAATTTTTTCAACACCAAATTTTGCACAATCCAATATAATGTCATACCTATAATGAACAATAATGATAATTAAATTTATCTTTTCATCATCATAATTTTAGATTTTAATAAACACAATTTATTAATATAATAATAATTTTCCATGAATATTTCTTAATGTTTTCTCATGTCTTCCCAGCATCTCAATGTTACTATGAGTATATCGTTGTGACAGTTATTACGAATAGTAATGATTGAAATATTTTTTGTGTGTTTTTGTTTCTCTGAAGGACTTTCAATTAGTGTGGAGTACTTCATTATTCTAGACATGATAAAAAAATGTCTCAATAATAGGATTTTCATTAGAAAATATAATACTAACCTATTTTCAGAAATTTGTTTAGCGTAATCTGACTGAGTATAGTCAAAAACCTCATCTGCTCCTAAAGATCTTACTAAAGACATTGCATCTGTTGCGCAAGTTCCAGATACCTAAATTAAATAAAAAATAAATTTGAATTGATAGAAGAAGTACATCGAAAAAAGTACAAATGAAAAATACTGAAAACCAGAAATCTCTAAAGTGGTAATAGAATCTTGGCATTTTATATTAATTTGTAAGTGTAACAAAAAGTCTTTCATCCTTCAGATGGTATATGAGAGAAGGTTCACACACAATAATTTTTTACAAATCTTACATGCACTCCTTGAGACTTCAATAATTGAACAGCCATGGTACCAACTCCCCCAGAAGCACCCAAAATTAAAACACTTTTATCTTTCATGTTTCCTTGTTCTAATCCACCAGTTATAAATAAGGCTGACCATGCAGTCATAGCTGCATAAACTATGGCAGCGCTTTCTGCAGGGTTGAGATGGTTAGGTTGATGTTGGAACTAGATACAAATATTCATTCTGATGAAGTACCATTTTTGAAATAATTTGAGTAGGGTATAGTCAGATACTAACATGGCCATTTTCAGCTATCACATATTCAGCAAATGAGCCTTGTCTATGAAGAGGAATGTATCCATAAACTCTATCCCCTACTTGATATTTCTTATCGACTGTTAAGCCTTTACGAACGATTGTACCACAGAAATCCCGACCTAGAGTCAGGGGAAGTTCCATTTCATCCTCTCTTAAAACATTGAGGACATTTCTTGCATATCCGTCTACAAAATGAATATTTTACATATCTATTGATTAAAAATTTCTCTCCCATACCTTTCATATATAAATCAATTGGATTAACAGAAACTGAGCCTACTTTTACCAGAATGCTGTCTACAAAATTAAGTAATGGTATTCGTGCAGAAGTTAATTGTAGATCTTCTTCGTAAGAATGCAATTGCCATGTTTTCATTTTCACAACTTCAGAGAAGTTTACCGAAGCAGCGGTTGAAAACTTGGCCTGTTTTGCAAGAAGATAGTTCTTTCTTCGGATGTGGTTCGATATAATCGTACCTTGCCAAGCTTTTAATAACATTGACGATTTCATAACTTGTATTTTAGATAATTTCTATACAATAATATGATGGTTCGAGCGAAATATTTTGAGTGTAAGGTGTAATCTTGTGTTATAAATTTGTAAATTGAAAATTTATTATCTGGAAAGAAGTTTTGTTTTCTTTCAGGTTATAATTCAGACTACAGAAAATAATATTCTGACAATCATGGTCTTTAGTACACCACAGAATGTAAATCAGCCACTACAGGTGGATCGCACCTATATTTTGATGTACTGTGGATCGCACATAGCACCACATGAGAAATATGGCAATCGGATATTCGTGTTCCAGCAAGTTTCTTGATGTAATAAAAATGAATAGTACCCTTGTTATATAAACAAGGATAGTACTAAAATACTATTTTTTACTTTCATTTTTACCTGTAAAGGTGCTATGCGCACTAACACTAAACACTAATGAACGCACCACTAGCCAGCTGACAGACGAAGTATTTCGTGATCGCAAGAATGATCACTGGAGTGCACAAAACTCTGATAATGAAAAAAAAAGTATGGGTCAGTAGAAACACTGGTTGAAATGATAACTTTATTGGACCATTTCTTTCACGAATCACAAACATATTACAAATTGAATAACTTTAAAACAATCAGATATCATTTCTATTTTTAAGCGTAACTTTGTCTTATAATTTGTGTCAAACGCTTCAGTTGGTTATTTATTTTCTCATCTTGGTTGGTGATAAAGAGTCGTATGGTGAAATAGTTCCCCAGTAACTTTGTGAGCTTGGTAGTTCATTAGACCTTTTGGCATAATTAATGGTTAATCCCGAAAGTAGGAATAACTGAATATCTCATGAATGAAATTTTATTCAACTCCAAATTAAGTTTGTTACTCCATACATATTCAATTCAGAGTTCCATTGAAAACTCATAATTTGTTGACTAAGTGTGAAAAATCTACTTGCTTTTCCAAGAATTTTGCAGCTGCAAGTAATGTGGGTTCACTGAAATTTCGTCCCATCAACTGTAAACCAATAGGAAGTCCTTCACGAGATAATTTGATTGGAATAGAAACAGCTGGAATTCCTGTGAAAACAGAAGCCTATTACAGTTAATATCGCACACTTGATTGCACATATTTAGCCTTACCGGCCATGTTTGCTGGTTGAGTGCAATAATCTTGCTGGCTGCATTGTTCACTGTTAGATTTTTTTATAAAATCGCTATATAGAGGTGCAGTTGTCAAAGTTGTTGGCGTTAGTAACATCTGAACTTTGGTAAAAACATTATCAAAATCGGTTGCTATCAATCTTCTCAACTTCAAGGCTTTTTCAAAATACTTCTCATAGTTTCTACAAAAAATTAAATGTTGAACTTACAACGTTCTGCTAACTGCAGGTTTCATGATACTCTGCATGAGCATTGTCAAGTTCTGATGATAAGAATTGAATAATTCAGATATACCAAAAAAAGTTCTTTTTTTTCACAATTCGATCTCATATAACTACTATCAAAAGAACATATGATTAGGTTTAACAGGATTATTGGAGGTTTTATTACCTGGTTAACAGGAAATAATTTCCTGTTAATATTCTATGTTTAACAACTGTGTTGAAACCAATGCTTCTTGATTTTGCATATAATTTCTCAGTAGAAGATTCTTCATTTCCTCGATATCCATATTGGATACCATCAAATCTTGCCATGTTGCTTGCCACTTCACATTGATTCAAGATAGAGTAGCAAGCAATGCTTAGTTCAGTGTGAGGCATCTCAACCTATCAAAAGATTCAATTGAGACCTAATTTTCTGTTGTTGTCACACAATTTTCTACCTCTGTCACAATTGCACCTGCATGTTCAAGAAGTGATGCAATCTCATTCCAAGTTTCTAATACATCATCTTCCAAATATTGACAAGCATATTCTTTTGGTATTCCGATTTTCAGGTTTTTGATGGAGAGCTGCTCAGCAGGTGGAATTCTAAAAAGAAGAAAACAAAAAAAATTTTAAAAGGGATCACATTCATTCATAGCATTCAGAAAAAATATTTTCATTCAACAGTCCATTTTTCAACTTTAATATTTGAATTATTTAATATTTTCATTCTCACTGTCTGACACAAATTGAATTGCAAAATTTAAAATAATGGAATTGCTATGCAAATTATTCCACTAATTTATTAGTGGTAGACCAGTAAGAAAAATTGTTGACTGACAAAGATCGAATAATGAAACTTCAAACTATCAAAACACATAATGTTTCATATATATAGAGGACTCTTTTATCAGGCAAAATCTTCAGATTCATGGGCTTTTGATTTGTGAATTGAATTTCAGGAAGTGAAGAATCATCACAGAATTAATTTCAAAAAGGCTGAAGGACTTAAATTAATTGCCTTGAATACTCCTTTTTAATAAATTTTTATTTCAATAGATATGTCAATATTTGAATGATTTTTCATGCATTCAAATTCAAGCAACTGATATAGTATTAAATCTAAAGAATTTTATGAGTTCATGTCCATTTACCTCTACCTTATTTTACTATATGGTTTAGAAACGCAAGTGGAATCTTTAGAGTCTGGACCAGCAGTAACATTCAGTAAAGTCACACAATCATCTACAGTTCTGGTCAAAATTCCAGGTACATCCATTGAGTTTACCAAAGGAATAAGTCCTAATCTAGAAATCAGCCCATAGGTTGGTTTTAATCCTATCAATCCACAATATGCAGCAGGGTTTCTTGTTGATCCACCTGTATCTGAACCAAAAGCTCTGAAAATAAATTCAACCTGGCCTTATTACTCCTGTTTTTCTCAACGAGACTGGTATAACCATTGCATACCACTCTGATTGTATGCAATATAAATTTAAGCATGGTGGAAGATTAAAAACTATTACCCAAAGCAACTTCCTGTTGCAACAGCCACTGCACTTCCACCACTACTCCCTCCAGCAATGTGAAAGTCTTGTGAAGATTTGCTAGTACCCCATACATTCTTTGTTACTCCAAATATTGAATCCACAGTCCCAGAACCCATGGCAAATTCATCCAAATTAGTTTTTCCTACAAGTACTGCACCAGCATCAAATAATCTTTGACAAACTGTAGCATTATATGGTGGAACGAAATTTTCTAACATTTTCGAACCACAAGTAGTTTTCACATCCTTTGTACAGAAATTGTCTTTGACGGCAATAGGAATACCCTCTAATAGTGACCGTGGTTTTTTATTTTGATACAAAATGGATGAACAATCCGCTGATTTTTTAGCAATATCTTCTGTAACTGTTATGAATGCATTGAAATCTTTCGTATTGTCTATTTGTCTTAATGCAGAGTTTACTACTTCTTGAGCAGAAATTTTTCCATCAAAGAGAGCTTTTGAAACCTTGAAAATTATTCATAAAGAAGAGAAGATATATGTTTATGAGAAATATTACCGTCTTAATGGACTTCGATAGCATTCTATCCATTTTCGTCGTTAAAATAAATTTATTTATTTCTGATAAAAGGCTAAACTTCTTTTGAGGTTAAAAGTTACGAGCATAGAATTAGGTAGTAGTAGATCTATGGTTAAGGAGCACAGAACATAAAAATATATGAGCAAGTTCCGAGTTGTTTGTTTTATTGGTGCCGGCGACAGTTTTGTAATTGTAATGTATTTTGTATTTTGTCATACCTTCTGGGTTCCGGCGAAACCCCTCAGAAGCTACTCGAAGCTTGTGGGAGTTAGAATTATACTTGTGTTCTGTGTAGGTTTTGTTACTGTGTCCTAACGCCAAATTAGTGAATAGTTCGGCGAGATTTATTATAGAAAATTTCTCCCCTGACGGAGACTCGAACTTCGACATGACTGGTCGGAGCTAATCAGAGGATGTAAATAATTCTCCTTTTTTGTATTTCTAATTGTGAAAAATTTTTTTTACACCCTTCCTGTCATTGAACTATTTCAACATGGGTGGAGAAGGTAGCATAATATCGGGGAAGGCAAAGATTATAGAGAAGAAAGATTGGAAACGAAGTGACTACACTTACGTCAGCGCTATCAAGTAATTCCGAAGTAAATAAGAAAATGTCTGAATGCGCCAGATATTAATATGCGAAATAATGATGATTAACAAACACGTGGTGTAGCTCAGCTGTTAGAGTAGATGACTTCGGACCGCGAGGTCGAGTTCAATTCCGGGTTATTGTAGAAATTTTCTAGTCAACAATACTTTGGTTTTTGTCTCATAAGATGTTATTCTCTAGGCCCGACAAAGTAGAAATATAATTTCATTAAACATGATTTCAGCGTCATCTAAACTTTCAGAGTTCCTAACAACAGAAAATCATAGTCGGTTTTTAACATTACTGATATATGGCTGTTTCCTATCTTCATACTCTGTAATCTTTGCTTGCGTATGTATGGTTGACACCTATTTTGTTTGAAAACAAACAAAATTAACATAAATTGTTATCCATCAGCTTAATCTCGATGTGATTTATTCACTACCCATATTTATCATATCAATTCTAGATTCAAGCTATTTTTAATTGCACAAAACTGAATAAATACTTCAATACAGAGTTAATTTGTCAATAACTTCAAAAACTAAATTCCTAATTCAATAAATTTTTCATCCACTGATTACAACTTCAACATGTAATAACCCAAATCCTACAACGCAAATTTTACTTATGGGTTATTACCTTAGAATATAGAAATTTTATATTCTAAGGTTATTACCAACATAATTTCGATTTTTCCTAACGGCCCTAGATGATAATAATTCTTGAACGGTTTATAGTTGCGCATCTTACGATTCTTGTGTTTGTTGTTCGACACTGGCAGGAAAATGTATTGGTTTCAGGATTCTGGAGTGAAATTATAGACTGTTTTCTAATTTGTCGACGTTTCGATAGTTTCTGGGATCTTCTTCATGATTTAGTCAGGTAAAATGAGATGAACAGGCAAATGTTGAAATTCATACAGTATCATATATGTATAGTATTTTACCATATTGACGAAGCAACAAAAAACATCGTACCTGATTTATTATCATTCATGAGACACGTGAAGTCTCGATGCAGAGTAAACTCTTAATGATCCAATGAATTTCAATATTTTTGCCACTACGTCTCATTACACTTGATAAAATTGTCTTTAAGAAGATCCCAAAAAGGGTGGAAACGTCGACAGTTTCTGCAATTTCGGATTATAAATCCCATTTCTTTTCAAGAAAGCACAAAATAAATATTTCAGAATATTGCACTCCGTGGTATTTTAAATGCTACAAAATCATGAAGATACATCAGAATGAAAGGTGGATGACAAGTTTTACATAGAAATAGTTAATTTTTCAACGAAAACATTTCGTATCGTTAGGAAACTATAAAATTTTCAGAAACCCTTAATTTAAAATTCAGAAACATATCGAGACCTAATTAACTGAAGAAAATAATAAGTGGCAATGGATTCCATGTTTTTCGAAACATTTCCTTTCGCCTTCCAAAGACAAATTCAGAAATTCTCAATGAATAATACAAGTCATGGTCAATACCATGTTACCTGTACACGAATTTATGAATATCTCAAACCCTCAGTTGATTTGAAATAAAATTATACGTTTTGGGAATACCCGGAGGGTGTGTTAATTATTAAACTTCTACGAATTCACGTTCGAGATAATGATAGACCTCATGAGGTACATTCGAGGACTTAATTGGAATTCTGTTTGAATTCTTTCAATCATTAATCGTCTAATCAATCTCAATTTGTAATTAAATGGTACAAACTATAAGTCGTAAACACATATCAACTTCTATTAGGCACATCATGTTAATATCTTTGATGTTAATATTCTGTTTTCAGTTGTACTTTCAATTGAAAATGTGATATGAATGCATCTGAAAAATTCAACCTTTCAATCCATAGGTAAAAGTATACATTTCTTTATTTCTATTTGTCTTTTTGAGTCTTATGCTCAATTTACAATGGACGTAACTGAAATGTAACGTAACGCATACGTAAAAATCAAAGTTAAAACTACAAAATTCTATCGAAAATATTCACAATCGGTTCAATTTCCATAACTAGAACTGTATTGTGAACACTTCTTCTATTCTTGTTGTTAGGTATGATTTATATTGTTTAAATTTTTTGCCTTTTACGTATGTGTTAATTTACGTTTTAGCAACGTTCATTGTGAATCAAGCATTCTTCTGAAACGTGAATTTGAGCATAATTTTGCTGTTTCTTACTGAGAGTATATATTTTAAATAGTTCAAGGCTTTGACGACCGGATATACTGAAATTGAAAAAGTTTTTCGGGGTTATTGCCCGTGTTCCATTAGGAATAATTTCACCTAACGTTTCGTCTACAACTGCGGTAGGCATCTAGACTAGGTAGGTGAAAACGTTGAAAGGAGTCCTGGGCTCGATTTCCGTGAAAACACTATTAGTGAAAACCGTTTCACGATAACTTCATTTGTTTTGAAGATATAACAAAATTTTAATATATCAACGAGTTCGAAAATGTGCCATAACTTTTTCATTTCCGAAAAAATCTGAAAAAGTTGAAACTTTCAACAAGCACTTTTCCACTATCTTAAATTTTTTTTCATGATGAGATGAAAAAAATGCTTATTCAAATTAAAAAAGTGTTTTTTTTTCCTCGACAGAAAAAACTTGGATATAGTTTCCTATTTCCATTGAAAAAGCGCTTCTAGAAAGTTTTAATCGTTTTTAGATATTTTCGTAAATAAAAAAGTTATGGAACATTTTCGAAATCGATGATATATCAAAATAATCAAGAAAAAAATGAAGATATCATGAAACGATTTTCACTAATGGTGTTTTCACGAAAATCGAGCCCAGGACACCTCTCGAAGTTTTTACCTATAGTCCAGAAAGAAGTACCTAAAACAGTGAAATTCAAGCAATTTGGGATATCCTGTGCCACGAACGCTTAATTTATGACACTGACGTGTTCGAAACGGAAGTGTTAACTACACCCCGCTTAATGGAGGGAAAAAGGTGGTGAGTTTACGCGAGCGATGTTGACTGGCCCATCGCTCCCGCTTCGTATCGGCTTGATCTTTGTTTTTTCTTAGGTCGGTAACCAGGCGCTATGTATGAGAGGGGTCTCTTTTTTCTGTTAATGTTGTTTCAGTGTTCATAAATTTCAATAGCCGATACGAAGCGGGAGCGACCACGCCCAGTAAGCCCAGAAGACTCTTTCAATATCAGTATAACAAATTGCATATTATGTGGATAGAGCTCGAAAAGTTATGTTAGAGTTGTCTATTCAGCTTTCAGCATCATTAGAAATTTGTTAACAAATCCCTAGGCAATAATTGGGTTGCCAATCAAGGTCAATCAAGATCTGTTGTTTACTTTGATCATTGGAATTTGTATTGGAGTGTTCCTCATTTTCATTTTTCCGAATCGTTATTTCTTAACGTTCTCCAATATTTTTTCCAATTCTCATAGTTGGTTATCAGAATTTGGGTATTATTTGAATCGAACTTCAACAAATAACATTCAATGATGAATCCGTAATGAGAAATATACTGCTCCACAAGAGTAAGGGATATCGTATTCAATCGTTTTGAATAGTATTTAATCTTCGAGAAAATCGCTGTCGAATCATTTTAAACTCGATAATAACTTGAATCGATTCAATAAAAATCAGTATGAGACATTTCGGCAATCTGGTAGCCTTTTTTTCTGAATTTTGGTTCTTTGCATATGCTTCATGAACGTTTTTATTTTGAAATGAAGTCAGTTTATCAACGACTTCCATTTGAAACGAGTTTTCTGAAAATGCCAAGACGTGAATTGACAAACGCTGAGGCTAATAGGGCTATCGGAATGCTACAGGGTGACCTAACTCAGATTATTGAAGCTTAAGGCTCCAAGTCAGCCAAAGTGTGATACCTCGAGTTTGGAATAGATTCGGGGAGACAGGCTGCGTGTTGGAAAGACCAAGGCTAGTTGGGCGACGAAAAACAACAACTGCTCAGGATCGTTTCATCACCGTTTCAGTGAGAAGAAAGCCAACAGAATGCTACGGAATACTCTTCAAAATGCAGATGGGGTCCAAGTTTCTATCGAAACCATGAGACGACGTTTGAGAGAGGTGAATCTAGGTTTTAGACTTCCATTAAGAGGAGTTTCATTCACACGTGACCAAAACCATCAAAGACTGGAATGGGCAAGGCAACATATCAATTGGAACGATCAATGGCGTAGTGTCCTTTTTACTGATGAATCCAGATATGGACGATTTTCAGATTCTCGAAGAATAAGGGATACGTAATCGTCGCTTTGTCCATTCATTCCGAGGGGGTAGTGTTATGGTATGGGCCGGGATATTTTTCAACGGGAGCACAGATACACATTTGTCCTGGGAATATGTCCGCCTTACACTATGGGAGCTTGTCATTGACAATGTTTTGCCAAATTTTCACGTTGCTATTGGTGAAACTTTTCAATTTCTAGACCGCTCCGTGCAGCCGTAGTCGAGGAGCTTGGTATTCCACATTTACCAATACCTCCGCACTCACCAGATTTGAATTGCATATAGAACATGCGTGGGATATGCTCCGAAGAAGATAAGATAATCATCAATCTACCCCAGAATCCTTAAATGATCTGAGTGAGCTTCTGCCCCGTTTCTGGAACCATTTTCCTCAAGAAATGTTCAACAACCTCGTGTGTAGTATGTAAAGAAGATGTCAAGATGTTATTGATGCCCGTGGAGGCCATACATTGTATTGATAGTCTCAAAATGCTCTGGGAAAAAAATTTCGTTATTTTACTCGATTCTTCTTAACCACCCTAGATACGCTGCAGACCTACAGGCTAAAATTAATTTTATTTGCTGCAACTTGAAATCATATTGATATGAATTTTCATCACAAAATCTCATTTAAACTATATTTTTCTGCAATTAGAGTCAATATCCCTAACTCGTGTGGGCGACTTTTCGGTACAAGATGTGGCAGAATGAACGTATTTGATGAAATTATAAAAGAATAAGGAGTAATCGAAACTCAAATAGAGGTCTAACTTGAATAAAGTTTCCCATATTTTGACATTTACCCATGCGCATTCACAAAAAATTTCAAGGAGGCCTGTAATTCATTACACTCCCGTACTCATCTTAATATATAAAACTCAGTCGGCCATATTGTTGGTTACACCATTTATAACTCAAGATTGGATGAACTGTTTGTTATGAAAGTTTTTTTGTTGGATTCTTCTACGGTGGGGTTGACATAAAATACATTAAAACAATGAAAAATTTGATGAAATGGAAAAAAAGTAGAAAATAATTTTCCTTCTTGCGAATAACGCCAGTAGATGTCGCTGAGGTTGATAGCGTTTTCTTGTAAGTACTATATTTGATATAAAATCGGTGAACTACATTTAATAATAATATTAACGCACCTGAGTCCATGTGTTATCACACCTTTCTTTCTTCCGAACACTACGGAAAATTTTATGACGAAAAAACTAAAAATGTGGTTCATCATAAGGTACAACAATGAGACAATTTTTAAATAATAATAAGGTAAATAAAGTGAAGTCTATTCATGTAAATAACAATGTACATACCTACCTATTTAAATTAATTAAATTTGTTGTATATTTTGTACTTTAATTTTGTCTTATTTACCTCCTACTTGAAAAAGTAGGTACCAGTTTTGTTGATACAACTTTATGAATCTCTGAGGCGAAACAAAGTTCGCCGGGCCAGCTAGTTTTCAAATAAAGGACAGCCAGATTTGAATGAAAGATCACTTATTTTGACAGTTCCTCTAATCTTCTGTGTTAAACAACTTCTTACAACTATCAAAATAAAGAAAATGTGATACTAAAGTTGACAAGAAATAAGTCGTATCGATAGCTCAAATATCCGACCAACATTGAGAGATCTTTTGGAACAGGATCCTTTAATAAAGTTAAGCCTGGGTTTGAGCTTCGATAACTCTCTAATAATCCCCTCTGATGACCTTAACCTTATTGCTAAACTTTTTTTTTGAGTGTGTTGAGCAAGTTTATCATACGCGGCTGTTGAAGAAAGTGATGCTAATCGTCTGATGGAAAGAACCTCAACCATCATCTTTTAGTGCGTGAAACATGTACTTTCTACATCGTTGTTTGTGAAATCTATTCTCGATAAAAAAAAAAACTATATATGACGTAGGTATAAATCAGGCCCGACGTTACGTCTGTAATAAGTTTGGATCGAATCCTCAAGCAAATATAATCATTGTCATCGATATCTCATTGTTGTACCCCTATTTATTATCTTTCTTCGAATCCCGAAACCCATAGAAATTTCATTTATTAACATGCGCCGTCAAAACAGCGGTCACTTCCAACAAATGGATGCGACGACGCAGCCCTTGATAACCATGACGACCAAACGTCGTCCCTGCTTTCACAATTAATTATTTAGTAAGGAAACTTGAAAAATAACCAGTTGGTCAGCTGGATCCATTCAAATTAGACGCGGTCGAATCGCGATCGGACGATCCTTTCATGTATGCCGTTATCAGGGAAATTGCTGAACATTTTTTCAACGGAAAATTTCTTGTGAGAAAATGGTTGCTGGTTCGTGGTGAGAAGTGGACATTTTCCAATATCTGGTCTGAATCTCGATGAAAAAACCGCAAACCACGACGCGGCATCCGCGTCTCTGTCTACATCCATGTGACTTGAGGACTCTGCCTAACCACACATAGATTTTGGAATATGGGAATCTGCTTGGACACTGGTAAGGCATGGTTTTGTATTCTAAACAATTGAATTCGCGAAAAAATTTGAGAAAAAAAACATGTGGGCCAAATCAAAAAATTTTCAATTGAAATATTTTGAACCTTAAACAATATCATGAAAGAATTAAAATATAGAAGTTTATGCCAAAACAAAGGGATAATGCCTTCTCCTCATAATACCTAACTCAAATATTATTCGACCTTTTTTTCTCACTTCTGTTTATAATTTTATTGGCGAATAAATGAAGCATCGACATGATGACAGAAGCGAATTATTATTATTATTATTATTATTATTATTATTGAATATGATCAAAAGTTTAGGCGAAGCCTATAAACTCAAAATAAAATAAGAAAGAAAAGTTAACAATACTTCTAAGGATCAGATATAAATTTAAAAAAAAAATTGTTTATCGTCACGAGTGACACTAATGGATGCGACAGCACCAGCCATCGAAAGCACTCTTGAAAGCGTTCACTGACACCGAGTTCACAACAGATGAATGCTCGTTGGTTCAAATACATAGTCAGACTCGAATGCTGCTTTGCTTCAAATTTCGCAAATTCATTATGATAATTAAGTACCTATAACAAAACCAAGACAAGGATCAAATAATAATGAACTTAGTGAAGAAACGAAAACTCATGAAGGGTAGGATTCTTCCCATTTTTATCATTATCGCTTCAGCTGTATATGAGTACTATGTCAGTGAATTCCATTCGACATCGTTGAAAGATAATTCATTGCTCTTGTGCTAGGATCCTGATAATAATATCCTGCAGAAACCTTTCTATCTACACTGCGCAAAAAATTAACGCACATTATGGAAATATCAAATTTATTCTACAACTGGAGGTGTTCTCAATGAAAATAATTTTTATCAGAATTATGCATGCATATGGTATCCACATTCAACGTTTTTCTTCAATACAGATGTTTTTTCCCAGCAGAAATAAAAAAAAGATGATATTAATAGATTTTGAATGAATTGGCTCTATTCTAAAATCAGTTGTTCTCGATCAATTCTAGTATTCAATAGTTTTTCTTTCGTTTGATTTTCTACACTCGATCGCTATGCAACGCGAAACACGCAATTTGACCCAAGAGGAATGTGCCCAAGCGGTAGTTTTGCGAGAAGAAGGTTGGACATACACAAGAATTGCAGAAAGGTTTCCCATACAAGTTTCCCATACAAGTGTATCCAGAATGTTGTAGCGATTCAGGGAGACAGGTATGAATGTCCGAAGACCAGGACAGGGTAGACCACGGGTAACAACTGCCACTCAAGAACGTTACTTGAGAGTTTCTTCGTTGAGACAACGGTTTGCAACCGTTCGCCTCCTTCAAATTCAGCGTGAGCAAACTCATGGGGTGCAAATTAGCACTCAGACAATATGAAATCGCCTCAGAGAATATGATTTAAGGCCTCGTGTCGCGGCTAGAGGCCCAGCTCTTACCCCAGCCCATCGAAGGGCGCGCTTGGATTTTGCGAGAAAGCATATCCATTGGGAAGAGGCCGATTGGGAAAGAGTTCTCTTCACAGATGAGTCTAGATTCTGCCTCTACCATTGTGATCGACGTTCCCTTGTATACAGACGTCCATATGAAAGATATGCTCAGTGCAATTTCCTGAATAGTACTGGTTCCGGGGGAGGATCGATTATGGTATGGGGTGGAAAATCTTTGACTGCTTGCAGAGACCTAGTGGTCGTTGATAATGGAGCTATGAATGCTGATAAGTATATTAGGAACATTCTTGAAGAGCATGTAGTGCCATTTGCCACATACATTGGTGAACATTTCATTTTTATGGACGATAATGCCAGACCCCATCGTGCACGCATCGTTCAGGAGTACCTTGAAGAGATTGAAGTCTCTCGAATGGAATGGCCAGCAAGAAGTCCAGATCTCAATACAACCTCGATAGAAGGCTGAGAAATTCAGAGAATCATCCAGCTACTCTTAATGACTTAGGAATCCAACTCGGAGAAATCTGGGAAGGATTAGATCAGAACCTTTTGAGATCACTCATTTTGAGTATAAACCGTCGTTGCCGAGCTGTAATTAACGCAAGGGGTGGAAATACCAAGTATTAAATCAAAATTGTTTTCTGTGTTAT
This sequence comes from Hippodamia convergens, assembly GCA_038502775.1. Classification (NCBI taxonomy): domain Eukaryota; kingdom Metazoa; phylum Arthropoda; class Insecta; order Coleoptera; family Coccinellidae; genus Hippodamia; species Hippodamia convergens. Next base: position 53,876,735 of record CM076610.1, read on the forward strand.
AAAATTGACAGGTATTGAATAAATCATCGACATGATGCCAACATGTAACAGAAACATGAATACCGTGTAAAACGGTTCCCACTCTCACACGATTTAGTTCTATAAGATGTGGCAGAATGAACAAATTTGCCACAGAATTAGACAAATTAAACTTGCATAGAGAGTTCTTCCTTCTAAATTGGATTTTTTCCTTCGTCTGTTTCCGCAGTTCATCTGAGTAAACTTTTTGAATCGGGAATTAATTCCAAATTCTCAATTTTTTCCTCCTTGCTTCTATAAATTTTATTTAAATCTGTGGCTGAATGGTTGTCCGCTGTTTGTATATTTGTAAGTGCATATGTCCCGGATGAACCATCGCTTTCCCGATAATACAACACAAGTCGCTTCGGTATAATAACGATTATCTTCTAAAATTATTTGGGTCAACTGAATGAAATTTGCAGAAAAGTCGTCATAACCGAAGCCTTATAACATTTATCTAATGTTCCCAAATTATCGTGGAATAAATTAATAATTCATGATGAACACAGTTATATCGTAAGTTAGAAATACCATCAAAAAGAAATCTTGAAAAAACACGTTCATTTCTACTTGGGTCAAAATGAGTAATAGGTATCGGCTTGTCCATTTCTTAGTCTATGGTTTGAATATGAAATTCTTTATTTATTAATAACTATCGATTGCCGACTTGCTAGTTGAGTCATTCAAATATAATGAACTGAGGATTCCGTTCATGACATTATTGATTTATGCCCAGACGTGAAAATACTTACCTTTGTTATCTTGTTTTTTTTTACAAAAGCCACATAGACTGAATGAATCAATTCCGAAACGAATATTTGAATGAGAGGAATCTTGTGGTAATTTTTTGTGTGCATGGGTGTGATATTAAAATGAAATTATGCTTATTCTCGAAATATCAAGACGGATGAAATAGCATTGAACTCGTCATTTTTTCTCACAAAAGATTGAAAAGAGTTGTTAATCAATTATTTTGCTATAAATATACCTTTTAAAATATTACAGGGTGTCCATTAAAAAACTTGCCAGGCCAATCATATCATGACAGGGATATTCTGAGAGAAAATGCGGAAACAGGTCAATTTTTATTCAGTGGGGGACATATTTTGAGCACAATTGGAAGCCAGAATCTTCTCAACCCCAGAGGTAGGGGTTATCATCCATAAAATCTCAAAGTAGTTACAGGGTTTTCATATTTGTTATACTAATACAATACAAACAGATTTTATTTGCATAAGTCAGAGAAGTTTACAATCTACAAATGAAACCCCGTAAAAATATGCAAAGGCGGACTGTGCAGCGACTATGTAAAGCCACAGTATATGCCACGGCACCTACTGTGTATGAGAATGCATTATGACATTTTTAGTTATCAAATTCATGAAGCAAAAAAAAAAGACGGAAAAAAAAAGAAAAGAATAGGAGGGAACCCACAGACGCAAGAGGACGCAATTCACTCTGCCGGCAATATAGGATTCTGAAAGTTGAGGAGTAATTCATTTCGGACGCGTAAACAGGAAATCGTATTAAGTTGCCTTTTTGCAATTCCAGTAGCTTTTTTGTTATGAATTTCTTAAAATTTTTTAGAAAGAGCTCTATTACGTATAGCGGCAGTTCATTCCAGTAGCTAGCTGCAAAATAAGAAAATGATTTCTTAAATTGAGTAGTTTTATGTTTGACAACTTTAAACTTTGAAATGTTTCTAGTATTATGAATATGATCATGTGGCTGCATCAAATGTCTTAGATAAGTTGGTTCATCTATAGATGAACACATAAGCATGATATTTTCTTCTATTTTCCATATTCAACATGGACTGTTCGCTTAATATATATGTATATACTCCGTGATGATTCCGCCGTGAGTGATGCGCCGTAAACTATGTCACCATAATAGAATAAAGAGAGGACCAAGGTATTGCAAAGATAATATTTCGTTTTGCTTGGAAGAAAGTTTTTGTATCAGTACAAATTTCTGAGACGCATATAAGCTCCTTGTATCTTCCTATTGACATCTAAGTTTGAAATGATTTCAATTTCTAGCTATACAATATTGCAGTCTGTTATCGAATGTTTGGCTGACATTGACAACAGTTTCGCGGGAAATATTACCCATTCTGATCTTTACCTACAAAGAATAAATCTAGAGGGTTCAAATCTGGGGACCGCGGAGGCTAGTCGATAGCTTCTCTGATCAAAAGGTGATTATACTGCTGATTGAACCACAGTCCCACAGGGGAATTGTAGGGGATTTCCAGCTGCATCCCATTGATTTTCCAGCTGCTCTTCAATCAAAGGGTCTATCTTTGTATTTATGACCTGTGAAAGCAATTTATGACATTGCAAGAACACCAATAAACTATCTCTCTCTGTCTCCTATATTTTCCTGCTCATTTAAATACGTTTACCCATCTAGATTACCATCGATAAGGATTGGACCTATGGCTGCCACTCCATACTCCATACATTGTTCTTCATCAAGAGTCCTTCTCGATGGAGGTGTAGTTTCTCATCATCGCAATAATAGCAGTTTTGCTTATTGAGACGGCCGTTGGGGAAATATTTACGTTAATCGCTGGAACAAATGATTTTTTATGGTGTCAACTTCAGTAGCGATCAAAATTGTCAGAAATTCGCAAAGTTCGATGCTTTTATCAGGGTCGTCGTCACCAAGTTCTTGGACCATTTAACTTTATACGGTTTTCTCAACACCTTTCGCACTTTATTTTGAGCTTCTTGACGCAGCGAAAGTTGCGGGTTGATACCAATTTCTCCTAATATTTTCAGACGAGCAGGTCTATCAAGCTCCCTTTTTTATTCCTTAAGGAGTCCGTTTATGACGTATGTATACATGGCTCACAACTTTGAATAGGGTTCCAGCTCTTCGGAAACAATTATCCTGTTGCGCATACATGTTATCATTTCAATTCGTTGTGGGAGTGAATTATCTAATTTTATGAAAACTTTCACGGTCGACAAGCAGACAACTGTTCGCGAATTCTGAGATTATGAAATGTTCAACAAGTGCCATGCAAACACTGCTCAGCGACTGATAACATGAGTATTTTTGCTCCTCATGCAGGTGACCAATTGATGTGGATGAATGCACTTAAGTGTACCTACTCTTTTTTAGGACAGTTATCAAGTTTGGGTCATTCGTACAAGATAATTTACGAGAGAAATCGTACAGTAAGTATGAATGCCCTGTAAATACTTTTGCAAATTTTAGTGTTCATGTAGAGGGACAAATTGAGGTATATCTCAACTTGATAGGGTGAAATCCCAACTCCTAGGGATGAGGAGATTTTGGCTTACAAAATCGAGTTTTTAAGTTCTCGTTGGTGGGTATGAGGGTCGGTTTCACAAAACTTTGATTGTACCGGCAAATTAATTGGAGCCACCGCGATTCGTTGAAATTTCAAAACGAGTGATTCAATTCGTTTGAATTTACGTAAGGTTTTTCAATCGTACAATTAAAGCTTTGTGAAACCCGCCCTAAGAATGATGAATGCTCAATAGAATGATTAAATAAAAGTTGGAGTACCTATGTATTTACATATTCAGCTTATCTGGTCAAGAATACCAAAGGAGGATTATTCCGATAGGAAAAATATAAGTAGCTGTGGAACCTATAATTCTCTAAAATGAAATTCCCGGTGCATTAAGGAATCATACGCAGCAATTTTCTACAACCTGTTAATATCATCCAATAGACTTATGAATAAATTATTCCAAACCATGTCAAATGGAATAACAAATGGAAATTTTCCGATAATGCGCTTCAATTTATGACAATAATTTAGTTTTAGGATTAGGTACCCAAATGATCTCAGTGCCAAGTGGAAGGAAAATTTTCTATTTCTAGAGATTAAGAAATATCTAGACAATCTAGAATATTAATTTATTTTTTATTTGAAGATATTCCCAAAATATCTAGAATACTATTATTTGGTAAATATTTCTATCGCAAAATAAAGCTGGTGAAAAATTGAACCAAACGAAATTCTTAACATGGTGTGAGTTAAGATGTTAAATAAAAATAATCCGTACCTATATTATTTTACGAGCGGTAATGTAGTTCCAAAGACCTTTTATCCCATGATAAGTCTATGTGTAGGTCGTAACTCACGCAGATCAACTTTGCTACGCGAGTGCTGTAAATAGTTTTGTTATGTATGACCATTATTGCGTCTTGAATAAATGAATCCTATACCTACCTTATCTACCACTATAACTATAAATACTAAGATACTGATACAAGTACAGAGAAAAAACTTTACTGTTAAATCTTGATTGTTACCTGTAACCGTACCATAAAAATTTTACTTGTAGTTAGTACCTAGTTACTCAGTTTATTTATTAATAACATTTACTGCGAAGTTTGAACAAGCAGTAGATCGGTATGGGTATGAAATATACCAATAGAAAAAAATAGGAGCACTTTTACCTGTGCAGTTTTACAGCGGAAGAACATGAGTAAAATTAGTGTACCTACAAATAAAATATCTATAGAAATGTCCACAGAGAAAATAGGAAAAAATGCAACTCAAGTGGCTGGGGTGTAATAAAACTGGAGTTTTTTTTGTATCTGTTCATTCTTTCCCAATCATCAATGTACCCAAATTAGTTGATCGGCAATAGCCATTGCATTTTATTGCTGCCTTCAAACAGGTACCGATGAAGTGGTGAAAACATTGCCCTTTACATAAATTACAGCCTGGTGATTTTGAAATTATGGCAATGTCTTTTCCCATTACTCCAAATTGATTCATGCAAATATTTTTTTCAAACGCTTTGAAATTCATAATCATAAGTGTGTATAGACAGGTCGTTTGGTTGAGAATACGAGAATGTGTACTGAGTATCATTAAAATATACTCGCAAAGAGATCTTAGGACGGTCCAAAAATTGTATTCCGAATAAAGCTAAGATCTTATTCGTTTCAGAACGAGCTGATGGTACAAACGAATTCGAGGAAGAGACGTGGACCAGAAATACACCTAGAAACCCGGAAGATATGTCTACAAACCAACAACCTGTACATAATGAGAGTGAAGTTGAATTTGAAGTACCCAAAGTGCCTGTAATCTTCGTTTTAGGTGAGTTTGAAATAACATTGAAAATCGTGTAAACTCATCAGAAGTTTTTACAAATGCCAGATCTGCACCTAATTTTACAACTTGCTTACCTATGAGCTGAGCATCCACAGATCAAGGATGTTGGAACGAAGAGCTAGACAGGGGTGTCGGTTTACCGGGCTCGGTCTCAGATTATTTAATTCGTAAAAATGCAAAGTCAGCCATATACTGAATCAAGGATTCGAATATGTATTGTGATTTTGAGAGGAAAAAGGAAATTATTACAACAGGCAGGCCAATAATTACTCTGAAAAAATCAGTCCTATAATTATAGGTACACAGGATAAGAGACCATTTTAGGTCCGCCTGTTTTTAGATATGCTATTTCTTTCACTCTCGCAGATATTAATCGGGCTATCTGTAGAAGTTACGTTCATCAGGGCGTCGTTTCTTTGATAGTAAAATTGTGATTTTCTTTTCTAAATCAAAGTTTGCAACGAGTTTTCAGTCGAGTGCGGAAAATTAATTTTCCACATGATTAGGAACAATATTCTTCCTGCTAGCTTAAATGAAATCCTTTCACGAAGATTTTTCCTCTTGATACTGACATTACCAAAAATTTTCGGCTTTGATGGGTGAAGACATGATAGCTTATTCTAGCTATAGGCAAATTTTATGATTGACTCAACTCTTCAATATTTAACATTGCAATTAGCGTTAACAACGACGAAAATTCCTGGCAATAAAACATTCATGTTTCGAAGAGTCTAATTGATGTAATAAAGAATATATAAACCTTCTTGAAATGATTTAAAAAATTACAAATTTACCAGCAAAGAAACGATGCTCACTAATGAACGCAACCACTACGTCCAGCCAGACAGCCAGTTTCATGTCCGGGAGAGTGAGAAAAAAAGCATCTACACTCTGTTCAAATTTAAGCGAGAGCAATAAATACAATCGTCTGGTTTGTGCACAATAAAGTTCGTATTGGTCAAACGGTCCCTTTGACCGCCCTAAAAGATTGCCAGGGTCGTACTCGGAACTATGCTCGAGATTGCGGCAAGGTAATTCAAGGAAACACCAGAGTTTTAGAGATTTGGGTCGAAATCTTGCAAGATTCCGACAAAGTAATTCCGGAAACACCAGATTTGGATCCTTTCCATTCAGTTAAAACTGAACGATTGTATGAAATCTCCTCGATTCGACTCTGGACGGAAAGTAACTATCCGAAGGCCCTCCTACCGCTGCGCAAACCTTGTTTTATTGCTCTCGCTTAAGTTTGAACAGAGTATAGAAACTGAGTATTGTACAGAATGAAAAGCTTCAAAATGTCCATCAGGGATACAAATATGATCCAACGTACAGAAAGCGATAAAAGTGTCAACTTCGACTATTCATATCACTGTGATCTACCGCCTTCCTTCCTTCAAGAGATCAACGATCGATGTCATGGACTATATATCTAGATCTTTACGTAAAGATGTCATTCAAAACTTTCTTATTTTCAAGGTGGTCCAGGAAGCGGAAAAGTAACTCACTGTGATAATTTGATGCAAGAAAATAAGGGAATTACTCACATAAATATGACGGATTTATTACAACAATATGCAATAGGAAATGGTGAGTATCTATTCCACAGCCGCTTCGATTTATTTATTGTATTGGAAGGGTGATGAAATTTCTTACATACCTTTAAAGTTTCATTATTTATTATGAATAGAGAAAAACACTTCACATCCACCTTCCAGAAACATACTTGTCATAAATTTTACTCAGGGACTATTCGATTTATCATATTCTGAGTATCTCTTTTTGGGGAGAAACTCTAAGATAACATCTCAACTGCATATTATGTATTTTTCTGCATAAGTTTATTAAAAAACTTATGCATAATATTACGTAATCTTGCGGTTGGACGTTTATCTTGGTGTGAAAACTGAATGTATCTTGTCATATAAAAATGACAAATGAACTTGGCCTCAAATTGATGGGTTTCAAAAAATCAATTTGCCTGATTAAAGGGCATTGTTGTATTAAATGAGAGATCATACAATTAGGTAAACTTATGAGGAAGGAGTACAAATTTTGATTGGCAGCGGATAACATGGATTCACTGGTGCTAATAGTGGGGTATATTTCATGCACGAAGTAATAATGCTAAAAGCGTGTTCGTGACGGAGAGCTATGAATGCAATTTGTCGAGTTTGACATGCTCAATTTGTAAAAATTAATTAATTTATTGCCTTCGATAGGATACTCATCTGTGATATGACAAAACGAAACGTAGTGTCTCAAGTTCTTTTTTAATTTTTTGTCTTTAAATTTGTTAGAGAGAAAACAGTTCTGCCAATCAATATTTTTCAATGAAGCATTACTTCTATCAATTTTAATAAACAATTCAGCGAATAAGAGGAAATAACGCATAATACTCGAATACAGAAGGCTTATTCCAACACTCGTTCATTCAAAAACTCGATACTTCGTCGTACGTTTCTGAAAACGATGGCAGTTTCTGCAAAGGAGAGATGTTTTTTCAATTTCAAAGTAAAAGCTACTATACTTCTCGGAGAAATAGGTTTAAGATATGATATGAAAATAAACAAATTACCTGATACTATGTTCTAATATTGGAATTGTTATTACGTAATAATTCAGATAATTTTTTATTCCGGTGTTGAAATTTGAAAAACTGATACTTTTATACTTACATAAAATTTAATGACAATAAAAAGGTATTTGAAGTACATACTTCAGGCGCACAATATTTCTGTATTTTTCAAGATTAATGGCGAAATTAATTTTTCATCAACATACTTACGCAAAATATTTTATTTGACATAATTAGTTACAAAAAGGGCAAAAAGGCAACTGTTTCAGAACATGATTTCGATTAAATAATTAAAGCATGATAATCAATCCATTAGAAGATCAAATTGAGGTTGAATCTTCGATATAAATACTTATGAGGAAATTTTTTTACAGATATGAAGGATTTTGGATTATTATCAAGCAAAACTGTTACAGAAGTGCTCATGTTAGAAATGAAAATGGCTACGAAAGCTAAGACATATATTATATCCGGATTTCCAAGGAACATGAGAGATGTAGTGGAGTACTCAGAAAAAGTAGGTATTGACATGAATTTAGACAATTCATATATATGAATTGTCTAGTATTATCACTGTATACATCAAAGGTTGATACTATTTCAATCTCACTCGACAAATATGAAAAAAAAGTATTTTTTCGCAGATTCAGATGGTGAGTGGTGCGATATTAATTTCTTGGAGGCAAAAAATTTTAGAGAGACAAATAGACTATGGTGCCAAATTAGGACAAGTGGTATTGTCATTAGCTCGTATGGAATTGAATAATTTTTACAAAAATGTAACCCCCGTAGCGGACTATTTCGACCAGCATGGATTATTGCTGACGGTGAGTACCATAACTATTTTTATGGATCCGGAAAATAATATCTGGAAGAATACGAATACGAATTGAAATATATCAAAAGTTAAATAGCAGATGATGATTTCAAGAAATTCTTTCTAAATAATTGATGAATGCCTACTTCAATAATTCAATTGCTATTGGGTGTCACAATGAAATTTTAACAAAATCATTGTCAAAAGTTTATCTACTTCAAATCGTAGTAGGTTGAGTCATTTCTGTTGTTGAAAGTATTTTATTTGTAATTTCGAAATCATTATTAAGTATGTTTATACCTCTTTAATATTATTAAATGAATCTTTTTTGTTGATGACTTCTTCCTCATTACAATTAATTTTTCTTCATTTACAATTGAAGTTTTTTTTTTCCTCGCCTATCAAACTAAAATGATTTTTTTGACTTCTGATTCATGGGATTATAATACCTTTATTTCGCATGAATACTTTTATGAAATGGAATATATTTTTGAATTGCTTAACCTATACATATATCAGACATATTTTATTCATCTTGATGATCTTAGTTCGACCATAACTACAAACTCGAAAAGTTATTAAAATGCTAGAATAATCGTAGAAGATAATATTAATTTGAATACAATATTACCACATCCACGAAAAAAACATCCTCAGAGTTTGTGTTAATTTGTACTCAGCAAATTGTACAGCCCTCATCGAAGTGCTTTCAATTATTGATCTTTGTTTTCTGGTAGTCAGAGAAAAAACACTGTCAATTGTTTGAATCCTTATTATCAATCTGACACTTCATTTAGAATTGTCATTGGCAACAAAACCTGAGATTTCAATTTTTATGAGATCACCCCCTAAACGAAAACCAAAGGAATACGTTCATAAGAAATTTCATTTGATGTTATGTGTTATTTGTGCGACTCTCTTCACAGGAAATAATCGCCAAGTTGCGTTTCGAAAATGTCCTGAATCACACTCGGAAAGCAGCCTCATATAATCGATATATTGATGTTGTGTTGCGGTGATGTCAACAATATTATATCCGATCGGCTTTATAGATACAGCAGAAAAACATAATGTCTAACTGATATAAAATATTCATGATATTGAATTATGACAAGAACATAGAATGGAGTCAAAAGTACCCCTTTAATCATTATTTTTATGGGGCTATTTTCCTATTATATTGTATCACCGATGAGAAAACCACTTCCTTCCACCATCATTCGAAAGAACTTCTAGAAACTAAAAATTAGACACTCATAAATTTTCTTATGTTCTGATTACATCGTAAAAGGAACCTTTTTGTATTCACTCGACACAAAACTTCGTATCATACTAGAAATAATTCTAGACTAGCCACACCAGAAGACTAGAGTAGGTGAATACTTGAAAGTACACCATTTCCAATTGTAATTCAGAAAGAGTCAATCGACATTCTAAAACATCACTTGTATTTCAGATTAGTCAATTATATTTCAGAAAACATCAAATGATATTCAGATTTATCAATTGAATTTCAGATAATATCAACTGAAATTCAACTGAGTTATCAGAAATACATTTGATATTTTCTGAAATTCAATTGACTAATCTGAAATTCAATTGACGCTTTTTGAAATAAAAGTGACTAATCTGAAATACACTTGACAATTTCTGAATTACACTTGCAAATGGTGTAGACATGAATAGGCAAGACTTATCAAGTACCTGAAGGTGTTTTCCAACGAGAAATGGAACTGATTAGACGAGTTTTTTCGAGTAAGTGAACAGACGTAATCTAGTCAAAAAATATAGACGTAATCTTGAGACGCAATTCTTCGACTTTTCGGAATAGACTACAAGCTAGTCTAGAGGTTATTAGATGAAGTATATAGATAAGGAGAAAGCTAATTAAACAATAAAAGGGGAGTTTCAACGACGTTCCTGATCCGTCTAAGAAAATGAACATAAAGATAAGCTAGTGAAAACAAAGATCATGAAGTAAACTGCAAGAACATGCTGTCATCGAACCAGCATAGCAGGTATACCGGTTTTTGAGTTATTACTAGTAATCAATAGCGTTTAACGTCTTCGTCAATGATAACCTTCCAGATTTAACAATGAGATCTAGCGGAGAAATGTCTGCACCTCATTCCAACAGTATCTCTTCATGAAATAGATCCTCATGTACATTTCTTTTTTCCCATCAATATAATGATGGCGAGTAATAACTCAGAAACCAGTCTACCTGCTACGTTGGTTCGATGGCAGCACGTTACTGCATTTTCCTTCATGAACTAGATTTTCACTAGCTCACCAGCTTATTTTGCAATCACAGAAGCAGAAGTTCCTTCAGTGACTGTTATCCGAAGTTTTTTGTTGTCAGTGTTTTTGTTCGAAGAATAAAACATTTTTATTTTTCTTATTTGGAATCGGCTTGGAATAGTCCTATCAGTCAGGACTACGACTTTCTGACCAAACATAAGCGGAAACTTTTTGAGACGACCGCATCGTGTGTCGGCGACAATACAATAGGGTAAGGGAGGGGAAATAATAAATTGACAATTTGTAAATATTATTTTGCCCCATGGGTCAACAAACTTGTTGATCCATCGAAAGAAAACGATGATTCGTTTTTTTTATACACTGACATGGGTATTATGAAAATGAGGTAAGAGCTTTAGATTAGAAATCGGGCGAGTATAGGGAACCGAGTTTCATTGTTGCATACATATCCGTTGAATGAACGACCTTGCTTGTCCCTGAACTTCACAACTGTCATCGATGAATTATTTCGTATTTATATAAATATATAAAAATCCTATTTTGCGATGTCATCGCCTCACTCATGAACTGCTGAACCAATTTCGATAATTCTCTTTTTGTTTTTCATTTTATGGAGAAAGTTTTTAAGGAATAAAATGATGAGAAAGTTACGGGGGACATAAGAGAGTTTAAGAAAACTTAAAGATGGTCTGGCGCATTCGCCAATTTGTAACCAAGGCATTTTTCACATTAATCTAATTGAAATTTCAAATGAAAGATCAATTTGATAAATCTCCTGAAAACTCGAGAGCGGCAGAACCAATTGGATAAATTTTTTCTTTCAAATTTTCTTGGAAGTCCGAAGGGACTTTTCAAGCAGAAAAAATAGGAAACTGCACAAACAAACAAAGAAAATTTTTCATCCATCCATACTTTTATTCGGAAATTCTATTACTCGGAGTGTTGATTCTGAAATATAAGTTTTGAGTTTGAATTGTACGAAGAACACAATTCTCAGAAAAAGCATATTCTTCATTTTATAATTTATTAGGCATTTTTCTAAATAAACACTAAATCACTGATAACAATGAGGAAATTTCGAATATGAGATGAATTATTCTCAATAATAATGGTCTCCTATCAAAGTGATGGGTGCCAATCTATATTGAATACGAATCTTTATAATTATTCGCAATGATGAAAACAACTCTAGTAGGAGACACAATAGAATTTTTAAACCACAATGGACTGTTATGACCAACTCTCGAACACTTCAGATCACTTTCGCAATTCCTAGTATTTATTTGGTTCTTATAATTTGTTCAAGCCAATTATAATTTTGTTCCTTGATGAATAAATGGTACCTCATCATCCATTTTCCAGGTTAACGGAGAACGTCATCCTTCAGAAGTGTACACTGATTTCAAGTCAAGTGTTTTTCGTATTTTGGGTCAGCAGGACAATCCACCTGTTTTTAGTAATGGGAAAGTTGCCCCCATACCAAGCGATGTGTCTACCGAACTTCCTACGAGGGTAAGTGAAGTACCTGAAATGAAATTTATGCTCTTTCTATTTATCCTAACAGAATACTTTTCTCCTAACAAAATAGGAACTGATTTTTGTCATACATTTTTTTCTCCTTGATTGTACTTACTCTAATTTATTTTCGTTGTTTCTTCAGCAATCCTTTGCTTCAATAGCGCAAGCGAAAGAAACCGAGAAAAGCCAAACTGAACCAGAAAGACCAAAAACACAAATAATTTCGGTTAATTCTAATAATGCAGAAGATTATTCAACGCCTGTGAAAAATGGATGGCCACCAGTCATTTGGGTGATTGGAGGACCAGGGAGCAATAAAGCAAAGCTCTGCAGCCAAGCAGCAAGAGATACAGGTCTCTATACTAAATATACTATATACTTAAATTTTACCATAAATTATTTTTGTTTAATTTGTCAAGTTTTTTCGACAGCTCGGTCACAATGGAAAACATCCAAACTATGAAAAAATTAATGAAAAATGCCTTCCTTTCGAATAACAATAGGTGTCCCATTCTAGTCCAGGTAAAATTCAAATCTTTCTACAAAAACTAAAAAAATTGAAAAAACAAATATCGTTTAAAATACAGATCTGGAATAAAATTATGGAAACATAGGAATTTCAATGTTAAATTCGAATGAGCTCCGAGTCTAGTAGAACAGTGGAATAATAGAACCTCATTGGGATTCGATAACAAATAAGAAACTAGTCTGTTGAAATGGCAAATCTCGCCAGTAGTGGGGAATCTTTGCTCATGCCGCAAGTTTCAATTTCCAATCCACGCCTTACTCATAAGTCACATCCGAACGAGAGATGCGATAGCTTGACTGTTTGAAAATTCCATTCTTCTGGTCTTCTGGAAATATTTCTTGAGAGGTTCGCACCTTATAACATCGGTAACCATTTCTTTTTAAAAAATTCCAAATAGTTCTAGCGCCCAAATCGACTTATTCTGCAATTTGTCTGCTAGAACAAGGTGCACTGATTTCAACAGCATTCACTTCATTCGTCAAACGACTTTCACTAATGGTCTTCGATGGCCTATCAATCCTGCGATGACGGCATGTTTGGAAACATCCACATATCGTTCGAATTTTTCGATTATTTTGGAGATAGCCGAACGTGAAGGTTTCGGCCTATCTTCAAAGGCAACAATAAAAGAATTCATTTTCTCCGCAATAGATCGACTACCGAAGTACCATTTTATGATTTGAATTTTCTCTTCTACCGTAAACATTTTGATTTACGCGAATTTAATTTACTTTCAAACAGTCTAGCCATCGGATCTCTCGTTCGGATGCGACTAACGACTAATGTGTAGATTGTGGATAGCAAACAGCAGCAGAGATCCCTCACTCTTTTCGAGATTTGCCATTCCAACAGTCCAGTCCCTTATTTGTTATCGAATCGCAATGAGGTTTCGGTTATTCCACTGTTCTACCAGACTCGGAGCTCATGCGAATTTATGTGCCCATGATTTTATTCTAGATCTGTAAATTGTTGAAGGATTCCGCATCGCTCTGGAACTTCTTCAGGGTTTTCTCTCCCAGTCCCTAGAACAGAATCAATTAGAAAACTTCAAGAATAATAGTTGTGTAAACCCGATCACCAATAGGGTTAGAGGAATTCATCTGTATATAAGTGTGAGCGGCCACCAATGTAGCATAGCCCTGGAATAGCGCGTAATCTGGCACAGAACATGAGAGGATACTTAAAACCAATGATAAACAATGAATCTCCGCACACTTAAATAGCGCTACATGACATAAGTGTAATGTTTGTGCCACGCTACTTTGGTGGGCGCTCCCACTGAGGCACATTCTATAAAAAATGCTTTCCAATTCAATTATGCATCGAATAACATTATATATTTCCAACTCTTTTATTCCAGGTTGGACCCACGTGAGTTTGGGTAAATTTTTAAGGGCTGCAGCTGAACCCCCAGACCAGCCAAGAAGTAGAGAAGCCAATAGGATAAGGGAATGTATTTCCAGTGGGGAGTTGGTTCCTCTTGAACTAGTAATGAAGTATGTAGAAGCAAACTTTTCGATGAATCTCATGGTGCCAGGAATTATTCTAGACGGATTTCCGAGGGATATGCAACAAGTTACGGAATTCGAGGCCAAAGTAAGAAACCCATACAAATTTTATAAATGTGAGAGTCCGTTTGTATGTCTTCATAGAACTCAGGAACCAGATGTTCAATTATTTGATGAAAATTTCACCATGGTGTACGGAATTCTTTCCACATTTCATGTGGAATCCATTCCTTTATAAAGAATAAATGAAGAAGAATATCGATTTTTATATACAAATTGTTAATAAATCAGTTGATTTTTACGGTCAATGCTGGGTAAACCATGAGAGATGGAGGAACATGGTCAGGGACAATTTTGTAGTGCTCAAAAAGTTTTAAAAAAGGTCGGCGACGGCATATGTCTAACTTCTGAGGATAACACACTATTACCAATTTCAACATTTTCAAATCAATCCAAAACAACGTTCTCATTGACTAGGGCTTTTTAATAGGATGGAATGATATAAAAATGAATGTGACCGTTCTCTGCGGAATTTATTCTTGATGAAAAATGCTCTATAGCATAGATTTCTGATGGATATTTCTCGAGATATGAAAGGATGAAGAAATACGAATTTGAGCAATGATTCCACGCGAGATTTTTGTCACGTGCCTCTTCTTCACGATGTTAAAAGGAGGGGCGCGCGGGCGATCGACATAAGAATCCTACGATGATTTAGTTTTGGAATAGAATCGTGAATGAGAACATTGCATAGCTTAATCAAGGCAATAAAGAATTTCAACGTTTTTTCCTGAGGAAGGTTGCAAGAATCTTTTGATTACTTGAATTTGTTTTCAGTTTTCTTCATCGTGAGAGTTTTAGTTTGGAGTGATGAATGCTAAGATCAATTATATCACAATATTTTTTATTCTGACCTATTCTTGCCAGAAACAATTTAAATTATTATATGCGAAGAAATGGTGCTGTTTTCTCTCATACCAACATTAGGATCTTTGTGGGAAAATGTAACAGCCTAAAAATGGTCCATCAGAAACCAAAAAATGAATGGACTACTGGAGAACTTGTTCACAGATCAATACAAAAGGCCCACTCTAAATAAATCTGACGAGCTTTTTGCTTGAAAATTCGAGGCGATTCCGTCGTGTTTGAATGTTAAATTTATTTTTTTCAGTTCAAACAGAAACCCACAATAATACTATTAGACTGCAGTAAGCTTCAACTAGGCCGAGGACGACTTGATGATAGTGTTACTGCTTTTCGGAGAAGGCTTGAAATATTCAGACAATCATCTCTTCCTATGCTGAAGACGATGGATCAGATCGGAAGACTTACCATTGTGAGTATGGTCTTGGCTCTTCCCAAGAATTTTCACATTTTTATAAACTTGTGGTGTGTGGAAAGCTCTGTCTTTTAAATGAGATATATTGAGACCATTCAAAAGATTGTAATTTGGATTGAACTTTTGAATTAGGTGGACGGCGACACCGACAATCCTGCGGTTCAGGAAGACTTCAAGAATGTGATACGAGGATTGGTCGATTACATCCAAAATGGCAAAAAGATGGAAGCTGACCAGGATACCCCAGCTTCTATTCCCAATGGTGCAGTGACGAATGGTCATGCGATCCATCCACCTGACGTTCCAGTCGAAACAATCAGTCAGAAAGTGGTCAACGGGGCCGCACATAGCATCTCAAACGGCATGACGAACGGCGTGGCCAAAAATGTGGCTAATGGAATAGCTAATGGGGTTCCGAATGGCGTTCCTAATGGATTAGCGAACGGCGTGGCTAATGGTATTGCCCATCAGATAAACGGGCATGGACCTAAGATGAACGGAACGAAAAATGGCATCAAGAAAATAGCAAACAATGGTTTACCCTCCTATACTAGTTTAACAAATGAAAGACACACACACAGTGAAGTTAACTATATGGATGCACACATCTAAAAAAAAGTGACGATGGTGGAGAATTTTCCACGTGATATTGAAGAAGTATGTATTTGTGATACATGAGAGTCGTACTAGGACAGTTTTCATACAAGGAACATTTTTATAAAAACTGATGTTCACAAATGAGAAGAATTCGGGTTTTTTATTGAAAAGTTTGACGGGGAAATATCTCATTCTTAATATAACCTCAGCATTGGTCTTTTTGCTGCAGTTATTTTTCATTGCCATTTTCTATTGATTATTATTTTTCCCTGCTTGTATAGTGCGGCGAGTGCGTTGCAATACATCATAGTTTTCATATCATATAACTCATCAAAAATTCTTATATCTTATATATATTATTACTTTCTTCAGAAGTAACGCACTCGTCGCATTGCCAGGTTTGGCAAAGATATTATAAAGATCACTATGAAAATGGATTGATAAAGAAAACAAAATTGAATGTTTTGAAATCCATAAAACATTGAATCCATTCATCCATTGTATTTCATACCATTTTTTTCTTGAATATGTACGTTCTTTCTACATATCCTGAGAAAGAAAACAGAAGTGTCCTAATGATTATATTATGTATTTACCTAAGGTCCAACCTTTCGGGAACAATAGTTACGACCAGACCTAGTGTGCAGAAGTGTCATGGCAGTTATGTAGGTAGGAACACAGCCGTCTATAGAGATACTTTACAAGGCTGTGGTAGGAATAAATGAAACTGGGTTAGCGACGTTCATAAGCTGTCAAAGAAAATGATTACAAAAATGGGCTAGTGAAAATCTAGGTCATGAATTAAGCTGCGGGAACGTGCCGTTATCGCCTCGACGAAGGCGTTAAGCAGTACTGATGACGAGTAATAACTCAGAGTCCGGTCTACTGCTACGCTGATTCGATGATGATACGTTCCTGCAAGTTATATCATGATCTATTCCTTTTTAACTTCAAATTGAGACTAATCTCATTCAAATTGGGATTAAACAAATTCAAATTCAAACTGGTAAACACATACAATTGGGAATACACATTGAAAATGAGACTAAACAATTTCAAAATGGTTATCACAATCAAATTGGAATTAAACACATTCATATTGTCACTAAACAATTCCATATTGAAAAAAGTAATTTAGTGTTTTATTTCATATTTCAAGAGAATTGTTCTGAAGTAAGTGAGAATCGAAATGAGGAAAAAATGCAGAGGTGTATATAAATTTATGAACGATTTCGTTGAGAAATGTAGGAATCAATACTTTGCAATCTTCTGAATTTTTTAAGTTTTTCTCTTTCAGTCTCTGGATCAAATATTAATCAGTTTTTTTTTTCAAATACATAATAGAAGAAAGACCACTGTGTAGAACTTGTGCACAAATTGGTCAAAGGCAAAATACATTCAAAAACTTGTAGCCTTACAATAGGAAAAGAAATAACACTTCGAACTTTCAAAGATTGTAGCAAATTATATTCATGAAAGTCTTTAGAGTCGTTAAAATTCTCTGATATATAAAAAAAGACATGTCATTTCACAATTTGAACTTGTTTAGTCCCATTTTTAATCTGTTCATTCCCAATTCGATTGTGTTCACCACATTGAAGTTGCTCAATCTCATTTTGAAATTGTTGAATCCCAATTTGAATGTGATTAGTCTCAATTTGAAAAGGTATAGATTCTAGATTTTCACTTTCTCATATTTATAGTAGGTAAGATTTTTGGATTACATTAGGAAGACAAAAACACACGTGGATGGTTGGTGGACCATTAAAGACTGTCCTTAATGGCTTGCTTATATGGTCGGAACAATCGTTCTCGTCTACACGAGCCTTCAGTTGTTTACTGTAGTAAAACAAGTTTCGTCTATTATCTACGTTGTTTCAATAATGGAAACTTTTACAAGCTCAAGGATATATGTATCTGTTGTTTAGAAACCGAAATCTATCAGTCAAAAATATTTTTTGTCAATTTCCTATATCATATATTAAAGGACCATATATTAGATATATGAACAGAAATGATTGGTTAGTTGGAAACGAGATGTCCTTCAAAAAATTCATTTATAGCACTAGTTTTATTAAATATAACTAAATTTCACTTCAACTAATTTCAATTTAATTAATACGAGGTTCACAGCTGATCCACGAGCTAAGTGATTAGGAGAAATTCTAGTTAGTTTTA
This sequence comes from Hippodamia convergens, assembly GCA_038502775.1. Lineage (NCBI taxonomy): Eukaryota > Metazoa > Arthropoda > Insecta > Coleoptera > Coccinellidae > Hippodamia > Hippodamia convergens. The sequence goes on from CM076610.1 coordinate 53,895,192, forward strand.
TACGTTTAAGTCCTGTACCTTGCACTGCATGAAATCATTTTGTAATTTTTTTAGCTCGCCAACATTGAAATGTAAATACTTCGTAGAAATAAAATTCAACGTGCCTATTATTCTGAGGACCATTCTCATCGTACAAATAAAAATCAAGTAGTACTTTTAACTTTTTACAAAGTCCTTTAGGATAGTTCAAATTTTGTAAGAAATATAGAAGAAAAACAGCATCTCTCAACTAAAAATTTGTATAGATAAATATTTTCGGGGCATAATAAGAAAGCCTCCATCCAAACAAAGTTAAAAATATGGACTCATCATTTAAATTTCATCAACAAAATCAATTTCCTAAAAAGACCACTTCATCTTACATCATAACAAAATTCAAAAGATTTACAGGATACATTATCCGTCCAAGAAAATTAAATTACATTAAATCCACAAATAGTTATTGCAACAGAAGTATGAAATTGAAATTATGAGTCTCTCATAAGTATTACTCTTTATTTTATATGAAATATTTATAAATTGTTGAATCACATAATTTTATTGACTTATATAACGACTATTTTTGATGAATTTCTAGCATATATATCATGTTCTCTGAAATTAATTGTAGAAAAACTTCAATGAATAAAGAGAACTTGTTGAAAGCAAAAATTAGTTTTTTTTGTATCATCAGGAATATTAAGAAGTATCATTTGATATCTGTGAAATGATCATTTAGATTTTGAAGTTTATATTCTAAATAACTATAAATGAAAATTTTGTCCTCCAAAAATTATGGAATTTTAATCCGGAGAAACATCGGATAATGATGAAAATGTATGAATATATTTTTCGGTGAATTAGCGGGATATTCGTCAAAATCATAACAGCCCAACTTTACCAATTTTTCGAACATAATTTCTTTGGGTAAAACGAAATAAGTCCAGTTCATTACTGGGTAACTGAAATGAGCGATTTTCTTCGCCCTATAAATTCAAATATTATAGGTAAAGGTGGTGAAACGCCATTTTGAATACATTTCAAAGTTGAATAGATAATAATTATGTCATATGACAATATCCACAATAAATTTAAGAGGGCTGTGAGGATAGTTTATTTCAGTAATCGATTTTATTCTAATAACCTTAAATTCAGGTCATCCGCGTTCGTACACGGGGCTGAACGAGGAAACTCACCCTTAACCTATTTCTGTCAATCAATAAAGTGAAAGTGCACCATTTTCTTTGAAATACAAATCGAGGGATTTCAGTGACTTGTTATGGGGTTTGAAGAAGTGAGTAAAATCATTCAAAAACTTCATTACAAAGGATTATATAATAGTGTTCTGCTGGTGAATTATCTCTATTGAAAGGGTTGATGAAATATAAGGTTAGGTTTAACCCTACTGTCCCAAGTACAGTTTGTTTTTTTCCTTCAGATAACGCTTGTTTTAAATCGTAAATTGTAACCCCAACCTCCAACTCGTAGAAAGCTTTCAACTCAACCGTTTCGCTTTCGTCCTTGAAGTTATATCACAATATGAATAGAAATAATATTTGGAACAGAATGTCAGTAACTATATTTATCGGGAACAGATGTACTTTGTTTTGTCGAAAAAGAAGCACTTTCTAAATAAAAAACAGCAACTATTTGTAAATTTCATTCTAATATTGAACAGAATGTTTGGCTTTTCTTTCCAAAGTACAATCCAATGTATTTATCAAGTTTCCCTCAAAATATTTAAAAAAAAATCTCTCAAATATTCTGTTTTGTCTATTTGCATATATGTATATCATACAAGGTGTATCTGAGTAGCATTGAAAAAAGTAAGGTGTGAATCTGTGATCAAAATTTGCCGAAAACACCACTCCTCCCAGAAAAGTTCCACCCCTCCGAAGATAAAAAAAATTGTTTCCATTTTTTATTTTTCCTGTATATTAAGCTGAAGACTCGAAACTTAGTAAATATTATTTGTCAATAATAATAATTTTGGAATTTTTTTGAAATTTTTAAGTTTTTGGAAAAAAACTTGAAGAGAAAAGTTCGTAAATGAATTAGGCTTTTCAGACACGATTTTTAAAGGGAAAATTTCATCCGAAAAAGTATCTTACGGGTTGAATATTTCAACCCCTTCTCAGCATACTTCATGGGAGAAAAATGTCCAAAGTTGAAATCCTGGACTTTGAAATTATGTAATTTGAAAAAAAAAGCTATTCGAAAAACGTGTTCTCCTATCAACATCATTTTCCAAGAGCTATAGGGATTTTATTTTGTTTCAGAATCGATGTTTTTCTGACATTGAATGTTGTAGGGTCATTTCTACCTACTCGATTGTTGTAATTTGACATCCTCACATATTATAGCAGCTGCTTTTTCAATCCGCACTACATGACTCAATATTTTACCTATTGTCCCTTAGGAAATAAAGAAAAATTTTCGAAATCATGCAGACATTTTATAATTTGTTCATCTGGCGCTTAAAATCTTATCTATTTTCAGGGTTTCATAATTTCTGAAATCTGTTAGAAAGCAAACTTCACATGAAAGTCAATTAATTTTGTTTTACGCATAACTCTTTCAGGATAGTTTCAACTTAATAAAATGATAAGTTCTCATTTTCTTGAACACTGTGATAGGAACGTCGATCATTCGTTTATAAATCGAAATAAAGTAAACAGTATTACCGAACCATCAGGAGTATATCTTTGCAGAAAAGTTTCTTCAAATGATCAATTCCAATTTCACACCAGTAATTTTATGTTATTTCAGGGCTCACTGTCCAGTATTTCTCAGCATTTCTCATAATTTTTATTTTTGATGCATCAAAGTATGAAGGAATACAAGGAAATGATAATCGTTTACCGTAAATTGCACCAAGCATCTCGCGAATTGAAAATATTCAAAATATTTGGATTTCATTCCATAAATATAAATGGTATTGTCGTTCCAAAAGGTCATTCTACGAATATTTCGTAAGTAGCAAAACAATCTCTTAACCGAAGCAATGTTCAATTACATGAACAATCTAAAGAGAAGATTAACTTTTTTTGACTTCTCGATTCAAAATTCCTCTTACTGATAACCAGAAATCAAGTGAAGCGTTTATTCTCTCTTGAAGTATTATGACTGGACCTTCCGATCAAACTCCTTTTAGTGATTAAGATAAATCGGCGTCCAGAATAACTCCTAAATATACAATTATTTATTGTTAATCCCATGTCAAAAATAAGTTGTGCATTTAAATGTGTGTTCTTCAGAAATGCCGGTTGATGCAATTCATCCGAATGTCAAGCGCTGTTCTACCAAGGGTAAGAGGTAATCATTGATCCTTTTCTTGCTTGTTCTTTATGGTTGTAACATACCGATCAGCCGGGATAAAGGTTTCTTTTGCAACCTTTCACTCTATTCAACGAGACGTTTCGACGTTTTGGGAAATTCCTGCCCAAGAAGAGAGAAACAAAAAGTTAAGACAGGCTTTTCTTCAATTTCGTCCGCATGATGAATCACCACAATTAAGATGTCTTTTTTTTTCGACTTTGCTAGCTCTCGTACGATGAGGCTGGTTTTTCCCTGGAGAAATGATGAGGAGAGCTGAAGGTACTGTACAGGGCGTATCGAAAAATCGACCCCACATAAAGATCACCGCCTTTGGCTCTACGGGACTGCTTCAAGTTCAGAAGATCCCAAGGTTTATAATATACTCCTATTTTCATTGGCTGAGCTAATATTATTAATATTACATTTATTATTCTCCTATACGGAAATCAAGAAAATTCTATGTTACCTCCACGGTACATAGATTTTCAATGACACTCAATTACTTCAATGACATATGATGACTCAGTCATGTTCTCGTAACATCAATATCAATCATGTTTTCTTGTGAACAAAATTAAATTCTAAGTATTCACGTACCTGATGCGGAAAATCCTGCTCTAATTTTTCCCAAATCATTTATCGCTGATATCAATAATGATGTAAATATCAAGTTATGTCCAGAAGACCAAATCGATTTGAGATTTCACGTACTTGTGGAAACAAATCTTGTATAGACAGACCTTGTAGAAGAGTGAGTATAGTTTTCTCAATAACTCATCGGAAAAGATTATTTCGATAAGTAATATCCACAGCACATGACAAAAAATTTTAATTAGGTTTGAATTTTAAAAAAGTTGCCTAATTTTTCAATAATTACTCTTTTATCATGTCCATATAAAATTCTGTATACATTCTGATGGTCATACAAGATGACAGTATACGAACACCTTGAAATTTTTCGAGATGCATAAAGATATAATTAATGGAAGGTTTTGAATGAATCAACTGAAATGGGTGAAATATAGTATACCGGTTGAACGACGTAACCGGATCAGCTAAAGAATTCTCAATATTTCATATTATATGGCATAGCTATTAATTAATTTGATTGAGTTTGAAAATTCGCTCGGACATAAAGATCTTGCTCTAAAAGTGATTCTGTACCTCCTCCAAGACTCAAGGAAATATTGTGAAGATATTTCACCAAGGAAAGGGCATTTTTCTGGTGAAAAGTTCAGACTTTTCCAAATGGAATAGATAAAAGTATTCTTCTTCTGGTTACTTTGGCTGAATACAACTCTGTTCAATAGATTCAGTGAATCGAATTTCTGTCACATTTTTTCGCATACCAGGGGTGGCATAGTTATGCCACACTAAGTCCTGGATCCGCCCCTGGTTCATACTGATGGGTCAGAGGCGGATCCAGGCCCAAATAGGGGAGAGAAGCGAAGTTTTAGGGGCTGCCTGGTCCATTTGGGGGGAACGTCTCCCCGTGCTTGCGTTTAAAATAGCTTTATTCTTATCTCTAGGCTGAATCCGAAATAAGTAATTTTTGTGACCTCATCAATCTATTGTTGAAATATATATACAAATAAAAGGCTCACCCTGTATATAAGAAATGAACCAAATATTTTTAATATATTGAAGAATAACCGTCAACATTTCGACCATATGTTTCCTATTTCACATTTTTTGTTGCAAAACTCTTGTATCATTTCCCCTTACGGTCTGGCTCTTTTAAATGTAGACAACCTGCATACTTCAACATAAACAACCAAAAATGCATTTTCATCCAAAAAAATGTTCAATAACTTCGACAGTTCTGAATCAATTGAGTTATCAAATGTGCGAATACCAGAATACTTATCAGTTTCTTACTGAGAGTAACCCGTTACATTCACCTCCTATTTTTATTTTTAAAATAGAAAACACCTTACAGATATTTTGAGAGAATGCTCGAAACTTATGTAATAATGTTTTCGAATCTTGCCGAACTCCGCGTTTAATTGTGGGTGATGAAGTGTTCTCATTTGTGTAAATACTAATTGTCCAACTATGTCAACGGCGTTTATAACATCATTTCTGGTATGCTAAGGTTTTGATTCATGTCGATTGATCCGTTTATTGAATGAAAATTTTCAATACTTCAAAATTATTTTATACAGGAAATATGGTTCTTTCACTTGTAAATCCGAAATTCGATAAAATTCTCGATTGTTAACTTGTTGATTTTTATATGTTCAAGGCCTTTTCTTCTTATCTACAGGTGGGTTGAATATCTATATTAACAGGCAAGGTGACTCCTTCTTTATCTACCTCTGATAATATAATTATGACAAGTCGTATAAGGAATTAGCTGAACAAATTTTCGAATGTTTCTATAATTTCTCCAATCAAAGTGAACATTTTGTTTTAAAGGTATTTTTAAGTTATTTGTGCTGTTTATAGCATCTATACAATAATCCAGACTGATTGGACAACCGTGATATAACGAAGACCGGTTATCGGGAATAGATAATAATATGACTAAAAGTAGTGAACCAAAAACTGTCAACGAAATTCACAGAGTGAGTCATAAATAGATCATTGAGCAAAGCGCCGAAATAAAAGAAGTGCTAGGAAACTGAGGTGCATTTTGTATTCGTTTTTGTCATATTTTCATTGCATTTTGCTTTTCTATTTTCCATTCTGTTTATACACTGAGAAGGAAAAAAACGAATAACAACTTTTCGAAAGATAAATCAATAATGAAAAAATATTGATTACGCAGGCTTTTAGAGTCCAGACTTACACACTTGATTCTCGTAAAACTGAAACGAAAAATAAAGAAGAAATGTTCTATAGAGTTCCTTAGAACTCTGTGACTGTAGAGCGAATTGTAGATTAGGTAGTAGCGCATTTGTAATTTCAATTTCAATACTCATAAGCATCTTTAATGGGGGTTTAATGAACCTTAAGGTCGCTTTGTTATACAAGGCAATGGAACCATTATTGAGAACAATTGAAGCCTATCAGGTCTCAACACTATATTACACTGAAGATTCAATATATTTTCGGAGTAAATCTTATTGAAGCCTCGGGAAATAAAACGTATCATATTCTATTGGAATTGAACCTTCAAACACATTGCTATCCACTTGATCGCTCTGAATTTCTTAAGTAAAATTTGGATGCAATCAACTTGATTCCGTGTCAGGCAAATTCTTATATTACTCAAAATCGATTATTGTATTGATGCGGACATGAAATTATCATTTCAAGGGATTCAAAATTCGTATTTTAATCACCCTTGTATTGAGAATCGTCAAAGTCGAAAAACCTATCTTAAAAAATCACTAGAATTGCAGAGTCTATCCAAAATATCAAATCACTGAAGTTCTTTTTTTATCCGAACGTTTTGAAACTACTTTCCTTTTGAACGGTTAGAATATTAAGCTATCAGGTTCTCTCAGTTTTTGGCAGCATTGTAGTTGTTGATAAAATCGCGAGTTTTAGCCAGTCTTAACTTTGACATCAGTGACACACCAACCTCGTCCGCAGATAATTGTGCGTGCTATATTTAGTCCAGTTCACGCAATAATGGCATCAGAGGTAATTGGTATAATTGAGTAACTTGAAGTGAACCTAATGCGATCATATGCGCCTTCATCTTTTTGTTTTACTGCATAAATTTTTAAAAGCTAATAAACTTTTAGTGTTTGCCTTTTCAAAACGCCTTTTGGAAAGCAGCATGCATGATTCCTAAGAATATACTTTAAAAAAAAATATATTTTTGCGTTCCCTAACCAATCAGGCTCTTTTCGAATGCTTCTTGTATAAACTAATGTCGAAAACTGATAAAATATCTATTCGCAGTAATTTATCTATCACATCATTCTTCTCTTTTTTGTCAGTCTCATCGTATTAGAATTGATTTTTGCCCCTTTGAGGAATTCTTAAACTCAATTTATATGCACCGCATACATTCGAAACACTCTTGAGTTAAAAGATTTGAGTCTATACTCACTGAAAGCGACTTAATTCGTCCATATATGTGAAATACCTGGAAGAGTACTGAATAATCTCTGAAAATTTGTTGAATAATTTTCCTCAACGATTTCGTGCCAACGAATAGCTGGATTATGTATTCCACTTTAATAAAAATCTGCAGGATGGACAGCAAAATTTTCTAATATTATTGAATAAAAAGACAAAGCCAGAACTTCCCCATTAGGAATAATGTTCAATATTTTCCTTCTATCTCGATGGAAAAAGAAGAATATTTGTCAGATCTATGTGTGGATATTAATGGTATCTGCCGTGGTGAGACAACAGCTCTCAAAAATTAAGGTTATAATATTCGTTTTTGTGTTTGAAATGTGTATACTTGGTTCGAGAGTCATTGTCATTTGAACAGGACTTGGAAGTCCAGTCACAGCTTAATTTCTAGTCACAAAAAGCAAAAAGTAACTAAAAATGTCTATGATACCTTCACAGAAAGTATAGGAATATCGTCTAGAAAAGTATTCCAAATTTTTTTTAATTTTTAATTTATCAAGGAAAATCAATTTGAAATTGTTGAGCTTGACAATAGATCGACTTCTCAAATGAATGCAAATGCTAATTTGAAGAAAAGAAATACTTAGTTATAATTGTTCGATATCGAAATGAAACGTTTTATCCCAGGGGAAAACCACAATTGCAATTAATTTTTGAATACGACTTCGCAACAGCATATAAATACAAAGTCTAATACAATCAGCCTTCAGCCCCTCCGTTTCTAGAATGTTTTTTCTTGTGATCAAATTAAAACAAACATTATTAATATATAAGTGATACAGTTAAATTTTTGAGTTATGTATTCTGGTGATCAATTCTCGCTCTTTTTAATTGCACAAGAATGAAGAAATTCTCAAATCCAGAGTTAATTTGTCAATTAATCCAAGAACATAATATACAAACAGAACTAAATTGCCAAATTCAACCAATTTCAATTCCACTAATTAAATTTTAATAAGTGTATTCATCAATACCAACCTGAAGAATCCTGGAAGCCAAAGTTCCTGATAGAATATTACCAACATAATTCTGATTTTTCGAAGCCGCCTCCGTCGATGACAATAATTATTGAACAGAATATAATCCAGTTTATAACTATTTCCTAATTTAGTTTTGGGCAAATTATAATGGAGAGTTGCACTTATAATAGTAATAAGCAATGGCCTGATTAATATGTGGGTTAGGGGCTTTGTACTCAAATTATTTCGATGATCAGTCAAAAGAAAAGTAAAATCTTTGAGTATATATTCAATTACAAGCTGGTAGAGCGCTTTCGGCTAGTAAGCCTTCTGCAGTAGGTACGGTTAAAACGAAATTGTATTGTAAGTTAGATCATAAAAGACAATTACAATATTTAAAATGGATAATTTATCTTCTTCTGCCTTCCCCTATGTAAGACGAAGCCTGTTTTTCTTCGATGATGTTCTTAGTGCCTACTGTGGTTGTAAATCATTTCCTACTCGACCCTGCCTTCTCCTTGCGTTTTGAACATCAGAATCATAGTCTTGTCTTCCAATAATTTTATATGTTTCATTCTGATAGACTTTTTTTCGCCAATTATATTATCTCTGTAACTGAGCTTTCTCCTGCCTCTATTTTAAAAATTTGTGGGATTTGGTACTGTCCTTGTGTTTTTGGGTTCCTCAGTTTTTAAATGTTTTTCTGATGTTTTCTGGCATTATCGTAGTGTCTTCATTTATTGTGATGTTTGGTTCATTTTCCTGAATGTCATCGCCAGTTCCGTTAGATGCTCTTTCCGAGTACTTTCTTATTCTATTTGATTTGTATCTAGAATAGAAATTCCTTCACTTCTTTTCCTTGTTGATTGATGGTCACCTTTGTTTCGGCAGTCGGTAAAAATCCGATTCCAGATTCTTGGAGAAAGTTTCTCACAACGAAGTTCGTTCTTCGTTTTCCCCACAAAATCTTCTTGTTTTTTCTATTGATTCCGGTGTTCTTAAAGTTTAATAATCTAGATGTACAATTTTTTTATTTCGTTTCTATAGTTTGTCTTGAGCTTTCGTGTTCAAAGTATTTCAATCAAAGTCTCCCTCAAATTGTTCTTGAGTTTCACCCAATAGCATTCTCCGGATATTTTGTCTGTAGCAATATTATCGGCCAATCTTCACTGATCGAGAATTTAAGCATTTTGTAGATTCACTCCATAGCGCTTCTAAGTTGAACTCATCCTGCCCTGATAGTCTGACCTTCACTGAATTTCTTGCTATTTCAATCTTAATTTGCCCAATAACAGCTTATGATCACTTCTCACATTAGCCTAGTTCTGACATCTAGAATTTGGGATGGCAATACTGCCATCTCTTCCATAATATCTTTCACTGAGTTTTCATAATCTCTGTTTTGAAAATAAATTTTCAGTTCGACCTTTCCTTCCCATTCGTAAATTATATTTTCGATGCACTCTTCTTTCGAAGCGACTATATATAGTTTGGTAGGAATCTTCGAGATTGAATCAACTGGTTTACTAAAAAAAAATTATATCAGCGTCATCAGTTTGTCAGCAAGCAAGGTCTGCAAAAAATATTGTGAACGACAGTGTACAGCACAGATAACAGATAACAGATTCTAGTATCTGTAATCTGTGGTGTACAGCCAAGAAATTGGACTTCCGCGAACCTCAACTTGGTCAATATTTGAGATCCCTAAAGCTTCAATTAGATTAAATATTAGTTTTCACGATTTGTTTCTGGACGATATTTGCTTTTACACATAATTGAGCCTGATAACCTTGGTTTTCTCTAAGAAGAGATGGTTTTATGTAACAGTCACAAAATTGACGTTCCTGAGAAAAAACTATGTATAAACTATTATTTCTACGTTCAGGCAGCTGCACCAACTACTGATATCAAAGTCCCAATCATCTGGGTCTTAGGAGGACCAGGTTCTGGCAAAGGTACTCAGTGCGAGAAGATCGTTGCAAAATATGGATTCACACATTTATCTTCAGGAGATCTCCTTCGTAATGAGGTTAGTATATTATGGTAACGTCAAAACATTAGTATAAATGAAGTCTTCATTTTTTTCAAATCCATAAAGATGGTAATATCAAGTTACATCTCTCTAGTTTTTCCCGCTTTCCCATCATTGAAGTTGAGCCGAAAAACTTACAACAATCAATCAATTTATAATTTTATATATCTAATTTGTTTAATGGATGGAGTCTAATCAGAAACAGTTTAATTTGCGAAAAAAAAATCCTAGTGTCCAATATAACACTCTTCTACAAGCCCATTTAGGAATGACTTTGTAGTCAGATGATGTATCCTTTAAATAGTTTACTACATAATACAGTATAATATAATAATAAATATGATATCATCAATCTGTATATTTGAATTATTTCAAGGTTAAAAGTGGTTCACCTCGAGGCAAAGAACTCAATGAAATAATGGAAAAAGGTGAATTAGTACCAATGGATGTTGTTTTAGATCTCATCAAAGAAGAAATGATGAAGGAACTACCAAATTCTAAAGGATACTTGATTGATGGTTATCCAAGAGAAAAAGAACAAGGTAGGTTTCAAACAACCTTCGCTCCTATGAGATGAGGGTGTTCTTATTGGATCAATATTGATCAACAGGTGTTAGGACAATATTGAGTCAATACCACTCTTGTCAAATATTGACTCAATTGGATCGAGCGTATAAGATTGCTCCATTATAGTAACAAGGATAATTCTTGGTTTTAAGGGGTTACAAACTCATAAAATTGGGGTTGTAACCCAAAAATACTGCCATGGATGTACGTCATGAATGTGAGACCAGTAATCACATATGGGGCAGTAGTCTGGTTTGCTAAAGCAAGTCAGACAAGTACGAGGAAAATGTTCGATAAAGCACAGCGGCTTGCCTGTGTGTGCATCACGGGGGCCATGAGAACGTGCCCAACCAGAGCACTTGAGATCATAACAGATCTCACTCCCCTACATCTGGTGATGGCCCATGAAGCCATCCTCAGAATATCTAGAGAAGGCGCAGATGATGAGAGAATTAGGTGTCAGAGAGTCTGGTGCTCTCTGAGTAACTACATCTCATCTGCGAACCTTCCTAGTGATGTAATGGTCAAGAAAGTTAGTACTGAGAAAAACTTCATTACGATGCTATGCAAAGAAAAGGAATGGGGGCGGAAATACACCGACCAATATTTCAAAGGAATTACTGTTAAATGGTATACAGATGGTTCTAAAACCAACACGGGAGCTGGCGCTGGGGTTCACGGGGACAAAGCCAAGTGTGCACTATCGTTAGGCTCCTGTGAGAGTGTTCTGCAAGCAGAAATATTAGCAATCGACAGATGTCTAGATATTAATCTAGAGAGAAACTATCAGAATTGCGACATAGCTATTCACTCAGATAGTCAAGCTGCTATTAAAACACTGAACTCCTATGTTATCGACTCAAAGTCGACTTGGAAATGCCGGAACAAACTCAATGAGGTAGACAATAAAAATAAGGTCTCTTTGATTTGGGTTCCTGGTCATTCTGGCATCACAGGTAACGAATAGGCCAATAAACTTGCCAGAGAGGGTGCTCGGAAACCACTCACTGGCCCAGAACCTTTCTGTGGTATAGGAAAATGTACATATAAGAAGGAATTTCTGGAAAAGGAGAAAACTGAAAGAGAAACATTCTGGCAGAATCTCCCAGGGTTGGATCACTCCATAAAGTGCCTTCGGAATTTTGAAACTGCAAGATCCAAAAAATTTTGGGATCTCAGTAAGAACCAAATACACCTCCTCACTGGCTTTCTTACAGGGCATTGTCGCCTCAGAAAGCACTTGCTGAGAATGGGCGGAGGAGGAAGAAACTCCTATTCACCTAGTCACAAAATGCTTTGGCATTGTAAGCCAATGCTTTGGTCAAGAGACCTGTAGGAGTGAGGAATTAGCCTCACTGAAGCCTTCCGAGATACTGGATTTCATAAGATCTCTGGGACTGGGAGGCGAGTTGTAAAGCTTTGTCAGGGGGCACAATAGACCATCAGGTCGCAGTGGACTGTAACCCCTTTTAAACTATTAAACTAAACTCATTAACCCAGAATTAACTTAGAATAATGGTTTAAAAATAAGAGGGTTCAACAAATTCTAATAATCGTCTATTACATTTTCTCTACTTCAGGTATCGCCTTTGAGAAGAAAATAGGTGCTGTGTCTGTAATCTTATTCTTTGATGCCCCTGATACTGTTCTAGTTGAAAGATTATTAGGTAGAGCCAAAACATCTGGCAGAGTTGACGACAACGAGGAGACTATCAAAAAGAGGCTGAACACTTTCAACACCCACAATGACCAAGTAGTTCAGCAATATACAGAAAAATTGAAGAAGGTAAAAAACAAATTAAGGCCGCCGCATGTTGATTATAAACATTATTGTTGAATATTTTCCAGATCAACGCTCAAAGAGACCCAGAAGCTATTTTTGCTGAGGTGCAGACATACCTAGACCCCTTAGTGAAATGTTGAAAGTTAAAAAAAAGGAAACATTGCAATAGAATCACACTGATACTGTAATTACTATTTTTCACCTCATTCAAATAAAATAATTCATATCAATACGTTTTTATTAGATTCTTTACGATGAAGTAGATTGAAATAATGACTTCATATAGCTGAAATTGATTGATGTAACATAATTCAGTCGAAAATGATTCATTATTTACCTACTTTGTTGCAGCTGAGTGGACACGTGTAGACAGAATCAATTTTTTTTAATGATTTGATCGATTGTAATGATTTTCATCAATGTGGTAAATCTTGTACGAACACAAACTTCCACTCACACATGTTTTATTGTATGTTTTTCATTATGAGCATAACATACCATCACTTTCCATAATTATACAAGAAATTCAAGAAATCCAACTCTAAGTTGAATGCTATTTGATGAATATTTAGCCGTTTTGGAAAATAAAAGCATTCTTCGTGAAATACTATCTATTCGAATAATTAATCCTTCGTAAAATCTCGTGAAATACGCATTCTCGAGTAATTTATCATAAAAAATCTATATTAGCGGAATTAAAAATTTGGTTACTTTGGCTGGATAGAACACTGTTCAAAAGATTCTCCAGCATTAAAATCTGCTCCATTTTTTCGAAGATTTAGGGGGTAGATCCAAAGCTTTAGTGGTATACGAAGGTTTGAAATGGCTATATCTTTTAATCCAGGCTGTATCGGAAAAAATTGTATATGAAAAAAGTGTTTATTTTGACCTCAATAATCTATTGTTGAAATAAATGTACTTACAAGTCAATGTACCTATTGAACATTATCTATTGTTGAACAATGTATTTACAAGTCAATATACCTATTGAACATTTTATACGCACATGGGCATGAGGAGTAAATTTACACAATCTTCAGCAATCTTCTATATTCTCAGACCACTAATAAGACCCCCTCTGGTCAATATGAACCGAGCGCGCTCCACTTCAAATTTTCGGTTTGTTTTTGACGTACGGAGCGTGCACGGAGCATGGTCATCGAAGAACTTCCCAGCGAATCTCTGGCATCTCTGATTTCTATGCCTAACATACAAGTCTATGACAGGAAAAAACTAGGTTATGGTACACATCAAAATAAACAATAAAAGAAAGGAGAGGAAATTGATCTTGGGATCTGTGGATTCTATTTTTCCCAAAAATTTTCAAATATGGGCCAAGGAAAAAGTCAATTCACCGATGAGGAATTGCAAGATTACCAGGTTTGTAGATACACATCAAAATCTCCAAAGAAAGTAGAAATATGATTAGCAATTGAAGAGTGGAAATTCAAAAGGGTCTAAGTGCCACTTTCACGAAATTTCAGATTTCATTTGTTATGGGGTCTATGTGCCAAGGCCAATAGCCTATGAAACGGTTCATGTGCCATCCGCTTCAGGCAGTCATCATTTCTGATGAAAAAAACAATTTTTTTTAAACTTTTTTCATAAGTTTGAGACATGTTTTCATGTAATATCTCAGTTCGATTTTTTTGGCACTTAGAACCTTTAGAATTTCCACTCTTCAATTATTGTTCCACAATCATTTTTCAAAAAAAATACAATTTTCTGAACCAAATGTCTATTTTTCGCAGGATTTGACTTATTTCACCAAAAGGGAGGTTTTATAGTGAGTAGATCCTCATAACTCTCAATAACTACTTTTCAATAAAATCTGTTGACTTACATTAGGCTGACAATTCGAACTATTAACAGACATAATACCATTATCAAATTTTCAGTGCCCACCAGAAATTTAAATCACTTGCACCTGAAAAAGTAGGACACAGTAAAAATTCTAAGCTTCCCATGAATAAAATTTTACAGTATCCAGAATTAAGTGTTAACCCTTTTGGCGATAGAATATGTAAAGTTTTTAGTTCTAGTCATGATGGAGATTGTACATTTGAGGATTTCCTTGACATGATGTCAGTACTTAGTGATGCTGCCCCAAAATCAGTCAAAGCTGAACATGCTTTCAGAATATTTGGTGAGAATTTTAATAACAGTTAAGAAAAATTTAATTATCGATTATTTATAAATGCGATATTAAACTAAGATCATATAATGCTCAAATTTTCAAAAACTGTTCACGTAACTTCACTATTCTGTAATATAGTAGTATGAGAGACTTTAATTTATTTTTAAGACTTTGATGGGGATGATATGCTTGGTGTTTCTGATCTCAAGAAAGTTATAGAAAGATTAGTGAACAAAAACCAACTGAAGGAATCTGAAACGGAATTTTTGATAGAAAATATCCTTGAAGAGGCTGATTTGGATGATGACGGAGCTCTCTCTTTCGCAGAATTTGAACATATCATTGACAGATCTTCTGATTTCATGAGGTTAGTATCCATATTTATTTGTTTCTTGTTCATATCATCTTATAATACAATAACTAGACAATCATATAATACAACATAAAATCATAACAAGTGTGTAAGTGTTTACAGTACCATACAATTCAGAAACATATGCCATTGAATTCTTTGTCAATCATTTTCTTAGGAAAAACCTCCTAAGAAATCACCTTGAATCAATAAAGAAAATATTTTTTGGTGAACTTGCGTAATTATTCTGGTGTATTGATACCAGAAGTTGTACACTCTCAAGTTAAGTAGTAAGACTTGCTTCATAAACTTAACTGATTTTCAACATAATTAAAAATCGAAGTAATGGTACACCTTCATATTATATTACTTTAGTCAGAATATGACCTGTGAAAAAACGCATCACAAGAATTTTCAAGCTACTCAATTCCATTCGATAGTTGTGACTCTCCTAATATAATAATTTCTTTTCAGTGTATTCAGAATAAGATTGTAGGACTGTCTTCAAACAGAATCTCGGACTTCTTAAGACTAGTCATGAGGCATGCTATTTTACTTAATTCGAATTTTTATATGGTGTTTTTACCTTTTTGTGATATTCTTTACTAATCTCGTTTATTTATAATGATAATAATTTCAATAAAACTATTATAAAAATTTGTGGAATTTGGTAACAGACTTACCTTCCTTCTCCTTGATTGCTATTATTTTGGCCTTAGGCCAACCTCACTTTTTTGTAGCAAACAGGAATCAATTTTCAAACATGACACTAAAAAGCCCAGAGATAAATTCTGTGATTAATTAAATAGAATTGTAAATTTACTGTGATTTTAATTTCATTTTTTAACTTTCAATTTTGTTAGGACGGAAAATTGCTTAATAGTTCAATGAGTTTTTGGGGAAATGCTAGAAAATGTAAATCAAAATATAAGTTGTTACTAAATTGAAGGTACAAAATTTCATCAAAGCGCAACCGTTTCTGTTGAAATTTGAATTTTTGGAATTTTTGTTTCCTCATAGCATCAGTATTTCATAGGACATTTAATAAAAGCATTACACGAGTTCTCATTACAATCAATAGAATGAGATTTTTTCTGGACCAATGTGCAATTTAAAAATTTTTTGAGAAAATAATAAATTCTTCTGAATTCTTTTAAAAGTTCGGAGCTTGGAAAGAGCATTTTTGTTCTATTAAACAGATGGAAAATTATAATAAATCGAAGCTTCAGAAATCCTCCAAAGATTTTAGCTGAATGATAATTTGGGAAATGTTAGGTGCTATGAATTCTGAAACAGCATCAAACTGTATCACAATAACGTTTTGTGGACACATATCTTTGATATCGTCCAAGTAATTGCCATTTCGTTTTCACCTCCAATTCGGGAACACCTCTATATCTTTACTCTGAAAATGTTTAAGTGCAAAAAAATAGAAATATTCGAAAAATATTTCGTGTAGACAAAAATTAAATAAAAACAAAGGAGCACTTTCCATATTATATTTCCTATAAAAAACCTTTGAGCTGTTAACAAGAAAAATCGTATTAACATTGTTAACATCAAACAACAAATTTGATTGTCAAAACGACATAATACTATTGACGTTGCTCAATTCGGAGGCACTATAGAATGACAGTTTACCACAACCTGCATAACATATTTTTCCTCGTTTTTAATAATAATTCTACCTACGTTCAAATTGATTGGGTTTCATGAAATAATTATCGCGCGAGTTAGACCGGCTTTTTGGTAAAATACATAGCCATTTATTCCAATTATGAGCTATTGAAAATTGACAATTTTGAATTCCGAAACTCTATCAATGTCAAAATTTTCGAATCGCTGCAACACTATTCGGGACAAATAAAAAAACAATTTCATGGAGAATTCAAAAAATGTACAACTTCACGAAATCATCAAGAATTCCCTAGCAACTTATCTCAGTTATAAATGGTCTGCAGACAAATTGTATCTCAAGAAAAGAAAGAAAAAAGATCAGAAAGAAGACAAGAAAAAGAAGCCTTGCAGTTTGGAAAAACAACACTCCGTTATAAATCTGGAAAACAATGTATTCATATATGATGCTAAGAACAAAACGTTCACTCAGCTGGATTTGTGTGATTGTTTCAAGAACGGGTTAAAGTACAGAAAAATCGATCCTTTTGCCACAAAGTGAGTGAGTATATACTTCGATGCAAAATGAAAAAAATCATGGAACTAGCAATTTCTCCGACCATGATAGGGTAAAACAGATACTCAGCAAATATTGGGTTCAGCTTCATTTCTACAGCTTTTTTGAACAGGTTTCGTCTATTTATTGGATATGTCCCCTTCCTACCATGAAATCCTTGGGAAGATTTCTTCTAGTAAAAAAAGGGATCAACACCGAATAAGAACAATTTGGGAGATTTTCTTGGAGAATGTGCTTATACCTACACAATCGGAAAAATAATCGGTCCACGCAAAAACTTGATACAATTCATTCATCTATAAATTATTTTTTTTTTACCTTGTATTGGTTCATTTCTTTGAAGTCTAGTACATTTTCTGAATTCCAAGAACTTTTTACAGAGGGGCGGTGAAATAAAATGTGTTTTTTCACTCTTACTTTGTTGGGTTGATGTTTCACCTTGTGATGTCTTATTTTGTCAACGAGACACATCCTTTATCTGAGTTAACGGTTAACATTATAATTGACTTTCGAAAAGGAAAGGTCAACCTTGTTCTCTTAATTTTTTTAGAATTTCAATCAATCGGTCCAGGAAAACCGCTGAATCGATCGATCTATCAATTTGAAAGGACCTTTGGGGTACATTAGGCTATAAAATTTTCTTATAACCTTAGCTTTACCCCCAATATTGACGAAGATACAGTCCGTTAACCAACAAATGGCAAAATGGCCTTTTCTTGCTCTTTTTTCACATTACCATTACAGGTGAAAAAAAAATTTTCCTTAATCAAACATGAAGAATTTCTGTAGGAAATTTTCTGCAGAAAAAGAAACTGACTGTCGGTTTGCTAGGCCTTCAGTAGTTCCGGAGATATCGACAGTTGAGTGAAAAAAGGTCCTTCTGCATTCAAAATTGGATATCTCGAAGACAAATAGTCATTTCTGAGGTTAGTGAAACACAAATTAGAGCGACCTTCGCATCGGTCTAGCTGTAAAAAAATTTTCCATGCGCGTAGAGCAAAAAAAAATTTGAAAAATAAAAAAA
Source organism: Hippodamia convergens (assembly GCA_038502775.1). Classification (NCBI taxonomy): domain Eukaryota; kingdom Metazoa; phylum Arthropoda; class Insecta; order Coleoptera; family Coccinellidae; genus Hippodamia; species Hippodamia convergens. The sequence continues at coordinate 53,913,572 of CM076610.1, forward strand.
AAATTTTCTTCGTGCTTTATCCGAGGATTGCATTAAAATTTTTTTACAAATGAATTCAGAAACTAGAGTCTTCAAGCTTCAAAAGTTTATTTTTCTTATTCTCATACGACCATTTTTCAATGAGATACAGCCAGTTGAAAAACATCAAAAAATTCGGAAAGTTCGAGTGAGTGATAAAACACTATCGAGGTGAATGTTTTAACAGATTTGCTAGGCAAATTATAATTAGTAGTTGGCCACAATCTGTCTAGCCATCACCTATATGGCGTAACGCGAAGCTATATTCGTAATACTTAAAAAATTTTGATAAATGTCTGAAAGTATGTATAAAATTGATTTTTAGTATGCTCATCATAGGTCAATGAAGAAGAAATATGAACTCTGTGAATTACCACAAAATTCTCCCAACGATCTCCGAGAATATCAAAGCTTTCAGCTTATAGACGTTAAAGACAGCGTGGAGCATATTTTTAGTAATCAACTAATGAAAAGAGGACACTGGACTAAGACCATCAACAATCTATGTCCTTCAAAGTTCGATTTTTTCATTCAGAAAGAGCTGAATAAATGCACCGGCAAGAATTTCGATGTGAAATCATTCAAAATCAATGCGAAACAAGAATCTGCCACGTCTTCCAACGATAAAGTTTGCAGCAGTGCTGCTATTGGTTACTACACGATAACAACTTATGATGACGCTCTACAAGGCGAGAACCCGAAGAATGGAAAAGGTAATTCTAACAAGCATTAATTCCCCCATATGAGCCTACAGTACAACTTCGATAATCAGGGCAAATGTGGTCTGAAGTCCCATCAAATTGCTGACAGTTGTACCGGTTAGGTATTCTAATCTGAAGAGTTTGGGATTAGTTTCAGCTAATAAGTATACTTCTGTATGCGCCAATTTTGGATTTCCGAATTTCCCAATACATTCAATTCTTACCTAATTCCCTAACTCTAGATTAAATACAACTACTTCCTGAATATATATTTTTGAATATGAATGTTTTATATGCATCGATCTAGTTTACTTGGGTTTTCGAGTAATTAAAAAAAAAAGAATTAACAGTTTCGTAATGATGTAGACATTCTATTCACAGGTAAGAAAGTGAGTACTACAAAGCAATGTAATTTCATTGGTATACGTGAGGAAACGATAAATCCGAAGAAATTGTATAGCAAGGGCTTACAATGTAAGCTGTCGAATCATAACCAACAGAAGAAAGAGAAGGTTGGTATGAATAGATTTATACAGGGCAATTCTTGAAAAATATTCCTTGAACTGGTTGGAAATATTGTTGGGAAGAGGTATAACAGTTGCTTCCATGATAATGTGGAATGTCGCTTAGATTCAAGTTCAATTCAACCTCAAATGCCCCGCGCACTGGCAACTTTCCCAAGCAACTATTTAGTTGCGACTCAAAAGTCGCCCGTGCGTGGGGTCGTATTGAATACCGTGTGATTCATTTGAAGCAACTACATAGTTGTTTTGACGAAGTTGCCAGTGCGCGACCGCTCTAAGATTGAAAAACCAAAGTTAATCAACTAAAAGTGATTCACTACAACTTCTTAATTAGAGTATCAGAACATATATGTGCCATTCTCACAAATGAAAAATATATTTCCGATTTAGATATTTTATTTTTCAGGGTTCTCTAACGAAAGATTTGGGTGTACAATGCTTCTATGCCCCCATCCAGCAGGAGAAACCTAAGAAAGGCCAAATAAATCAAAAGATCGGAGAAATGCAAACTCAAATAAAAAAAACTCCTCCGCTTCGACAGAAGAACTTGACGACCAAAAAACTGATAAGGAAGAGGCACGGTAGTTTAAGCGATCTTTTTCCACGTACGCAGTGCAAAAACGTCGGAAACATGATCCAGATCAACAGTAGTGCAGAAATACGGAAAATACTGAACGATGATCAGTCTGATTCGAGCCTGACTTTATCTAATACTGGCGAATACTTCAGGACTTTTATGAGTCCAAGGCCGCTATTAACATACTACCAAACAAGTTCGACGTCGAAAGTGAGTTTGAACTGAATTTAGTGACAATTAATTAAAACTCTTCACATCGTTTTTGTATGAAAAGCCACCATCGGATCCAGCCCAGAGCAATGAATAATACTAATTGTTGCATTTTGTATTGCACGGTTGCAAGTTGCAAGCATGTGATCTCCCCAATTCGTGAGAAACTTCCTAGATGAACCAAACCGCGTTTTTTTTCTTTTGAAGTTTGTATAACTGTGGCCCGATTTGAAAATGAAAACAGAAAATTTTAAGTTGGAAACTGATTTTAACGGATGGTGGACTTTTTGCCCACTCTGTTGTGAATAATAGCTATTTTTATTCTTTTTACTTTTGTAATTTTTAGTAGATTTGTTCACGACAATTTTCGATAATTCTGGATTGTATTACAACCATGATGTCGCGAATGTTTGGATCGTATCATTTCTAGAATACTAGTTAGTGTTCGGTTCGTTTCCACAAAGGTCCGATTTGACTCATTCCCGCATAAACTATGCTTATAGCCTTGAATCAGAAAAGTTTTTGGTTCACCAACATAAAATCGAATAATGTGAATAATGTTTCAATTCAAATTCAAGGATAACAGAGGAGACACGAATGATGAGCAGTATACAAAGAACGAACCTATAGTAAGACTAGTGGAGGCCAGCACGAATAACGAGCAATTCTCGCATCACTCCGATGCCATTGTTATAACAGCAACTTCGGAGCACTCTCCAATCTGTTCGGATCATTGTCAGAAAAACGTTATCGTAAAAAAACCCACCTGCAACTGTACTTATGAGGACACCAAGCACAAGGTTGCGGCTCCACCGCAAAAATCAGTTAGTGGACCGAAAATACGTGTACAAACCGGTGAGTATTGGTATTTAATTTCGATTTTAAAATTAATTTCGAAATCGATTGAATTCTTTTTTAATTCATAAACTGACTTTTATTTGAAAAGTAATTTAAAGCCATTTTTGAGAAAATATGCCGAAATTTGGATTTATTTGAAATCTTGGTAAGGGCCACAGAACAAACAGTTGCACAACGGTTTCGTCCGCTGAATGCGACCACTATGTTAAATACGAATGCGCGTACATAGACCAAATAATCGCTTCGACTAAACAGATGCAACCAGTTAAATTTCTGAAGCGGCGCAATTGTCCCAAACTTAGTCTAAGGTCCCAAATCCCAGATTGGAATGAGTCAAACTTGCGACATTTCAATCGCGATTTAGTCCGCACTATCTTTGTGTGAGTGTGACACTTTGTAAGGTCCTACGACAAGGTTTTGCATGTTGTCGTTGTTGCGTGACTTTCTTGTTATCGATTACAACCTGATTAATAGATATTTTCTTTCATCTCAATAGATATACTGCTCCTCAAGAGTTAAGGACATCGTATTCAACCGTTTTGAAAAATATGTAATCTTAGAGAAAATCGCTGTCAAATCATTTAAAACTCAATAACAACTTGAATCGATCCAATAAAATTCAGAATGAGACATTTCGTCAATCTGGTCGCCTTTTTTCTGAACTTTGGTTCTTTGCATATGCTTCACGAATGATGTTATTTCGGAATGGAGTCAGTTTATCAACGGTTTCGATTTGAAATGAGTTTTCTGAAAAAGCCAAGACGTAAATTAACAAACGCTGAGGCTAATAGGGCTATCAGAATGCTGCAGGGTCGCCTAACTCAGGTTGTTGTAACGGAAAGGCTTCAAGTCAGCCAAAGTGTGATATCTCGACTTCGGAATAGGTTCGGGGAGACAGGTTCCGTGTTTGAAAGACCAATACTTGGTGGATGACGAAAAACAACACCTGCTCAGTATCGTTTCATCACTGTTTCTGCGAGAAGAAAGCCAAGCGTAGAATGCTACGGAATACTCTTCAAAATGCAGATGGGGTTCAAGTTTCCATCGAACCCATCAGACGACGTTTGAGAGATGTGAATTTAGGTTCTAGACGTCCATTAAGAGGAGTTCCATTAACATGTGACCATAAGCGTCAAAGACTGGAATGCGCAAGGCAACACATCAATTGGAACGATCAATGGCGTAGTGTCCTTTTCACTGATGAATCCAGATATGGACGATTTTCAGATTCTCGAAGAATGTGGGTATTGACAATCCCACGCATTGCCCGTAATCGTCGCTATGTCCAAGAAGTCCATCCATTCCGAGGGGATAGTGTTATGGTATGGGCCGGGATTTGTTTCAAAGGGCGAACAGAACTACACATTTGTCCTGGGAATATGACCGCCTTACACTATAGAGAGCATGTCATTGACAATGTTTTGCCAAATTTTCACACTGCTATGGGTGAAACTCTTCAATTTCTAGACGATAACGCACCGTGAAGCCATAGTTGAGAATGCGCGCGAGGAGCTTGGTATTCCACATTTACCAATATACCTCCGCACTACCCAGATTTTAATTGCATAGAACATGCATGGGATATGCTCCAAAGAAGATTAGATAATCATCAACCTACCCCAGAATCCTTAAATGATCATAGAGAGCTTCTGCCCCGTTTATGGAACCAAATTCCCCAGTAAATGTTCAACAACCTCGTGTGTATTATGCAAATAAGAAGTCAAGCTGTTATTGATGCCCGTGGAGGACATACATTGTATTGATAGTATTAAAATACTTGAATTCTCTGGGAATAAAAGTTCGTTTTTTCACTCGATTTTTCTTAACAACCCTGTATACGCTGCAGATCTACAGGCTAAAATTAATTTTATTTCTTCCAACTTGAAATCATATTAATATGAATTCTCATTTAAGCTATATTTTTTTGCAATTTAAGTCAATATCCCTAACTCATGTGGGGCAGTTTATTTCTTATTTGTTCATCTTAACTTTGCATTTCCATTAATATTTAATGAAAGTTATGCAAGTTTCCCATTCAAAATATCATAATATGTTCAATTTCAGTATGTTCATCGAAATGTATCGGACCCTGTTCTGCTCTCCGAAAAGCTGCGGCAACCCTGACATGTCCGAGCAGTTGTCCTTGTGCGGGTCAAAAAGTCGTGGAAAAACGAAATCCGATGATGCCGTGCGTCTGTCCACCGCCTCCCAGGAAGCAATGCTGTGCGTGCAATAAAGAAATATCGGCAGCTTGCATTTGCGACTTGCTGTGCAATCTGAGAGAACGGATCAAGAAGCAAACTCAAGAACAGAATAAAAATCTAGATCAGATACTCGAGGAGCTCGACAAACAGGACAAGGAAATACAACTGATCAGACAATATGTAGTGAAATCGAGAAAAACGAAGAAGAGTAAATGTTGTAAAAAAAATGCCGTTTGCTCCTGTTATGCCGCAACAGTCGAATATGATTTCACTAATGGTCTTGCAGTAGAAGCACAAAAAGTCGAAGAAAATTTAGGAAATGAATGTTCGAAGGATGTTGCTGAGATGAAGCACGTAGAACCTGAGATAATTCAAATATTTGGGTGAGATGCCATAATAGTATATTATTATTCTCAAACAAGTTGCAGAATGAGCTCTAATGCGAATGCGAAATTCGAAAACGAGCGACGAAGGAGCGGTTTCAGAGAAAAACATTAAAGCTTTGCTTGACCTCATTTTGCAATGTTTTGTTGAGTGGTGTCACGCCATAGAATTTTAATTAAGATGAATATCGATGCATTCGTTTTAGTGTACCCGGTCTATATACACTAAAATGAATTGCTCAATGTATTTTTGAATGTATATAATGTATTCATTATATTATTGTGACTTGTCCTAAACATAAAATGATATATCTCACAAGATGAATAAACTATATTTATATTTATATAGGTTTGGGACCAAATAATAACCTACAAATTCAGCATCCTCATTCAACAACTTCGATTCTTTTCAGAACGGATAAAAAAAATGAGACGAAAAGGCACCTACACGTTTTCGAGAAGGAATCCTGGAAGGCATTGTGGAAGAAAAACAGCAAGGTCCTTTTCTCTAATGACTTCTTCAGAAAGAAGAATAATGTTCGAAAAAAATTCTCGTCATCTTCAAACGGCCCGAATGAGAATCTACAATCGAAACAGAACAGAAAGGATAAGAAGGATTATAAACAGTGGTTTTCAAAATTGGGTAAAATCAGCGAGAATTGAATGATGACATTCTCATACTCATATCTTTTTGTTTCAGTATGCTCCAAAAAAGACTTGAGGAAGAATGTTACCTAATTCTATCAACATTCCTTGGAGATATTTCAATCCGTTCAGTATCCAGTTAAAATTCCGAAGTATTTATTGTGTTATATTGAGTAATAAAATATATGGATATGTACCTTCATTACTGGGCTTACTATATGTGTGAAGGTGGGTAGCCCATAGTGCTACGAGGGTTTCCATCTCGGAATTCCAGATAATTGGATGTAAACTTTGAAAGCCTTCATTTGGACATCTCCGGAGATTCCAAGATTCCAATTCCGAGATTTCGACTAAAATGACTGGACTAAACATACGCTACGAGTTCCCCAAGACTCTATATTGAGACCACTGCCTGAACATTTGGTAATTTTGGTATGAAATTGATATAATTACTGATGAAACATTGCTGTCTCTGCTGCTGATCTGGATGACCTCGAGTCCATCTATGTTTAAATTTAAACCCTTGTGCAGAGTAATTGCACTTTGCACTATATACAATATATTCTCGTGATTAAGGGAGCGAAAATAAAACAATACATTTTGAAACAAAAGAGTACCTATCTGAGGTTAGCGCCAAGGAATACCATAACCATACAGTTCTTCGTGTGATGAATGAGGAAAGGGAAAAACCTCAGTAGAAAAAACCCTGACCTCGCCCATGAAAAAAATTACTAAAAATATTATATATCAGAGTATCAGAACATTTTCATATAATCCTTCTATAAACAGAGAAAAACTGATTCTTCACCATTCTACCCGTATTTCTTAACTTGAAATGAAGAAAAGAAACAATTATTTAGAAATAAATTCAATTATTTTCAAATAAACTACCGGAACGCTCTAATTTCCTAAGCTGATCGCAATACAGAACGCGACTAATTAATATAATAATTTAATTCGGTGACTTCAACTTCTGTGTTCTGTGATAACGAAAGCGATTGAGTGTGGCAATCCGGCAGTTTCTCAAGGTTGGCTTTGAGGTTAGGTGACTCGAGCACGTTCTAGGAATTCTAGAGCATTCGATTGAGTTAATTTCTCGATTATTCAATTATAGTTAAATCCGAACCCTTGCTTACTTTATTTGTACTAAAATGGTAAGACAATATGAAAAAGAATTTTTCAGAATATTTTCAAAATTTACACGATCGAGTTCTGATCAATTTTTCACAAAATTCTTTTTGTTCAGTATAAGACAATTTTATCCTTAGCCACATTGAATTACATTCATTCTACATTGATTTCGTCTGATGAAACTTTCAGTCTGCCGCAGCAAAACGATTGTTACCTTTATTGGATAGAGTGTTGGTGAAGAAGGCTGATGCCATTACTACAACAAAAGGTGGAATTGTTATTCCTGATAAAGCAGCAGCAAAAGTTCTCAAAGCTACTGTTGTAGCTGTTGGACCTGGCGCAAGAAATAAAGTGAGTAAAAACAATTGTTTTTGCCACTAATGATGCTAATCAATATTTGTTCTAGAATGGAGAACACATTCCTCTCTCAGTCAAAGTAGGAGATAATGTATTGCTACCAGAATATGGTGGAACCAAAGTGGAAATAGAAGAGAATCAAGAATACCATCTTTTTAGGGAATCAGATATTCTAGCAAAATTGGAACATTAAATGAAAAGAAGTTGAGAAAATTTTGGTTTTTAAAACTTATTTCACATTCTCTATGAGAATAAGGCTTTTGGAAGTATGATCTTACATCATTCGGTTTGTGCTTTCCAAGAAGCCTTCTGGAAGTTTTCTGGAAAATTTCATAGACTTTCCTGGAAACACATTTTTTTGTACCTAGTCCTATTATGTAGAAATTGTTGAAAAATATATTATGTATAAAAGCCTGTTTTTTTTTCCTTATTCATCAAACTCTGCCACAAAAATTATCCTTACATTAAGTATGAAATTTTTCCACAACAAATTCTTCTGAATCATGAATGGTTTCAATTTTTCAGTAGGTTTCTTTCAATTCTAGTTCGATGATATTCTTTCTTTGTTTTATCGAAATTGCATCGATTAATAACTATCTTCTCCACAGTATGTTTGTACATACTGTACTGAATGAGTTTGCATTTGAGATTGGGAATTGGGACAATTTAATATTAATAAATGCGTTTCTTTGTCGAATCATCAGTTGAGATGAATATCTCATTGACCAATGGGAATAAGAAAAATCGTTCTCCAATAAAAGGAGCATTTTGCTGCCTTTAATTAATAACCTGACCAACTTTGGTTGTCAGATCATATTTGAATTTCCGGAGTCCTGTCAATAAGTGAGGCAACTAAAGGTGAACGATAACTTATGAGTTACATACAGATATATTTATACTAGAAATTAATCTGTGGTAACACAAAACTTCGTTAATGAACTTTGATTTGTAAATTCGAATCACTTGATGTGAAATTTCAACGATTTCGATGACTTAAATTTATTTGAGAGTTTTTGTAATAGACATCATTTATTCATATTGTAAAATATAATCCAAATTAATATCACTGAAATTATTCATTTTCACATATAAAACCAACTTCCGTATTAACCATCAGATGGGGCTGCTATCAAAATCAATTACAATGTTCTATTATTGATACAAAATGGTCCTTGACAGATGTCGCCAGTTGCAGCTGGGAGATAAACATTTATTGCCTAGGCCTAACCTAAAGTAAGTGTGATTTCTATGGAGCTGAATTTACTTTTTTAGTAATTTCTCAATAATGTCAAAATTTGAATTTAATGTTTATTAAAAATTTTGTGATCCTGCAGAATCGACAAGTGACCTTGTAATTCTATTGAGCGCATCCGCCAAAAAGAATTTTGTTGCCAGATTGTGCAAGCATTATTTTCACTATTTTGTTCACCCCAACAGAATTTCGTAATCGAAAGTGTTTCACTTTTTTTCCAATCATGCAGTGGATTCCTCATAACATTAGTCTTTCGGATTTGCCTGGGGATTAACATCATTTTTTAGCTGTTGCTATCATTCATGTTTCGTCGAGTTTTTTATTATCCCTTTTATTGTCGCTTAATTTCATTAATAGAAATATGTAGATACTATCAAGCTATAATTTCTTCTTCTAGAAATCTACTCAACGGGGTCAAAAGAGACAAAATAATGGTGGGAGATTCAGAGGGGGAAAAGTCTTTCGCCTCTAGGGGAGGATGAGTCTTTTGCCTCCCGGGTAGAAAAAGAATCATTTTCCTATCTGAAAATGATGGTTGAAAATGATGTTTTCGATCAAGGTAGTAAAAAAAAAAGATTATTGTAGCAAACTAATAAACAAAACAATTTTCCTCCCGCTAAATGAAACGTCATAAGGATTTTCTGAAATATAAGTTAATGAATGTAAAAATCAAATCTTTCTATAAAACCATCACTTCACAACAATCTCAATCACATCAAAACGAAACGAATGTTTAAATAATCCTATACTTTATTGGGTAATAGTTATCTCTATTGTTGGCCAATTTCAAAATACTCATCCATAATGATAAGAACCTAAAATAACATAATGAAGTTTATTTCGGTAGGAGTGTTTCAGTATAAACATTTTAAAGTGATCTTATGTATTTTAATTAAATCTGAGATCAGAAGTTGGGGTGTATAATGGGAAATATCATGACGCGAAGAATAGTATTCTATGTATCGCGGGGGAATATAATCTCGATGGTCTTATATCGCTCAATCAATATCCTTTTGATAATATGTTGAGAATAATTCTTCGAGATGGTTTTCGACTGCAAATCTATTCTATGTATAATTCTTCTGTACTTACAAACTCCTCCTAACAGGCGGGACCAATTTTGATGAAAAATTTGGAGATTAAATATCAACTATTCACAACATTCAGGGCGGGTTCTATAAAGATACGTCTATTGCTTTTGTGAAAGGCATTTCGCTCTTGATTGTCCGTTAAGACGCGTTGAAAGCGGAATATTTGATAGCCCGTCAAATCCTTGATTGCACAATCAAATTAATTTATTGATCATAGAATTACGTTACCAACCGATGATTAAGCGCTTAATCGTGCGATCAAAGCTTTGTGAAACACGCCCTCAATTTAATATTTAATGAGAATAAGTGTCATTGAGTTGAAAGAGTTCGATCATCTCAATTCTCTACTGATGTTTTACCTATATATGAATGATTCTGGAGACACTGCAGTTTTTTTTTAAAAACTCTGTTGCGAAGATATAGTAATCTCTGAAAGTGAACATTAATTTGATAAAAAAAATGAATATCATGAAAATATTTAAATTATTCAGATTATAAAAATGAGTCGTTGAAATTTAATGAAGTTCTCATAACGAAAAAGTAGACTTTCCATGATATTCAAAAAGTTTCTGATCTCTCATTAAGTTGATTTTGAAATTTGGGAATAGAGGTAAGAAAAATTGAGAAAAACAGGTATCAGCAGCTTCTGTGCGCGTTTTAAAACGAATAGTCGCAACTTATGCTGATTCACTTTATATTTGTTCGAATCTCGTAAATTTCAACATTACCTTTTTTAAATTTTGCATCGTAGTTGGGCGTATTGCAACTACTAAGACTAAGGATTAGGTACCTATCAATTTTTCTCGAATCGATCGCATCGGCGTTTTTTAAAAATGAGTTTCGAAAATACTTTATCATCTATTGATACGAACCTCACCTTCAAGTACCTAGTTGTTTTAACATTAAATGAGCAGATTCAATCTGATCTGATATTTTGTTGTTTTTTAATTATCTCAATTCGAATGGTGATTAAATTGTGAGAACAGGGTAAGTCGTTGAAGATTCATTTTCGATATCAAGTGAATACGATTGTTAGTTTTGGTTAGTTGATACTTCAATACTGATCTATTCTATTGTTATAGTCGATGACGAGAATTTTTGCTATTCGAACTACGTTGTTAGGTATTCAAGAAAATCAGAAAATTCGGGAAACCTCTGGAACTTGTTTTTCGATTTTGACCAATGCAGTGGATTTCTAGACATCTCGAATAAGCGTTACCTCTCAGTGTTTGAGCTCGACAACCTCACAAAATGCATTAGATACTACTCCACATGAACATACAATCTCAAAATCACAGAAAACGGTTATCTCTTTTCGAAAAAGGCATATAAAAAGGAACAAGTATCTACAAACTCCGTTAGGAATTGGCGCTGGTAAGAAGCGGGTAAAAAAAAATCGTCTTCAACGTCCTACGAAACAAGACGAGATCGTTTTGATTCAGTTGATTATTGAAGACTTCAATCAACAACGAGACTACCAACATGTTATTTGAGTTTCCAACTGGTATGAAGAAAATTAGTATCTCTACTCATCCGTTATCTTGAGAGCGGAGAGTCTCCCTTAGGAAATCCGAAAATATTTTCCACCAGTTCAGAATTCATCATCTTGAACTGATTAGATAACGAGTTCTGTCGAAACTCCTGGAAATTTACATAACTTATCCATGTAATTATGTCCCGAAAACAATACTGAGTACAACGGACGACCAATCAAAGGTTATATCTAAGCGATCAAGGTCAATTACGCACAAGAGGTTTGATTGAAGCGAAGTGCCAGTACTAAATTGCCAGTTGACCAACTAGAACCGGCATCATTGGTGGTACCACATAAGTTGATGCAATGGATTTGAAACGTGTTCTCGTCGCTGATGCAGTGGATGCGGAATGTACCAAACTTCTGACAGAAAATGGATTCATAGTTGACTGTAAATATAAACAAACTGAAGAAGAATTAATAAAAAATATAAAGGTAGGTTTTCTCGGTGGTGATGTTCTTTATAAATATCTCTTATTGCTGGTTATTGAAGCAGATAACTAAAATCTTAAGAAAGTAATACAATTCATAGCGTTATTGTTTATTGATATGATATTGAATTTTCCCATACATCTCTGCTTCATACTGATTTTCTCATAACTCGAATTAAGCACTTTTTCTTTCAAAAATATTTTGCAGTTTGCAGAATTTCAAGAGCAGCACTACATTAAAATTTTTATAAAACACAAGAAAATTTTCTTGCATTTAAAAGGAAACAAATATTTCTTTTTTTTAGTAATTTTCAATATATTATCTTTATTACCCTTAATTCCAAAAAGGGTTGAACGTGAATTAAATGTGGCTCATTTTATATACTTGTGTTCTTGGATATAAATATACTTGTTTTCATTCCAATGAATGTAAATACCATTCAAAAATGTTATTGAATGATGAGACGAAAAAAGTAGGAAACCACATGAAGAAAAACTAAGGAAATTCACTAGAACCCAAGAGGAAATCTAAATACTCTAGTTCGGAATGCACTGATCAATCGACTTCACAAATGCAGGTCAGTGGCGGATGCATAGGTAGCACGCGTCCCTCATTGCCTTTGCGGAGCCCAGATAAAGACAATGATTGTATTTTTATTACGATAAAAGTAAAAATAGTTTAAGATTTCTTTTGCGCCCCTTCCTTGAGTTTTTTTCCGTATCCGCCCGTACGAATGCCTTCTGTTTAATTGGCTTCCGATAATTATTGTTTAATAGGACCATTTTCCAAGTAGAATTCTTAGACTAATTCAAGAGTATCATTCATACTGAAATAAGGAATTTAGATTTAAATAATTTCTTCAAATTTTTTTGCCACAGAAAGTTTCGTGTTCAGATAAATCATTGTCGTTGGAATTTCTTATGGCTTAGAATGGCCCGAAATGATCATTATATTTGCGCTTTCATTTTCTATTATAAATAAACATAATTGAACCGTTTCACAACATATTACTTTTATAGATTATAGATAGTAACTTCATACTCTGACGTGCTTACAGAATGAATTTTGTTGTTTTTGCTTTAGTAGGTAAAGTAAAAATTGACTAAACTTTCTGGCGTTATCAACGAACTTAATTCATGCAAATATCTGCAACGATACTTGTGATGATCTGATTTGAATTTACTTTCGAATTAGAATGCAGCGTTTGGTATGCATTCCTAATGACAGCTGTTATCATTCGTAAGCAATTCAGTTCTCATTTCTATCAACCTGAAAAGACAAGATACTTGAATTTTTCAACTACATTCAAAACTCATTACAAAATTTTGGTTTCAGGATTACGACGCAATTATAGTGAGATCTGATACTAAGGTAACAGAAAATATTATTAAAGCTGGAAAAAATCTTAAAGTCATTGGACGAGCTGGAGCTGGTGTGGATAATATCAATACAAATGCTGCCACTGCCAACAAAATACTAGTATTGAAGTAAGTGAAGTACTTATTATTCATTACTGCAGAAAAATGTACTTTTTCTTTATAACACATTATAGATATTTGATGCTAATAAGCTGAAACATAGGTCGGTTGCAAACATAACCTAAAATAACCTCTTTGTGAAACTCTTTTTTTTAATCTTTTTGTGATTTGTGGTTTCTGGTGTTTATTTCTTGTTTTTGTCCCTCATGTTGGTCAAAAAAACTTACCATAGTATTTGGTATCTTAACCTCCCCTTGCAATGTAAGAATAAAAATATGGAAAAGCTGGCCATTGAGTATGTATATTTAATCTCAATGTTATGACCCAGGAATAGAGCGTAGAAATACATTTCTCTATTTCAGTATCGTAATGAGTTCATTACAGCACTAAAAGTAGTGCTTTGATGAATTCATTACAGCATTGTTTTCAGTTATGTTTTTCGTTTTTTGGTTGTCAGAACTGACCTTCGATCTTATCAATTCTCAAATGAAATCTATCCAAATTCCGTAAACTGTTGAATTTCGTAAGTTACACCAACTGCCAAGATACAATACAAAAGTCACTAATCTGAATTTTTATATGAATTTCGAGAGTCTTTCATAAAACTTGACTGAAATAGAGAAAATATCGTCTAAAACTCGTGGCAGAAGGCAATTCCAACACTCATGCTTTCGAAGTGTTGGGTGTTGGAATAGGAGCCCATTCTGCAACTTGTTTTAGAATATACTTTTCCGAACGGCGGCAGAGAAATAAAACTTTTTGATGATCCTGTCAGTCGAAAATTGAAGTGAAAAAAAATGCAGTTGCTAACATTCTCGACATTGTCTACATCTAGGCTATCTGAATTGTTTCCAAGTTGAATAATGAGTTATTGAGAAAAAATGTAGAATAAAACATCGAACATTGTTTACCCTAAATCACAACAACCTGCAATTAAAAAAATCAAACCTTAGATAGCCCTGATGATGAACTGTTTATGAGGCGGTTCATTAAGGCCTATTGTATTTTCTTGGTGATTCAATGATTTTCTAAGAAAAAGTTGTAAGATTTGTATGTCTACCGGAAAACAACAATAAATGTATTATTATTATTATTATGTGTCCCGGACACGACGCAGAAATGTAAGAGCGGCTCATTTTGAAAAACTGTATCACCTCATTTCGAATGTCCCACTAAGCATCGGTGGGGCAATCGAGAGGATAGCCGAAAGACGCGAGACCCACCCAGGTAGTCGGAGATCTCGACCATAATGGGCGCATTCAGCAGAAAGAGCGCTAACAAAACTGTTTGCGCTACTGATAGGTACCTACCGGTAGCGGAAATCTGTTGACAACGGGCGCATTCAGCAGAAAGAGCGGTAGCAAACTGTCACAACTGTCAGTCACACAACACGTTACCGAAAAGGAGCGCAAGCCAAGTACGCTACTAAAAATGGCGACCGCTACCCAACATGTTACATAGGTAGCTCAACATTCAGCAGAAGATCATAGAAATTCGGTAACAGTTCCGTAACTGTTTTCTCTGCTGAATGCGCCCATTGTAACACAATTCAGATTTAAGGACTAGTACGGAACGGCGACACTTGTAAAGCCGCATCTGGGCCGGAGCGGGAGCGCAATCCGAGCGATCTGATGATCAGATGTGTTTTGCCGAACACCCCAACTGAAGTTATGAAAATACATAAAAATACTATTGTTGATTGTTCTCCACTTTCATGTTGATAGAAGGTACTTCCATCTTTCTTTTTCGCCGGATTCGTGGTTATTCCTCATAATAAAATTGGGTTTTTTTTTTGGGGGTTGTTCCTTTGACCGCTCTTACCGACCGTCGAATATACAGGCAGTTTGTACTCCAATGAGCTCTTCAACTCTAACGTCTAACGTAATGACGTTATCCCCCTTTTGCATCGGTGCAGTTGCGATCTGGCTGACATATGGAGAAACCAAACCTTTACCCTTTCGAGATATCAGCCAAAAGGCTCCTTAGAACGTCGTCCAATTTATAAATAACTAAGTAACGTAGATCCAAGTAGTCGCAGATTTTGAAAGGCTGAACTGAAGTGACAACCCTCAACCCATCTTCAATGATAATACTTTCTTCTTATGCAACAAGTATATTATTTTTTCTTTTTTCAGCACACCAGGTGGAAATGCAATCAGTGCCTGCGAGTTGACATGTTCCCTAATAACAAGTTTAGCCAGAAATGTGGTGCCTGCGGCAGCGTCATTGAAAGCTGGCAGATGGGATCGCAAGCTTTATTCTGGTCACGAACTATACGGAAAAACATTGGCAATAATAGGCCTAGGAAGAATAGGTAAAGAAGTGGCTCTGAGAATGCAGTCATGGGGAATGAAGGTAAGTTATCAACAAATCAACACATTTTCATGAATTTTATCAGTTCCTAATTCTCAATTTAGGGCTTTCTTGTTTTTAACCCAATTGCTGCTGAGGTTCTAGGGTGAATATTTTTTCACATGGCATTTGTGGCGTATTCACAGATGCAGAGATTGAATTGAAATTGAGGAAAAAAATAATATAACCAACCTAGGCCGGACCTGCGATACGCGGAACTCTACCGGAAGACTCTTCTAGAGCGTCTTCCCAAATATTACATTTTTGCGCCCTCCCTTTCCAAACTTCAGGAACAGACTACAAAGTCGGGATAAATAGGGATTCACTGAAGACGAAACATAGTTTGTTTTAGCATTTTTCAAATGCTATATTTATAGGACAATGAAGATAGCGGCGATCGAACCAGTATAGATAACTAACTGTAGAATTAAATTTAGTAGTGTAAATTTGTGAGAATATTAATACAGTGTATTTTAGGAATGTAAAAAATTAGTTAAAAAGAACTTAGACTATTTCAATTACAATAATTGTTATCGTGAAACGGAACGACTAATTCTTATGACCATTATGTTGACATCAGGTTTCTAATTTAATTTTGTCTCTTCCATTGGACAATATCTATGCAAAAAGAAAAACTTCTTCGGAATCAAATACTTTAGCCATGTAATATATAAGATGAATAACTCAGTACCTATATGACAAAATTGGGCAAAGATTGAGTAAGACAATCACACCACGTGATAGAAATTGTTTGTTGAATCCAAATACTTATTTAAAATGTAACATATAAAAGTTTACAGAAAAATTTGATAGGAGTTTCATTTCCATTTCAGACAATTGGATTCGATCCAATAGTAAGTGCAGAAGAAGCAAAAAAGTTCAATGTGCAATCAATGGATTTGGAGAAAATATGGCCATTGGCTGACTACATTACAGTACATACACCCCTCATTCCTCAAACAAGAAGTGAGTATAAAAGTAATAAAAAGAGAGGTAGATAATTATGCGTACGCTGCCTAAACCGTTGAATTTACACGATATATCTTTTGGTTTGTTTGTTTGGGTTGTTTCTTATGGAAGCCATTATATCCAATAGTCATCCATAAATACAGTTGAATTGGATAGCCTTCTAACAATGCATTTTATAGTACATATTCATCAAATATTTCTATCAAAATAGATACTTTTGTCGCTTTCAGTAGACAGTATTCGGCGGCCCAATGACGTAGACAATGGTTAAACTGCTACGCAGAAGAGACATCGTTGACGATTGTGTTTATTTTGCGTTTTATCTTAGAGCTGATTCAATTCTCGAACTTTTCTTGAGTAGCCGTAAATATTCAGTTAGTTTATTTGAAATGGCAATATATTTTTTTGTTTATAGGATTTTAGTTTTATTTATTTAGGTAATGGTTAGACATTTATACAGATAAAGAAAATCCTTATGGAAACATTGGAATATGAATGTTAAATTCGAATTATCTCCGAGTCTAGTAGAACAGTAGAAGAATCGAAATCTCATTACGATTCGATAACAAATAAGGGACTGGACTGTTGGAATGGCAAGTCTTGGCAGGAGGGGGTGATCTCGGCTGCCGCGAATTACAATGCACACATTTAGTAGCATCCGAACGTCAGATGTGATACCTGCTAGACGGTCTGAAAATAAATAAGAAACCGCAGAAATCAAAATGTTCACGGTTAAAGAAAAAATTCAAATCATAAAATGGTATATCGGTGGTCAATCTATTGCGGAGACAATAACTTCTTTCATTGTTGCCTTTGGAGATAGGCCGATACCTTCACGTTCGGCTCTCCAACTTTGTGCCGAAATAGCAAGTATGCCTAATCTTTTCAGAGATATGAAATTATCTTTTTATGATAGATTTGGCTACTGTGGTTGGCACAACAAGGTGTATTATTTGAACATTTAATTTGAATTTGTCTATCTTCAATTTGGCATGTTTAGGAATTTGATCTTGTTTTCCTTTTTTTCAGAGAGTTAATTTTTCTTTTTAATTTCTTCTCGTAGAAGGTATTTTTGCTTTTCATTTTCTTCTTTTTCTAGAATTTATTTCATTTTCAAACCAGTTTTGGAGAAAAAGAACCTGATATGAAATCAGCCATAACGCGTTTGGAGTGTTACTGATTCGATTCGACACTTCGCGTACCATACGTTGGCTCTACATCCCTTCCCAACCGAATCTGTCGGCCCAGCTGTTTATTCGATATCACTTCCCTCTGAGGTTTTGATTCTGCCACTGTTCCACTAGAATATGGAATATGTTTCCAATTCTGTTTTCCCGATCTGTATACAGGAAGTTTGGAGATACAATTGGATCTGGTAGGTGTTGTTCCAATCGTAATCTCGGTTTTTTCAAGGTTTTTCATGTTTCGAAATAAAATTGGAATAAAAATAGTAACCGCTTTGGGCTGACGATGTTGCGCTGCCAGCTAGATCATAATAAGTGAACTTATGTCTTATTTCA
Source organism: Hippodamia convergens (assembly GCA_038502775.1). Classification (NCBI taxonomy): domain Eukaryota; kingdom Metazoa; phylum Arthropoda; class Insecta; order Coleoptera; family Coccinellidae; genus Hippodamia; species Hippodamia convergens. The sequence goes on from CM076610.1 coordinate 53,931,808, forward strand.
AAATATATAGCACAATTCGAGATTCCTCTGAAGATGTCAAACAACTCGGAATTATTTTCTATTGACGTTTCCATCCGCGAAAGCAATCATCAGGACTTTTTTTCCGGTGGGTAAATGAATTTTTTCTTCTAGATATGATCAATGACAAAGTATTCTCGGCGTGCAGAAAGGGGGTCCGCATAGTGAATGTCGCCAGAGGTGGTATTATATGTGAGAAGGATTTGCTAGCTGCTCTGAATGATGGAAGATGTGGAGGAGCTGCCCTTGACGTATTCGAACAAGAACCACCAACAGATCCTATCACATTAGAAATTATTCAGCATCCCAAAGTTATTGCCACACCTCATTTGGGAGCGAGCACTAAAGAAGCTCAAGTGAGGGTAGCTGTCGAAATCGCAGAGCAACTCATAGCATTATCTGGGAGAAACCTTCAATACACTGAAACCCCTGGTATTATAAATAGGGGAGTTCTTGCAAAGTAATAATCAAATATATATTACTTTCAAAGATCGAGTATCATTTTTATCATCAACAATTATCTACTTGAATATGACTTATTCATTCAATTTTACAGCTAAAATAATTTCTTTTGTTCCATATGATATTAATTCAAAATAAAGAAATTTCTTAAAAAGAAGTTGATTCATTCACATGTACTATTATCGGAAAAAAAAGCATTTTATGCATGAATAAATGAGTGCCATGCCTATATATTCAACATATCCATGTCAGGCCCCAGTAAGGAAAGGAGTTGGGCATTTTCCTCTGCCCCAATCTGATTTCCACTTACTTTAGTTCCAGACAGTCAGACATGTGAAACCTCAGAAATGGAAGACGAAGTTCCATTAGAATGTGTGCAGGATTACTTGTACAGGGCATCCCAAATTGCTTGATTTCAACTGTTTCTGGTACTTCTAGACTAGATAGGTAAAAATGTTGAAAGGTGTCATCGGCTCGATTTCCATGAAAACACCAGTAGTGAAAACTGTTTTACGATATCTTCATTTGTTTTGAAGATACAGCAAAATTTTGAAATTTTTTCGATTTAGAACATGTGCCATAACTTCTTCATTTTCGAAAATATCTGAAAAAGATAAAAACTTTCAACAAGCACTTTTTCACTGGGAATAAGACATATTTTTTCATTTTAAAATTTTTTTTATGATATAAGACAAAAAAAAATACATTCGTATTTAAAATGAAAAAAATGTTTTTCCTTCCATGAGAAAAAAATTTAATGGTTTCTTATTTCTGGTGAGAAAGAGTTTCTAGAAAGTTTAAATCATTTTCAGATATTTAAAAATGTTATGGCACAGGATCGAAATCGATCATTTTTCAAAAAAAAAAAAAAAATTACGATATCGTTTTCATTGATGGTGTTTTCACGAGAATCAAGCCCAGGACACCTTTCAAAGTTTTTACCTATCTGGTCCAGAAGTACCTAAAACAGTCAAAATCAAGCAATTTGGGATACCCTATTCATAGCAGATAACAAACAACATGTGACATTTCAAAAATCTCTAACATAATATTACCACATATATACATATGAATGTATAAGTTTACAGGTATTATATTACCTAGTTGAATCAACCAAGAAAAAAATTTCATTTAATCAGTTTTTGTGTAAAACTTGGGACATATTTATATGGGACTTCAAAGGGACTGATAGACTCTGAGAATTTTTACAAACCAATCGTCCTATTAGCTTGAATCTTTTAATATGTACAACAAAATGATATAAATTACATTCATTTCTTAACTGTGACCATGAGCTTTTTTGATACCCTCTTCAACAAACTCTTTTTGTTTCAAAAAATCTTTAGTTGCCTGTAATGCCAACTCTAGAACAGCTTTTTTCGTTGATTGGTTTTTTATGTATTCTTCTATCATTTCATAACCATCTTGTTTTTTAGTGATACTTATATTATGGATTTTTCCATACAATTCAATCAACAAATTTGCTTCATCTATATAACATGTTTCAATGAGATCTAGTAACAAGTTATCGATCATTTTGTTCCAAATCAAAAAAAATGTCATACTTCCGAAATGTCTAGTGGAACGAAGCTTTTCAAATTCATTATTATCAGAAATGTGTTGGTAAGTTATGGAAACAACTCGTTGATATTCTGGATCATCAGGCTCAAACTGTTGGCATGCAAGATCCAAAATGAAGATATATTCTTTACGATTCAATATATCTTCAAAATAATTATCTTTAAATAATTGAGGGACTTTCAACTGTCTACATGCTCTGGGAAAATAAACCTGATTCATTCTATCTCTAATATTCCAATCTGCTTCACGAAGATCTCCATTAGGATGTCTGATTGCAATTAATCTTTGATTATCTTTGAGGCCAAATGATATATCTGTAAAAACTAACTTGGAAGTTTCATATCCTATTAGAGCAGGATCTGCAGACAAAAGATTGTCTAATGGCTCTCTTACTGCCACTGCTGGTGGAAATTGAAGTAGCTCAACAGATTTCTTATGCATCTTATCCAACTCCACTCTGAGCTGCTCGTCTGTGAGAAATTCGAATTTAGGATCTTCAAGGGTTCCTACCCCTCTTTTGCGAAAAATCTTCTGTAAATCACTTCTAGTCAACTTCAATAGTAGATTTTGAACATCACAGTTGAAGAAATGTGGTCTTGGATCATTCGTTTTTTCTAAAAGTATTGTTACTCAGTTAAAAAGGAGAATTCAGTGTTGTAGCTTACTCACTGTACTCTTTACTGACATAGCTCAAAAATCTGAAATTTTTCAAATTACAGGTCTGTTGCCTTGAATTTCCAGCTCCGAATAGTCTTATTAGTTGTCTCATGCCGGCCATGTTTTTTTAAATATTTATCGATATTTCATATAATAATTAATAATACTACCCAAAGACTAATATTTTTATAATTTATATTTGCAAAACCATAGATATCTTGAATTCTTAACCTAACATGAGGTGTCACTTTCTATGACCAAAACCAAACCACAGAATATATATATCTTTTATATTCTGTGATCAAACCGGCAGCTACTGAACCATAGAAAAAAAAAATTGTGTTTTCTTACTTTTTTTGTTTTGTACTGGACGAAAACTTGTAGCTTGTAACAGGAAGATCAATTTGAGCTATTGCGCAAATAATTTACTCAAGTCATGATTATCTTCCTCTTTGTTTCATCCCAGAGACGATACCCATTTGTTACATATCTAAAAAATATATTCGATATAAATTTTTTTATACCTACCTCGAATATGAAAAAAACGAAACATATCTAATACATCATGGTCTTTATGGCGAAGAAAAATGAGCTCATTCTTTCGGAAATTTTGGGAATAAATATGTTATTATCGCAAAATAACTTTCATTTAAATGGTATAAGTCCAATCAGTTAAATCAGTACGTAAGGACTACTATATGGATGGACTCATATCATTTAAATGAAGATGATTTTGCAATTGGAACAGTTTTCTAAATAATGCGTGAGGAAATCACTTTAATTTATATGACATGAGTATCAGTCGAATCCAAAGATATTCCACATTGTGGAATATCACTATTATGGATTTGCTCGGGGATTCACTTTCATTCTGACTATAAGAGATGTGGGATACTGATGAGTCCAAATAAGGCCAAAACCGGTCTTTCTCTTCTCTCAGTGACAAAACATGCCCTACGCATATTCAGCAGAGTACCTACTTTAAGCATGAGTCGGTAGCACAATGATTCAAACGCATTTATTCGCTTATATGAGTCAACAGTAAGCATATTTATGTAGGTATGTTTACTCTGACAGCAAGGATCCTCTCTTCTGATCCACATAAGAGGACCACAATAAACAGATTAATGTTCTAAATAGTAGCTGTTTTCTGCACACCCCGCATCGAGTCTGGATATTAGCATGGGCGACCGCAGAATTTTTTCTCAGGGGAGGCCAAGTAATGATTTGATGAGGCGCAGGCGAAATCAGTATTGGGATTTGCTCAAAAACAAGAAGGGAATCAAAATCTCAGGGGGGGGCACGGCCCCACCTGCCCCCCCCCCCCCCTGCGGGCGCCCATGGATATTAGGGAACAAGTTGCAGCGTATTTTGTGAATCCTATCCATGATCCTATCGAATGTACTTTTTCGATGCGATATCTTATTTTACGAGAGTGGTCCATGTTCTCATAAATCCGTTGGCTCTCGGATTGTATTGCCGAACGCAGCTATTCACAGTGCTTTCCAGTCAGACCAGTTCCTAATTTGTGATGACATCACAGAATATAAATATAAATGACATCCATCTGACATATTAAATTTCAGCTGTTGCTGTTGATTGTTGGTTTCATTTTTATATCGTACTCTTTAATTTAACACTTTAAAAAAGTGGTGAGAATATTGACCAAATTTATCTGGATTTCTATTTTTTTTATTTTAATTGGAAAATACATCTTATTACCAAAATGGGAAACGAAATGTCTTCCACAGCGATGGAAAGTATCCTTCAGAAGAGAAATCTTACTTGTATTGTTTAATTAGATGATTTTTCGTGGAAGTTTTTGATACTTAATATCAAAGATCTATTCTTATCTGAATGACCTGATATGACAATTTTCTTTAAGTGATTCAAAGGCTTCAGTGAAATATGAAGAAAATATATGAGCGTATACAAAACACTTACCAAAATCAGTTTGTTTATTGTATGTAACTAGGCACAAGGCTGAGTGTGACAGAACATTGAGGTGTTCTATGAGCAAACTGCTCAAAAATGTAAAATTACGCTTTGTTATCAAAATGTCATGATATATATAAAAGATAATGAGGGATCGGTAAAATACATGGAAATGATTTAATGGACATAACCCGCAAATGTGCGGCTGTCTCCCTTGTGTTGACTCCGTTATGCGTTTTCGAATTCCAACTTCTTACCGTATTGATGAGAGCCGATAGCCTGAAACAGCTGTCTACGGTTCATTTTAGTTTCAGATGGTTATGTCCATTAAATCCTTTCCATATATTATGTATATATATATATATATATATATATTTTTTTTTTTTAATTTTGCACTTGACTGTACGGGCACAAATAACAAAGAATCATTCTTCCGTCAATGAGGACAGACAACCTGCCATATTCTGATTATCACTGTACCCAGGATGATGACTTCCTGCATCATATTAAATTTTTTTTAATATTTACATCTAGCCTTGATAGGAATATATCCTTAACATTTCAACAGAACATTTGTTTAACCTCAAATTTGCTGTGAAAGAATTAGAACGAAGTTCTAAGAGATGCGAAAAGGAGGAGAAACAAGAAAAAGCAAAGACAAAACAGGCTATTCAAAAAGGAAATATGGATGTGGCCAGAATACACGCTGAAAATGCAATACGACAGAAAAATCAATCCCTTAATTATCTTAAAATGTCTGCAAGAGTAGATGCTGTAGCTAGTAAAGTTCAATCGGCAGTAATGACAAGAAAAGTTACAAATTCCATGGCTGGTATGAAAATGACGTGAAATCCCTCATTGCAGTAGAAATAACTTTAACAAAATATCATTCTAGGTGTAGTGAAAGCAATGGATGCTGCAATGAAAAGTATGAATTTAGAAAAAATATCATCTGTTATGGATAAATTTGAGCAGCAGTTTGAAGATTTAGGAGTTCAAAGTGACGTTCTCGAGAATACAATGTCTCAAACTACTACAACTTTAGTTCCCACAAATGATGTAGATGCGCTCATGCAACAAGTAGCAGATGAAGCTGGGTGAGTGAGCTACTGCTAGAGTGTAAATTTTTTTAAATTTTTGTACAATGTCATAATTCGTTTCAGCTTGGAATTGAATATGGAATTGCCGGAAGGTCCTCAGAGTTCTATTGCGTCCACCACCCAAGTATCACAAGAACAAGACGAATTAACCCAACGATTAGCTAAGCTTAGACAGAGTGAATAATATTTCAGTGATGTGATATTATATTTTCTGGAAAGAATATTGTTGAACGGCTTTGCTGTTCTATAAACATTACCAATATGATAATAATTAGTTATAATTTTATCTCGTATTTTTTGCTATGGTCAGAGCTTTAATATGTTCGAAAGATTTTATTTACACAAACTAATAAAGTGGAAAATGTAAAATAATTCTTTCTTAAGAAAAGGTTCATTTGAAATCAACCTTGACATGTTCTCATCTTCAGGGGAAAAATCTCTTAAGTGAAGCTTGAGAACGAGGAAACTCATGGATCAACAGCAATATAACCAACAATAAAAAGAAAAAATTACAAAACTCAATAAAATAAAAACAACATAGCAAAACGCCGATGATTACATGAAATGAAACATAATTTCGAAGGGTTATGAAAAGTCAATTTCGTTTGATAAAATACGTCTTATGAATCTATTAAATATTGGAAATAAACAGAGTGATAAAATAATAAATTGTACTTTCGGCATGTGAGAAATTGCAAATCAAATTGCGCACGCGCGAGTCATCTGTGAATTTTGTTGCCAGATTGTGCAGAAGCCAAATCTGAAAACGGATGTGTTCATTTTTCCTACATTTATTAATTCGACTTTCAAATGATATTCTCTTTAAATTTTTACATTCTGATATCAATTGTATATTTGAATAATTTTATGTGATGGTTTTAATAGATAATCGTGCAATGAAGAGATCAATAAACTCTAACCTTGCTGATTAGATTATTTTTGAATAAATTCTATTATTCGCATAATTTATTTCGACTTTTGAGTTGCTCAGTTCTCCAACTTACAAGGAAGGAAAGAGAAAAACCTTCATACATGTATGTTTCCAAAAAAATTACTCTGAAATACATTTTTTCTCCTGTCAGATTGCACCTCTATTCATTATTTCGGCTAGATTAACAATTTGTGAGCAGCTAAATGATCTTGAATCATCCATTGATTTCAAGTTGCACAAACACTCTCTCTATACAACTACTTTCAAACTCTTTGAAATAGACGCTTCGTTCGTTAGCTTTAAACTCTTCAAATACCTGAAAAATTGTCCAATCTGGCAACGTTGCGGCTCCACGATGGGATCTCCTCAAGGTCACATGCCGAAAGTACATAAGATTACCCATGCAGAATGCAGATGATCCAAAAATCATGCATCGTGGAACAACTATTTAAAAAACAAGCCTTGTTTATGAAACAAGTTAGATAAAGAAGGCTAAAAGCAAATATGATGTAGAATAAAGATAGGAAACGCCCACTACGATGTTCCGTTGTTAGGACTTCTGAAAGTTTAGATGGCATTTGGAATCATGCTTACTGAAATTGGCATTACAAATCACCCACTGTATATCAGCAGAGGTAAAGTGTGTTAAGTCACATTTTTTCAGACACGAACTATCTACAACATTGGATTCACATTAGTAAATTCTAGCTAGTGGAACACATTTTTGACTCCCTAGGTATATCAAGTCGCCAAATAATGGCAGTACACAATCTTTGAAACAATAATCGAACTCAAAAATCTCTCTTTTGTCTAATTTTGATATTGTGACTTAACACACTTTACCTCTGGGGTGCTGATATATATTCCAATATTATCTTCCCTTTTAAATTGAATTTCGACTTTGTCGAACCCAGAAAAATAACATCTTGTGCGACAAAACTGGTCTTTTTTTGTCACACTCCCAGTTTTTTTCAATGTGTTCACCGACGAAACAATCCATGAAGGGCCAGAAACTAGACCCGCTGCATAAATATTGAACCGAGTTCGGAAGGCACATTGGGTAGCGACTACTACAATGACCATTTAAAAAAAAGGCCTCGACAGCAAACGCAAGCTGCTTGTTCATACACGCATGGTGACAACTAGCTTCGATGTTGTCGATCGATTCTTAATGTATGTATTGAAAAAACTCAGTTTAAAAAAAATTTGATTCACCAAATCAATATTCAAATCTTCAAAAAACACTTAAATTAATATAATTGTTTGAAAAAAGGTGAGTAAAGTTTAAAAAAGCAGCTGCCCCATTATGATCCGGCAGCTCAATTCAGCGAGAACGTCTCTTGAAAGTATAACTCTTGAAGATGCCAGACACTCGTACTGGCGAAACGTCGAGAATGAATCTACGACGACGGCCGAAATGCTCTAAAAAAACAAGTGACATAATATATAATCTGTCTGTTATTTGTAGTAGGGCAAAAAAGGACAAATTCAGATGCAAAATCCATCGATGCAGAATAGAATATATTTCATCTGGATGGAAACCCAATAACTCCAGCGGTTAATACCGTTCTTGTTCGAATATTCTGACTGTCTTGTGAATGTCTGATTTCAAATTTCCCGCTCTATCCGAAGTTTCTGAATTCACAGACTAAAAGTAACACTTGGCAACAGGGGCTGCTCGAGACGTAATCCATCTGCTCAGAATACATACACTCATACACTGAAAAATAAAAGAATAATGTTGAGAATCGGATTTGCAAAAAGACGAAATTGGATATTACCTTTTTTTGGATTCTGTAAGCTAATTTCAGTAAGTAACTCACGTTTCAAAAAGTGGATATTAATTTTTAAATGTTTGGAATTAATCGAGTTTCCAGTGAACATTTTTGATCCAAACTCTCTGAAAAATAGATGTACTGCCATCAGAAAATTCCCTCACCTCAATAGTAATTGGCGAATTTTGTGTTCGGTTAGGTTGAACGAGTAAATTTTTTTTATGGGAAATAATTGAAATGGTTGAAAAAAAGGAAATATACAAACTCCCAGATTAATTAAATCTACTTATATATTATATCGAAATTGCTAATATTCATTATATTCACAATGCCGACAATAATATTAATAAAACCTGATGAATTGAGAAATTTTTCATAAAATCAACAGTACCTATAAAATCGAAACGTTTTTTTAGCTATTCAGTATTCCTTACAAAATTTTAAACCCATGAACAGCGAGATATTGTATGATTAAACAAATTATAGATTTTATTTATATTCAAAATATTACTTATTAGTTATTTATCTTTTTTATTGAGACATTATATACCCTCCTTTGCAAAGAAGATTTTTCTTGAGATGCTATTTCACGTATTTATTCCATTCTCATTTTCTGTATGGTTCCTGTTTCTGTTCTTAGTATATTAAATTTATTGTTTGAAGTAAAGACAAAAAAAATAATTTTGCGATTCATATTAAACGAAAATTACTATTGCGCATGTCTGTCAGTATGAAAACATAACCTAGATTTAGCTTTCAAAACATTATGCTGTCTAAAATTCACAGTATATGTTTTAAATTTTCCCGCTCTTCAGCGTAAACAATTTTTTGTACCAATAAAATAGCTCACAAGGGTTGTCATGGAAACGGGTAAACAATAAAGGACAAATTAAAACGCCCATATTCATCACGTGATGATCTGGTTCTTCACCATTGGTTAAGCAGTTTTTTTTCAAATTTCCCGCTCTTTGCATCTCTGTTGGTACATTTTGTGCGAGCATTTGGCAACACTGTTATATTTCTTGGGCTTGATGTGGTTGTATTACTGAAAAAATTCGATAAAATTAGTTTCTTAATAATAAGTTATGCGAATAAGTGCAAAAGAAAGCTTTAATATAAATAAATTACTCCATCAATAATTATTTCAACATAAATCTATCATATCGTGGTTACGAGCATTTTATGACACGAGTTATCTGACACGCCATTTTATGTGAGAAGTTCACGTTAGATGATGTGTGGATGATGGAAATTGGGAATATTGAATAGATTTTCTAGATCATATATTATATATATCACATACAAGTACTTCATTTCTTATGAAGGTAAGAAAATTCTATTGATCAATTAATTCGTTGTAGATTGAATACCAATTATGCATGGAGGTAACTACTGCTAGCCAACTCTGGTTAATAACATTGTCCCATATAAGAAACAAATCATTTCATTAATTTGAAACCATTAGCTCCCTATTGGATTTTTCCTTATAATTGTGGATTACTCAATATAAGTAATTTGGGGTTGATATTTTTGCATCCCCCATTTAGGCATGTTACAAGGATTATAACCTAAAGTGTTCAAGAGTTTTAATGTTGAACTATTTCAATATAGTTTCCAGTTAATTGAAATTTAACTTATCAATTTAGAATATTACTCCAATCATAATAATAATATTAGGTACTGTATTCATCCCTATTACAATCAAGATGTTAGAGTTAAAAGATGAGAATGTAACAGACAAGCAATAATGGTATATTTTCATATTCTATTACATAAGAATGAGTGATCCCTGTGAAAATATACTAAAAAATATTACCCCATTTTTTAATTTTGTCTACACAAGGAAACACAGCTACGTCGAAATTTTTCTTTGTATTTTTTTTTCGGTATGACGACTAGAATCAAACTAGTTTTGGTTTTGATTTTCTGAATTTGTATCTTTTCAATGGGTCGCCTAAAAGATGCTAGAAGATGGTGTTCTTTGATCTTCTTGTATAATCAGAATTTCTTTTTTACTAATTGCAAGGAAGTGGCATCAACTGGTAGATCAACTATGGCATCAACTATGTAGATGTTTTTTATGGGATAGGATGGACATGGTCTAGCAGATGTATTTGTTAATTGTGAACATCACAACATAATTTCCTTTGTTCACTCAGAATAGGTTAACCCAAATTTATTGAGCAGTACTACTTTTTCCAGATTTGTGAATCGAGAGGCTTCATAACAATACAAGTGTTCTATATAAGTTGTTTATTGGTTCTTGATTTTGTTATGTGTACAATAACATCCCTTGCACTCTCCCAGGCGTGATTCAAATATTAACTGTTTGGTCAATATTATGTGTGAATTATCTATGTATTTGATGAAATTGTTTCTTAGCAAGCTCCCTGAATTCTTGGAACTCTAATTTTGACTAATTTTGTTCTTCATACCATTCATAATTTCTTGGGATTTCTTCCATTGATTCATTAATTCGGCATTCAATATAGGACTTTCCACAGGTCTTCTTTCTTGTGAATTGTCTGTTATTTTTGTCAATTTTGACAATTCATAATTTTGAAGTGTCATCCATGTTCTACATTCCAAGTTTATGAAATAACTAGTTGAGTTTGGCAACTTTCCCCAATTCGATTACACATGTGATTTTTTTTAATTTCAGTACGTTGTTATGTCTTCGAATCAGCTGATGATAATAGATGGTCAACCCACTCACAAAGTTATAGTTAACCAGCAGCCGATTGCTTATCAGAAAAATCCGGCAGGTGAAATAATTACCATTCCACAACATCAACCTCAAACATTTTATTACATGGATAATACTGGTACTATCCCTACAGAACTGACACAAGTAGACTCTGTTGAAGTGCAGCCAATAGTGCTGAATCATAGGCTAGGAAGTCAGATTTCTCTGGTTCCTAGGCCTATGAAAACATCATCGATGATAGCTCACCAATTCAACTTGATGCAACAAGTACAGGTTGGTATACGCAGTGTTTATTATATTGCATGTTCTCCTCCAGGTCATTATGGATTTGTTCAGGGTCAGAAACTTGCAAAACCTATTTCAATGCAACTGAAGATCCAAAGCAGGAAAATAAAGCTTGTCATTCTTGTCTTCATTTGCGTTATCAACTAATTTCCCATCTTTGGAACTTTCATCACGCATTCACCACATTTTTGGATTGAATGTTCCCAGGACTGAGCAGAAACTGTTGGGTTAAGAAGACTTTCCTTAATGAAACTTTTTAAAACTTCATTCTGAAAACAGTGATGAAATTCTCAGCCATTTTCATGAAATTTCAAATTTGCCTAATCAATAACATTCTATGAAATGAAAAAAACATTGATCTGTAGAGCTCAAATGCAATAATACATATTCGAATTATTGAAAAAACATAAATAAATACTCCATTAGAGGTATTTCATTCAACAATTGGTTGGAGGCTAGCATAATTGAAAAAAACACACCATTTTAAGTATAAAATTGGTTTACGAATATTAAAATTTATGAAAATAATTAACTGTCCTGTGAATTTAATAGCGTTTTAGAGTGGAAATGAGTTTCTTATTAACTTCTCAGTCAATTTTTACTGCACTACTCGTGATCAAATCATTAGTTTTTTGCCAAATATTCGTTTTAGCCAATGAAACATAATGTTGTGTTTCTTCCGCATTTCAGCGCCAAATTTGTCCAACTAAGGTTGTCAGACCTCAGATGAGTCTAATCAATAATCATTTGCCACAGACTATTCAAAACTCGAATCAGGAGCAACAAAGTCAGCATTTTACAACACCTGGTCTGCAACAAAAGCGACTGGATAATTTTATTGATCAACCTTCTGTCACTATTGAGAGAACCAATCAAATATTCAAACAGGCAAACCAGCAGGGTTTACAGGTGAGCAGAAATTGAAATTCTAGTCTCAATAAACCAGGCAATGTTTTGACCTGCGCGCATTCTTAAGGGCAAGGGTAAACATTTTTTTTATTCTTCATTTCTCTTCCATTCTAGGAAATTCATATCTATATATGAATAGGTTCAATAGATCAGTCCTTTATAATGTCTAGTTTCAGAAGCACTCAACATACAGCAAAAAACAGTCGAGTTGGGTTTCAGTGGATGAATATTTTGCTCAATGCCACATTGAGTGATACAACAACCTTATTTTTTGATATTTAGTTCCAAAACTTGCTGTAATGAACTCACTACAGCATTGTTTTCAGTTATATTTTTCGTTTCTGAGCTCATCGATTTTCAACACATGTCAATTCGAATTCCGTAATCTGCCAATTTTCGTGATAGTCACACTAGCTGCCAAGATACAATACAAAAGTCACTAGAATGTATAATCTGAATTTCATTGAATTTTGACAGTATTTCACAAAACCTGACTGAAATAAAGAAAATATCGTCTAATACTTGTTGCAGTGCGAAAATTCATTTCTTATCTGTCAAATTTATCATACAGAAAACAGTACTGCCAACCAAAAATTTTCAATGCAAAAATTGCTAACGATATTTATGGAAATATTCCATTTTCCTGTAATTCTCAGTTCAAACATTGGAGAGGAAAAATTATTGATTCGTAAAAGAAAAAAATAAATAATTTTTCGAAATGATAACCATTCGTTTGATGTGCACAAAGTCTTGCTCATTAATAATTTTGTTCCACCTATTGGAACACATTATGTGAACAATTTTGAACATTTTGTCGGTAGTGGGGAGTTGCTCTATCTAATAACAACCTATTCTCTGCTGAACATATTTTGTTGATCTTGTTATCATTGTGGAGAAAGTAGGGAGAGTCATCAAGTCATCACCTTACCTTCGTTGTTGAAAAAATGGCCCAGGAGGCGTACCACATATAAGTGTGATCCAGACATTCAAGGACAATCTTTGCTGAAAACCTGTGTGAGAATGCTGTCAAATGTTGGTTATTTAAAAGCCACAGCCGGTCTTCTTTTCATTGAGGATGATCTTCAGGTTAAAGTCCTAGAGCTCTGTGGAGGGTAGGGGTAAAATTGCTCTTCTTTTAAAATCTTCCAAACTTTACTGTTGCTCCTCACTTAGACGACTCTGGCTCTGGATCTTGTACTTACTGTTGGTTCTCTCTCAACAATGTCTAGAATCTTATTCTCGATTCCTCTCATTCAAGATGACACCATTTCCAATTGTATTTCGAGAAACGTCAATTGACATTCAGAAAACATCACTTGTATTGCAGATTAGTCAACTGTATTTCAGAAAACATCGAATGTTATTCAGATTTATCAATTGAATTTCAGAAAATATCAAAAGAAATTCAATTGACTAATCTGAAATACACTTGACAATTTCTGAATGACACTTGGAAAAGGTGTAGCATAGCGTGTGAAATATAGAATGTAGAACATTAGATTAGGCTACGTAAATATTGAAATATTGATAGTTCTGGTAACTTCCTTTTGCATCTATCTGGGTGGGTTAACTTATGTATCAATGGTTCTATTATATTAATGTTGTGTTGTTGACCAATGAATTTCTTGTTCAGTCTAAGTATTCTTTCACCTATTGGTTCGATCTTTGTCTTCTCATAAAGATAATCGTTGGCAGGATTATGCAGTGGATTGTTCAGGTGTCTCATTTTGGTAATCTTTCGTAGACTAGTGCGTTCAGCCACCCCTATTATTTTGGAGATGCTCTTGTTGCACTGTCCCAGGATTTGATGTCCATATTCAAGTAGAGGTCTGCAGATCATGCTATATATTTTGCTGGCTGTTTCTACCCCAATACCATAATCTCTGTTGATTGCTGTTTGTTTAGTTGAATTGACATGCATTTTGAAAGTTAATTTGTGGTCAATTGTCATTTCGAGATATCTGCAGTTTGTGCTTGGTTTTAAATTGATGTTGTCCAAGGATATAGTGGGTGAGTTCTGGTTGCTTTTATGGTGGAAAAGCATAAATTTTGATTTTTTGGGGGTTAACCTTCATTTATGATATATTCTTGAATATCAATGACTTCTGCTTTCACCGGAAATGGTATCGACTTCCTTATTTCAAATGGAACATCCTCGAATTTTTGGCTTGTTTTGAATTCAAACTTTGATAGTCTAACAGTTTTTCTGTAATTATGTGTCAAATCCGTTCATTCCGCCACATCTCGTAGAACAAAACAATGTTAAAATATTTCATTTCTGAATATCCCAAAAATGGTACATTTTACATATAGGGGATCCTTAACAAACTTCACTTAGTTTTTTCTCACAAATTGATATGTGAGTTGAAAAAATAGGGTTTCGATTTGAAAAAATCGAGTTTTTGTCGTTTTTTGAATTCCAACTTTGACACTCCCATTTCACCTCACAGAATATCAAAACATTATTTTCTCTACAGATGGATTTCGAATATCTTTTCAGTAACCTATTTCAAGAAACAACTGAGATTGTTCGTTGTGCTTTCAATGAATTCTTAGTGTTATACAAGCCCTAACTTGGAGTTTTTTTTCAAAAACTTTGAATAACCTGAGAACGGCTCTAGATTGATCGAATTGTCATTTCTCCATAAACTTCTAATGGGCACTCCCGGTGGGACACCCTATATATAATTTTTGTCTTTTTATACTGAGAAACAAAATAACACAATACATGTGTATGGTTTGGCAGAGGGTAATGACGTGATGCCATACAAGACAACTGGCAAATATTTGTTCAAAATGGAACATGGACATTCATATTACTGACTAAAGAGAATTTATGAAAAAATTAAGGTGTGATCTGATGTGGAATTAACAGAACTTTCTCATTGATACAAGAATACTTTTATAAATGGCTTATTGTTGAAGTTTCAGAAATCGGAGCCTAATCCTGGAATAGAAATGACTTCAAAAATGAATTCCATACAAAATAGTAAAGAGTCAGATCAACAAGAAGTTGTCACATTGAGTGATGGAAAGGTTATTGGAGTCGCTGAATATAAAGAACTGTTGATGAAGCAACAGCAGCAAAGGTAGGTTTGCGATTTTGTATACTCAACTGTTGTTAGTAAAACTGAGAAATAGGCAATTTCAATTATTTGCTTAAAATCCCTGAGCATGTTTTTGGGATATTTATAAAAAAATAATATTTCATGATATGTGAATAAAATATTGGTCAATAAGCTATATTATTACTATTCCTTTTGAACTTGAGAAAATCATCACACTGAGTAATTTGTAGATTGAACATTATGCCAGATGTCAGTTTGAAAAAAACAAGGGTACCCAATGCGAATAAACCTCGTCCAAAATTGTCGCATACTGGAAACATGAATCGTAATAATACTAAATTGAGTTCAAAACAAGAAAATTCAAATTTGGAAAGAGTTGAAGCTTCTAAAGTTAATACTCAGGGGATTCCTTCATCATGTTCCCCTGAAATTTCTCAAAACCAGTACCGAAGACCAGGAGCATTGCAGATGGATTCTCCAAATAGGTGAGAAAATTTGTATACAATTATTTAAATCAATTTCTGTAAATATATTTTATCAAACTTTTCTTTCATTCATTAAAATGACATTTCATTACAATTTAAAAAAAAATTGCTAGAATGACCGAACACTGATGTTTTACAGGTCACTGACCCAGACAACGCAATATCAGCCCAATCCTAATAACCAGCAGGAGCAGGTTGTGCCTCAATCTATCTCATCTCCTCAATCTGCACAATCGCTACAGCAAAGACAAAACGGTCTCAACTACATTATACAACCACCTAGATATAATCAGAACAAATTTACACCACAGGGTTCCCTGCCAAGTTGTGTTCCATTTGGCCAACTGCAGAAGATAATTGGTAAGGCTCATTAAATCTTGAGCAATACATTGAATCAAACATCCGAATTTATTTGTGTCTTGATTTTCATGGTTTGCGGAAGTTGTGAAATTTCTCGTCCTTTCTGTTAATGAACAATATGTGAAAAATTATATGCGTAAATAAATATTTGATGCTTACAGAAAAGACACCTGTCAATGAGGAGTATCCAGATACTATCAGAATGCTTATTTTACTTTCAAATGGGGAACAACGGTTAATTACATTTTCTCTACCTAATCAAGCTTGTACAATTCAAGAGATTTTAGAACAAGTAGGAGTTCCTTTGACTTCCGAAACTCCAATTGAAGTATCAGAAGCTAATTCGAATGGAATAAATTATGTTGTTGCAGTTGGTTTTCTCCTGAGTAATTGCCAGGTAAGTGAACATTTTTATTATCTTCTAAAATGCCTGACGACCTTCTTCTTCTTTTTTCTCTGTGTAATTCTTTGTTGTTAAAAAATTGTCCATTTTTATTGTTCTTTCGTCCCTATGTATATGATATGTTAGTTGTTGAGGACTCCCAGTTTACTAGATTTCATTTCTTTTTTACAGAATGAAGATCTCCCTGAATCTGCAATTAATCAGGTAGGGTCTGAATTGCAAACTCCTACTTTGCCATCTCCTGTAGTTAAAGAACCAACACCAGAACCCGTGAAAGAAATGGAACAACCCAGGTTTATTGAAGGGAAAATGGCTGTTTGTGGTTATTGTGGTTATTTGTCTGACGATTTCAATAAATGTATGAGATGTAAAACGAAGCTTCCTGAAAATGTTAAGGCTGTAACAACAAACACAAAAAAAGGTGAAAACAAACATACTTCTCAGAAAAAGGATCAATCAAACGCCATTAATTCGAATGGTAAGTGACCATTTTTGAAATATTTAAAGGATATGCAGGGTTATTCACAAATATGGCTCTAGAGAATATTTTTAGGAAAGACATAAGATTCAGGATTGAAATTCTAAAGCTGAGCTTCAAGTAAGATGATGACTTCTCGTATATTTTTTAAAGGCTCTAGGACTTGAGGTTTTTCCGGACGTGACATCAACTTTCTTTTTTCAAATGAAAGACCCATTTTTTATTGCATAAATAGATTCTCTATTGAATTCTGAGTCTTTTTGATTCCAAAACATTGAATTTTCCCGAGAAAATTCTCTTTAAATGAGGAAATACGAAAAAAAAATCTCAAAATTGAACTCTGTTGAAATACAACTTCGAGGTTTTTTCATTAAAAATTCTCATTTTTGAGAATCTCTGAGAAGAAAGGCTGATGCTTTTTTTCCGATAGCGTCATTTTCAGAATATGATACAGAAGGTCACAAATTCTTTGTCAAAGTTAGAAGTGATGAAACATCAAAAAATCCTTTTTTTTTTCCAATTGGAACCCCATTTTTTTGAAGCATTTTCAAAATCTTCGTCAAAAAATAATAGGAGCATACATCCAAGACTTTTATCCTAAAATGAATATTTTTCGAGATATTCAGGAAAAACGATTTTGTCTTCAATTTTCAATCTTATTCCGAATGTGTTTTTTTACTGGAAAATAATTAGCGGTCAAGTGAAATTTTCGGAAATCTCTGTTATCAAGAAAAAATTTTCTATGGTTCAGACGAGTTAAGTTCTTGAATTATCATCTGTAATGCGAGAGCAACATTTAGTTCAAAGTTCTCAATGTAAGTATTAGTCAAGTCAACGTAAAAAATTCTCAGTAATGCCGAAAAAAATAATTTGTAATAATTTTTAATGCTTTTGAAAGAATAATAAAGCTTTAAAAAATAAAGGAAAACTTAACTCGTCTGAACTTTAAGAAAATATTTTCTCGATAACAGAGATTTCCAAAAATTTTACTTGACCGCTGATTATTTTCCAGTAAAAAACACATTCGGAATGAGATTGAAAATTGAAGACAAAATCGTTTTGCCTGAATATCTCGAAAAATATTCATTTTGGGATAAAAGTCTTGGACGTATGCTCCTATTATTTTTTTGACGAAGATTTCAAAAATGCTTCGAAAAAATGGGGTTCCAATTTGAAACAAAACGATTTTTTGATGTCACGTCACTTCTAACTTCGACAAAGAATTTGTGACCTCCTGTATCATATTCTGAAAATCACGCTTTTGGAAAAGAAGCATCAGCCTTTCTTTTCGGAGATTCTCAAAAATGAGAATTTTTAATGAAAAAACCTCTAAGTTGTCTGTATTTCAACAGAGTTCAATTTTGAGATTTTTTTTTCGTATTTCCTCATTTAAAGAGAATTTGGGTCTTCTCATTTGAAAAATGAATGTTGATGTCACTTCCGGAAAAACCGGAAGTCCTAGGACCTTCAAAAAATATACGAGAAGTTGTCTTCTTACTTGAAGCTCACCTTTAGAATTTCAATCCTGAATCTTGTGTCTTTCCTAAATATATTCTATAGAGCCATATTCGTGAATATTTCTGTATAGTAATTCTTTTTCCTCATCTTAAAAGTTTAAGAATTTTGTTTTTCAATAGTTTGTTATTTAATGTTGCAGGAACCAAAGAAATATCTGTAACTAAAAAGAAACCATCTACAAGAAGTAAAATAAATGAAAATGAACCAGTTATTCTCACACTTAGTTCTGATGATGAGGACGATCCAGACAAATCGTCAGGTCCTGTCAATGAGAGTATATTGCATAAATTGGGATCATCTATCACATTGAGCCCTGTCATCAAGAAGGAGCCTTCAATTAGTGAAATTCAGAAGAGCACATTGAATGTTAATAGTGAGTTTCTGGCTTTGAAATGAAGATATTTCAATTCCAAATGTTCTTTTCTTTTTCAGATGATCAAGCTGATATTTCTCTTGAAAATTCGAAAAGTGTACTTCTTCAGTGCAGAACTGTTCGCATAGGATCCTACAGGACGTTCGCCAAAGAAAATGTGAGTTTGAAATACATTTAATTAATTTTCTTAATGCAAAACCAGACATTTGATGTTTGAGCTCGTGTCTGGTTTTGCATGTAATAATTTTTCATTTAATAATTTATTTCCCAGAGTTTCATAAAATTATTTATGTTTTTAATTGTGTTGAATAATTGGTTGCAGGTTATCATAGATAAGTCTGGCATGATTATGAAAGTGGCCCATACAACAACAAAGAATGTAATAACTTTGAGAATAGAGAGAAATGATATTGTAAAAGTGTTGATATGTTTTCAAAAGCAATTGCCTCTTTTATTTTACTACTTGAAGCCATACATGGGAAAAACGATTAGGGAATTATTGGGAATGAAGGAAAATGATGTTAATTATTTCGATCCATTATCAGATAGTGAACCACACAGGAGGTTAACGATACTACCCGAAAACATACCCGAAGAAGTAAGGACGGCATTAACAGAGATATACAGGCCTTCAGTAAATTCTAATAATTTATTGGATGAATTGACCCTGAAAGAAGCGAATGATATTCTCATCAAGACCTGTCCTAAGGAACTAACTTTGGCTAATCTGCAGCCCACCTCTGGATCGTAAGTCATCCCTTTCAAAATAGATTGAATCATGATTGTCATACATAACTCGGCTAGAGTCGTTTGCACCAACCTCCCTTAGAATTTGAGTGACATTTCAATTGTTAAGACTAACCTCAAATTCAAGCCCTTCTTAGGATGGGATCATAACCTGAAATAATTTGTCAAACTCATAAACTGACTGCAGAATATTTGTTGTTTTCTATGAACTTATAGCAAAAACTTTTAAATTTCAACAAGTATGAAATCATCAAAATGACAGTAAAGTCATGAGGAAATGACAACTATTATCTGTAGTCTACCAGCCAATAAAATGGCTTTACTGAACTAGGGTAAAGTTCAACAAAATAAAAAACTGAAATATCACTAGCTAGATAGAAATATTTAAGGGTCCCTCATACTGCGTTCACTTTTATAAAATCACATAGGAGGTCATGGTATCGTTTTCAGGAGTTGGTGCACCTGATGAAAAGTCAGTGTGCACACAGAAAATATCGTTAATGACAAAATGACGTTGCCAGTTTGTTTCTTTGTTTACATATTGTTCGAAATCGAAATGTTGCAAATAACTAGAAAAGGAATCCTTTCTGTCAATTCATATAAACATTAATTATTTTCGTCCATCACATCTTTTCCCAATCATTCATTTTCTGAATAAATTCACATTCTGAGAAATACTTAATTGCTAAGAAAGTAGAAAGGACAACATAGTGTTGACTTGGAACATAAAAATATTTTGACAACCGTCATAACCTCCATTTTCGTTCGATACAGTGTCAAATTTCCAAAGCCAGAGGTGGTATTTTATATATGTGAATGGAATATAGGTTAGAATTCTGTTTGAGTGACAGTCGTGCAATTGTCAATAAATCTAAGGGATTCTTAATTTTGAGGGAGGCTTAATTGTTGGTCCTAAGTCCTCATTTAAATGGGACGGTAGCCATGGATACCCTGTTTAAAGGAGGGAGCTTTAAATTCTAATGACCGTTGCTGCAACTCTGGTTGAGTGATTCATTTTCGTTTTTTTTATATGGACACAAACATTCATTGAACTAATTTGTTGCAAAAACCAAGCTAGTTCTGAGGCTGAACTAGTGATCTGCCTAAACTTCAAAACTAGCTAGTTTTGCTACAAACCAATTGATTAATTTTGTGCTTTTGGTCAATTCACTCTGCTGCTGCAATGTTTTTGTTTTATTCAGAGTAAAACTTTTACTTACAATAAATTATACTTAATTATTCCTCAGATTGATTGAAGTCAAGCATCTTTTCACATATCCACCAGAAGGAAGGGGTAGGATATCCATAAATACTGAGGATTATATGTGCTTGGGCTCAGATCAGTTCTTGAATGATGTCATAATTGACTTTTATCTGAAATATTTGGTTAATGGATTGGTGGCTGAGGAACAAGAGAAAATACACGTATTTTCAACATTTTTTTATAAAAGATTAACAACGAAACCAGCCAAGGCGTCCAGGTAAATATATGAAAAAAAATTTATTATTTTGGAAACAACAATTCGTGGATATGTTGAACAATCAAATTTGTATGAATTTTAGGAAAATTCAGCCTGCAGAATTAGATCCATTTTTGAGTCCAGCCGAAAAGAGACATGCAAGGGTGAAGACTTGGACAAAAAATATCGATTTGTTCAAGAAAGATTTTGTTGTAGTCCCTATCAATGAGAACTGTCATTGGTTCCTGGCTATAATTTGTTACCCAGGTTTGGATGGATGTCAAACATTTGACGGTAGTCCTATAAAAATTGAAATAGCTCCTAAGAAAAAAGGTAGGTCATATAGCATGTAAAGTTATAATTTATAAAAAAGATATACTCAATTTTAATAGCTAGCATTATAAGTTTAATTACCCTTTTATATTTGCTATTATGCTGAAACTACTGAAACTGTTGCAGTAGCTAAGCTGTGTAATGTGTGGTTTCTGCTCATGTTTGAAAAAAATTGTTTAACAATCTCTCAGAAGTATCTGGAATATCCAAATTTAAAAAAAGATTATCTCGGGGAATGTAGATGATACTAGGAAAAACTTCAAAAAATCAAATTCTAATAATCTTCATCTGAAAAGAAAGGCAATTATGGATACATGTTCGAGACTTCTATTCTAGATTGAATTGTTGTATGAGATATGCAACGTTGATTTGGTATTCCTGACTAAATCTTTATTTTAGTTAACAAAAAAAACAACTATTGGTAGTGTGACCATAACTCCAATGAAAAAAGAAGATCCACCATGTGAAGATCTTGAAAGTGATAAAGATGAGGCAGAAGGTGATGAAAGCGAGTTGGAAAGTGATGATTCAACTGATGAGACTCAGAAAATAACTTCTCATGTAAATAGGCCCCCAATTAAGCAGTAAGTAATATTGCATTTTACAAGGCTGTTGTTTTGAGTAACAAGAATGATTTTTAAAAACTCATACACAATTTCCTTTCGTATTGCAATAAATTTTTGAGGACATTAAATTTTCTTTCAGACCCTGTATACTGATATTTGATTCTCTGGCTGGCACTGGTAGAAGTAGAGTTGTTGCCACTCTCAGGGATTATTTGACATGTGAATATAAAGCAAAATACAACAAAGAGAAAATTTTCACCAAGGACCTAATCAAAGGCGCTTGTCCAAAGGTACCCCAACAGACCAATTTCACTGATTGTGGTCTCTACTTATTACAGTATGTTGAACACTTTTTGATGGTAAGTATCCTTCAACATTCATTAGCTTTATTGGAGCAGAAGACATCCTTATGTTACTATACGGGGTGTACCAAGTTCGACGGCCTATTAGGCCTTTCCGGAGAACTGGACCTATTTGAAATCTGAAAATTGGGATTATGATATTGTTTGACATTGTCTACCCAGCTTAAATATTCTTGCAGCCTGAACAATTCCCGTTATACAGGGAGTGAAAAAAAATTTCAAAAAATGCTTTTTCTATTTTTTTTCTTTACGAATTCGATGGAGTGTTCAATTGTGAATACAATCGTATTCAAATCGTTGAATTCGTCATAATGCTTTCCGAAATATCAAGAAAAAACTGAAGAAAAAAGGGAGATAAGAGTATTCGGTATTATGTTTTTTATTTCTAATCTAGATATCTTAAGCACAAACCGTTTTCACATTTTTGTAGTCGAATACAGTGGAAATATCGTACATTTTTAGAATTTTCAAAAACTCGTCACAGGGTGTTCCAAATGTTTTTTCAAGATTTGGGATCAAGATTGGTCCATAACTTTTGTTTTTCAAATTAAAACCCTATTTTTTTATGATTACGTTGGACTGTACGAAGAAAAATGATGATAATGTTTCAACATGTTGATGCTCCTAAAATTAATAATTCTCCAGTTATTCAGGATTTCCTGATTTCATGTCTTATAGCGTCAAATTCATAGAATCTGTTTCATATCGACAATGACCTTGGTCATAGAAGATAAATTATTCCAATAACTCACTAGTGACACACCTCTTTTCTGAATTCATTCATCATTGTTGATATGGAACAGATAAAATCAGAAAATCCTGAATAACTCAAGAATTATTAATTTTGGGAGCATCAACATGTTAAAACATTATCATCATTTTTCTTCGCAGAATGAACTCATTCATAAAAAAATAGGGTTCTAATTTGAAAAACGAAAGTAATGGGCCAATTTTGATCCCAATTTTTGACCCAACATGTGGGACACCCTGTGACGAGTGAGTTTTTCAAAATTCTGAAAATGTTCAATATTTCCGTAGTCTTCTTCTTAAAAAATGTGAAAACGGTTTGTGCTTAGGATATCTAGGTAAGGAATAACAAACATAATACCGAATACTCTTGTCTCCCTTTTTTCTTCAGTTTTTTTCATACTCTATCAAATTTGGAAACAAAAAAACAGAAAAAAAAATTCCAGAAACGCCTAATAGGCCGTCAAACTTGGTACACCCTGTATATTGATATGTTTACAAGAAAAAATAGTTTTCCAATCTATAAGCCATCATGAACAGGGGTCGTTGTGGCTTCGTTCAGCCTTCCGGGAACTTCGACCGCAAGGATCTTTTGTTCATGATGATAATAATAATATAAGCCATCTTAATCCATAGCCTAATGTTGACTATAATGATAAAATATTTTTCTTATATTCTCAACTTATTACATGATCGTAATAAACTATGTGAAGTGTTCTCTCATTTATATTTATTTCAGGAACCAATCAAAGACTACTACATTCCAATAAATAGTTTGAAAAGTTGGTTTGATGAATTAACAGTCACCAGGAAGAGGGAAGATATTAGTATTTTAATTAAAAAGTTAATGATGGACTACAATAAGGATATTGCATTATTGCCAGAAATATTATTCCCTACCAAAAACGGTAAGTTTGAAAAAAATTTGAATGTAAACGGTTTGAATCAAGCCAACCTACCTAATATCTCTTAAAATCAACATTATTTTTGTTGTACCATTTCAGGGGCAGTTGTTGATCAGTTTGCAGATGATGAAGAAATGGAAGAAGAAATTTTTGAGAATGAAGAATTCGAAAGTCCGCCAGTAGGAAGTGAAACAGAGATTGACACATCGATGTCTGTGCAAGAAGAAGAATTAACACAGTCTGAAAGTAGTTTTGTTCAACCGCCAAGTGACAGTGTATGTGAAGATAAAATAGATGAGGCAGTTAGTAATTTAGAACAATTGAAGTCTGAATCCAGTGAATTGACAGTACCTAAGCCTCAGAGTAACAGAGACACGTTATCTTATCTCAAGGCGAAACGTATCATTAGGAACAAAAATTTGGAAGGTCCTACTTGTAAAAAAACGAAATTTTCACTGTAGGTTTTCCATTCAATTATCGATGAGTTTTTCTAAAATGAAGAGTGATATTGGTATTCCTCAATTCACTCATGATCAAATTTATGTTTCAATGTTGAAATCATTCAATCTGTAAAATAAAATCGTTTTTCTTATTTATTTGTTTCTAAATAATGGTCCAGTTCAAATTTTCGATACAGATTATGATGAAGTTGACACTATTTGAATCACAATTCTTCTGGTTACTTATCTCGATGAAAATGTAGGTTATGTACTTTTAAAAAATTTTAGCAAACATTTTTTTATGAATGAGACGAGATTTCTTTCATAACATTCAATGTGTTGATGTTCAATGCACTGTGTTCCATTCATAAGCCGCCATGCATGTTGCAAATGAAAATGGGCTTCATCAATTCCCTGAAAATGAATTTCAGTTATATACTTTCATAGTAATAAAAATTGCTGACAAGACCTGGTCTTTCCAAAGGAATAATTAAATTAATTGAATACTTTTTTAATTTCAGTGTTGAATTTTTTTTGGTTACTTTTATAAAGAATTTTTTATTTCATTGTTTTAATATGTTGATGTTTTGAATTTTCAACGCTTAAATCAGTATCTGCTTTGTAGAATTTGTTATTCATCAGTTGTGATTTCTAATTTCAATAATAGTAAATACTAAATTATATTGATCCAATAATTGCATGGCACTGAATTTACATTTCATTGGTATTTATATTACTATAGTTTTGGAATTGATTACTGATGAAGGGACGATAGTCTTATCTAGTAACTACTCTGTCTTAATTTACCCTATCTTTGGCCTTGAAAGTGAGGAATAATCCTGTTTTCATTTGATTCTTAATAGGAGTGAAGCCAAATTGATTGATCAATTGAACCATACTTGTTTTCAACACTACATATATTTTTATATGGATATGTGTATCCTTTGTTTGAAGAAAAAGCTTATTGTATATATTTTTTCCATCATATTTGTTGACTCAAAAATGCTCGGAACTACGTGTAAATATTATTCTTAAGCTCTTTGTACAAAGGTATATCAGTTTTTCATTATTATTATTAAGTTTTTCATAGCATCATAAAAACATGTTTTATCTAGTGTTTCACATGAAAATCCACAATATCTGATTGGAATAGAAATGAAATCAAGTATATGTATTGAAAGAAATTCGTTTTATTCTTGGGTGTAATTTAATGAAACTGGAAAAATTAATAATGGCAGGAAATATCCATTTGAAGTTCTTCTAAATCTTCAGATTGCATTTTCTCTAATTGGTGTTTTTTTCACTTTTACTTGTTTGTCGACGCTATATAGATATATTTTTGTTCATTATATTGCTCATAATCAAATGAATATCTATATATGAATATCATTTTGTTTTGGTTTGTAGAGAAACTTGTATTTTGAAAACCTCCTTTACCTCCATGGGCGGTGTGCATATTTGTCAGTGGCTCCCTCCATGTGCCATCAGGCACATGCATATACGTATATGGCCACATGTAAAGGAAAAGAAGAAAAATGATTGGATATCTATGGTTGAAGTATTTGCCATAACCTTACAACTTGTTCATATTCTATGGTCTTAATGTTAACCTCAGATTTTGAATGTTATAAACTTAGAAAATATATACATATTTTGTTTATGCAAAGTAGTATAAGTTCGTGCACTGTGTGGAACGATTAAGAAGAGTTCGGGATATCTTATTGCAATTGCACATATTAACTTCAAATTGTATGAGTTTGTTCTTTAATCGTATTATATACGTACCTACATCATGTCTAGTGAAAATTTACCACATTTGGAAGACCTAGAAATCGACGATAACGATTATTCAGAAAACGACGAAATTGGCTGCTACGAGGAGAAAGGTGAATCGGAAACGAGCAAAGTTAGATCACGTCAACTAACAGATAAGTTATTTTCAAAATTTTCCAATAAAATCAATTTCGAAAAATACAATTACCGGGAATTGGGAGGAAATTCTTGTAATATATTGAAAGAAAATGATAAGAAATTATATAATGAAAGAATCAGAACAAAGGACAAGAAAGATAGAGCAACTGCTGAGCAAGTTATGGACCCAAGAACAAGAATCGTTGTGTATAAACTTTTGGAGAGGAAAATAATATCTGAAATTAATGGTTGTATTTCAACTGGTAAAGAAGCAAACGTCTACTTTGCCTCCACAGATTCTAAGGAGTATGCTATCAAAATATACAAAACTTCTATTTTAACATTTAAGGATAGAGATAAATATGTCTCAGGTGAATTCAGATTCAGGCATGGGTATTGTAAAAGTAATCCAAGAAAAATGGTTCGTACATGGGCAGAAAAAGAGATGAGAAATTTGACTAGGCTGCATACAAATGGCTTGAGAGTTCCTGAACCAATTTTACTCAAATCACATGTTCTTCTTATGTCTTTTGTTGGGATGAATGGTTGGCCTGCCCCTAAACTAAAAGATGTTGAACTCAGCCAGTCAAAAGCAAGAGAGTTATATAGAGATATCATAATTATGATGTGGAAAATGTATAATAAATGTAAATTGGTGCATGCCGACTTATCAGAGTTTAATATATTATATTTTGAAGGAGAGGCTTACATTATCGATGTATCACAAAGTGTAGAACATGATCATCATATGGCACTCACATTCCTTAGAAAAGATTGTACCAATATTATGGAGTTTTTCAGAAAAAAAGGTGTCGCCACAATGAACCTGAAGGATATGTTTAACTTTATCACTGATGTCACTATTACAGAAAAAAATATTGAGGAATGCCTGAATGCACTATCTGAAAAATCTGCAACTATTGAACTCACCATCGATGAGCAGGTACTTAATTAAGTTTTTTTCAAAAGTTGATAGCAAATTGCATTGACACTCATTGTATTTGCTGATGTATGGAGTAGAGTATGAAGTGTGCATCTGTTGATATGTAGGGTATAATAGATAAAATAGATTTTCCTATTTCATCCCTAATATTAACAATAACTATAAACAATTTATGTTGTGTTCTCATGAATTTTAATATTCTTCAGATTATATGTAACATATCAACAAATGCTATTATTGCCGACAAATCCCCTCATTGTTTAGATTACTCCTTGTAAATAATGACATTCTTATTTTGGTCAGGTATCATGCAAATATAAATCTGATAATCTCAGATGTAAAAGTTTGTTTTTAGTTTGTAGCACTGTTGTTTAGAAAACACATTCTGGAATTTCTGATCTTGTTTTCCTTTGACTTTTTCTATAATGTAATTCTACATACATCATGCATTCTACAGAAACAAATTTATCTATGTATCTATCTATCTATCTAACATGTAATGATACATAATATACATATATTTGACTAGTTCTTCCACAAGTTTCAACAAAACAAATTCTCGAAATACTCTCATGCATTTTATTATAATGACAAAATTTGGAATTATATAAAATCTAAAATCATATGAATAAATTGGATATCGACCTTAATATTTCAAAAATTAATTTCAGATCGACGAAGAGGTCTTCAAGGAAGAGTATATTCCTAAACGCCTGACTGAAGTTGAAAATTACGAGAGAGACATAAATAATATCAAATCAGGTGAAGCTAGCAGTTTAGTTTACAAAACACTGGTTGGTTTCAAATCGGATCTTAGTGGAGTGGCATCACATCCAGAAATATTGAGCAATTCTAAATCAGACGACGAAAGTAGTTCATCTTCTGAGGAAGGAGAAGAGATACAGAAGAAATCCTTTGTAGATTCTGCTAGACCAAAACATGAAACTGCAGAAGAGAAAAAGTTGAGGAAGAAAGCAGTAAAGGATGAAAAGGCGGAGAAACGTAAAACAAAAATTAAAAAACATGAAAAAAAAAAACTTGTTAAATCTGGAAAAAAATAATATGTTTCATTGTAAATATGCATAATAAGTTATTCAATGAGTTGAATAATATTGAAAGCTGAAATATATACTTTTGTTAAATTTTTATTTTATTACCCCCAATTTATTTTTGCAGTCTTTTATGATTACTGCTTTTTTTTTAAATTTTTTCAGAAGATAAGAGCTGGTTGGTACCACAATAAATTCAAATTAAAGAAAAAAAAGTTGAATATGTGAATTCAAAGACAAATTTTTTGGTCAGCTCAAATTTCATGGAAATACCATACCGAAATGTATGGAAAGTTCAACTCAGAAGATTTTTTTTTCGATTTTCAACTATTTGAAACCGCAATCTGAAATAAAAGTCCACGTCTGGATATTGCAATGATTTATATGGAGAAATTTAAGCCTTCCAAAAAGTTTATCTCTGAGTATATAGTCCAGTAACATCATAGTATGAATATAAAATATTCAGATACATCAATTTTATTTTATTTTTTTCACGGGGAGACAGGTTTTTTTGGCCGAGGTTTTTCCTGATGTTGGCCTTATCAATAATCCAAGTTTGTGACCTCGAGCACTTTGAACGCAACTTTGTCAAAAATCAAACAAACCGTGAAAAAAGTTTTTTTTTTCAAACTTTGGCAATTATCACCCTGAAGGACTAGTTTTTGAAAAAACTTTCTCGAATAGTTTTCCAAAAAAATTAAATTTCCTACAATATGATTTCAAAACTGTCTCTGTAGACCTAATAGTTTTTCATATACAGTCTTTCAAAATTCATCATTTTTGTCGAATTTCAGTTTTTTGCAATTATATCGTTTTAGCCTCATATTTTATTATCGAAGCCCTGTACTTTTTATATATAATGTTAAAGAAGAAAATGAGGAGTGTGACAGATAATGTTCAAGCTAAGCAGCGAATAATGAAGTAAAAAGAAAGTACGCCAAAAGTTAATGGGTTTACTTTTTTTGGAAATTGAGTAATATTAATAATTGATAAGCCTTCTTGAACGGTCCCGGTTGAGGTTCGTTTATCGAATTCAATCGTCTATCAACGCATTGGGATGGCACATCCCCTCCAGGGATGAATCGTGGACCTCTTTTTCTCCACAAGTCATTCTCCATTTCAACATCAGAAAGATCGCCTTCTTCTTCTGCAACATCAGATTTATTATTAAAACAGGCCTCGCTGCAGTGCCTGCAGACTGAGCATTTTAATCCTGGTTTCCTGCAGTTGCAGGCGTTCCCACAACCTAACGTGCAACAAAACCACAAGAGATGTTGTGCGGGGCTGCATCTCTGGTCATCATTTTGGGTTTGAAGTCTTTTGTAACGTGAATATCCAACCTCCTGAACTTGCGAGAAGATCGAAATTGAGGATGAAGAATGATCAATAAATATGTAATGTGTATTACTGATGCAACAAAAAAATTTCAACTGAGTATGTTCGCGAAGAGTGAAATCGGATAGAGTCTCGAATAGGAGATACTCTTACTAGATTGAAGCTGGTTTTCGTCGCAGCTTTGGCGAAAAGTTGATACCGCAGCTCATCAAGGTTATGGGTATCGGGTTTGCCTCCATATAGAGCAGGCATGGCAACCTTCGGCCCGCGGGCTACATGCGGCCCGCGAATAGGTATCTCTTGACCCGCCGATGAATTTTTTCCACAGGACGCAACCCCAAATTTGCTCTACAAAGATACCACATCAACAAATTTCCTAGTTTTCATTCGCTGCATGCGAAATGGCCGAAAATATAAAAGTTGCTCTTGGAAATGTGATGGAAACATCTGCTGCTTTTTCCATAGCATTGGATGAAAGCACTGATGACATTGATATCAGTTAGCAATCTTCATTCGAGCAGTCGATCAAAATTTCAAACTAACAGAAGAATTGCTTGAGCTAAGGCCAATGAAAGACACTATACGAGGGGCGAAGATATTTTCTAAAAAAATCATTAGTCTTTTTTAAGCTTTCAATTCCAAATATTCATTCTAATTTTTCAAATATAATCTAGGTAAAATTGAAAATTTCTTCAAGAATGGATTTATTATTCATTACCTCAATACTCTTTGATAAGGTAGATTAGAATGACAGATTGCCGAATAAATTTGATTGGAATTATAGATTTTTCTCTGCATCTATTATTAGCACACAGTGTTCTGAAAAATCTGTGTCGTGAGATACCTTTGCAGAACTTTTATTCACAAAATCCAAGAACCGATCAAGGATTATATGGATTCGAATTTGGAAAATACATTACCTATACGTGAGCAACAACATCAGTAGTCCCACCAAATAACGATTTTCTTGTGGAGAAAACGCAACCCCAGGTGTCTCATTAGTTGAAAACTATAGTGACTGATGAGTTATGGAGTTGTTTTTTTTTGGAATGATATAAATTCAAGTTTTTTTAATTATCCTATTGTAAGGAACGTTAAGTTCATTTCGTTTTTGTTGAATGAATTCTATTTTTTTTATGTTGGAAATATCTTTTCGGCCCATTGTCTATGAAAAATTTTTCTATTTGGCCCTCTACGAAAAAAGGTTGCCCATCCCTGATATAGAGCAAGCTCCTGCTGCTGCTATCTCGTCAGATGTAGAATTGGTATTGAGAAAAATCTCAGCTTGATCTTCAACGTCCGGATTCTTTTTTACAATGGACATCATTTGCTTCTTGAGAAAGCCAAGAAAGTAAGATGTCGACACACCACT